>CAKOAT010375154.1:511796-667643 GCA_932364175.1 Eruca vesicaria subsp. sativa
TTTGTTTCAAATATAAAATTAAGGAAATAAATGAGGATATGATTGACCATATTTACGGGTCATGTTAACAAGTCTCCGAAAATTTTACATGTCATCACATGTAAGGAACCTACACTACTTAACCGGTTGACAATACCTCTATCAATTAGGTTACAATGTGGAGCCATCCAATGTCATCATTTTTTCCCCTTAATTTTATATGTCAAGAAAATTTAGTATTTTTCCCATGGGTTCACTGATATTTCCCCATGGGTTCACTGATCCATGGAGGGGGTTTTTGTTTAGTTTTAATCGCCGGGGTGTGGAGGATTTGATTTAGGATAGCCATTAAATACGATTCCTGTGTTGCCGTAATTAGATGGTTGTAGCTCAGGTTAGCCGGCTAAGTAGACTTCATGCATATTCATTCGATAACCGAGTTGCTGACCGTGCGGTTAGCCGGATAAGTGGATTTCGTGTCCATGGCTCCGGCTATAGTGTTTACGTGTACTAGGAGAGTGGTATATTTTTGGGTTTAGAAACTTATCTCAAGGTTTACGGTTCATTCTAATATAATACGGCGATTATAACCCTAGCAAGGCGATTAAATGGTTATAACCATAATATTAAGTAGATGGTTACGTTGCTAGTTATCCGGCTAAGTGAAATCTCATACTTATTCATTTTAGAACCGACTTGCTGACCATGCTATTAGCCGGATAACTGGTTTGGGTTCATAGCTGTGTGTTTAGGGACAAGGGTTTGATGTATATGGGTTTTAGGGTCTAGGGTTTTTGGTCAAGGGTTATATGAGTATATGAGCCAGCTAACTTCACCACCTGGTTTATTGTAATTAGCCGGCTATCGGAAGGACTTGCATGTGGTTGATATTCTCATGTTCTCAGGTGACGCACACATATTTATGTGTAGTTACATTACACAGATAGATGGCTAAATTACGATATTTGTTAACGGCATCCATTTCGTGAAGTTAATACTGATACGGAGAAACCTTTATTTATCATTAACAAAACGCTATTCCAAATCCCCTCCATACCCACAACGAACAGGCGATACTGATATTTTACAATACTGATTTTGCCCATCCATTGTCCGTCCTTCGTTCCATACAGTCAGCCTTTGCGTTATTCTTCCGTACAGTACTTTCTACCCGACGTATCCTTATATTGCATTTTTGCAAGTCGCTTTGTTATGCCCCAGCGCCTTGCACCTGCTGCATGCAACCCTCCTACGAAACGACTTCACCTAGTAAACAATGTCAAAGGTAAAGTCAGTAACATGTCTGCACTAACCCCTCATGATAAATGAAACAATAATTTAAATTTGAAATAATCTACATACCACTTTCTCTCCGCGAGAGAAGTACCGGAGCTTTTTGGGTCTTCCAGGGGGGCGACGAGTAGCCGGTGGGGATAACCTTAGTGCAGGGAAAGAAGTTGGCAAGTCGATGAGTGAGGTATAGTCTGTCACGGGTGCAATGCATCCCCCATAAGCACCTCGTAGGGAACTAACCTTGTATGCCTCCATCACCAATGTATTTACTTCGACATTGGCGCTCAATGCTGCAGAGATTGCATGAGAACATGGTATCGACAACATCTGAAACTGAAAACAACTGCAGGTGTGGGTCCCAATGTTGACATGGTAACTACCTCCCTGCTTGTTCCGCACTTCATACTCGTAAGCAGCAATCTCAGCAACTTNGTATCCGCCAGTTAACTCAAAATTCTTTGTCACAATTTTTTTAACCCGGGGAGTTAAGATCTCACCGTTTTTATGTGCTGCATCACGCCTACTAGCAAACCAAGTCATCAATTTTGATCTGATGAAATCAACCAATGGAATAATAGGAAACTCCCTCGCCTCACGCAAGACAGCGTTCCAGGACTCCGCCAAATTGCTCGTCATTATGTTGTAACGGTTACCATTGAAGTGAGAACGAGCCCAATGGTGGAATCCTAATTCCATCAGGTAAGACGCACAGGCGGGGTCCATTAGTTTAATCTCATTAAACGTTTTGTAGAAATCTTCCAAACGATAGGCACGTGCTGCTTTCGCAGCAAGGTATCCTAAATGCCTCCCTTTGAAGTTGGATCTAATGTTCCTCTTAAGGTGGACAACGCAGACGCAGTGCCCCGCTTTAGGGAAAACCTGATATAAGAAAGAGTAAATTTGATGAAATCCCGGCCAACATACATGTTAGACATCTACCCAACTACGTAGACGTCTATGCGAAGATTAAATATACAGCTCATATATATATCAAACGTCTACTTAGTTAAGTATATGCGTATAACAAGATCACATACCGGCTATTCTATCTGTTAGACATCTAATATTATGTACATGTATATTAGATATAGTTACCTTGCTAACCCCCTTGAAAATGGATGCATGCCTATCAGAGACCACCACGAGGCCATCTTCGTTAGTCACAAAAGCCGATAGTTGCTTGAAGAACCATTCCCAAGACATGTCATTCTCGCTGTCGACAATTGCAAAAGCTAATGGGTATATCTGGTAATTCCCATCTTGAGCGGAGGCTGTGAGTAGACACCCGGCGTACTTGCCTTTTAGGTGAGTTCCATCAACAACAACTACCTTTCTCATGAACTCATACCCCCTCACACAAGCTCCCATAGCGAGAAACATATATTTGAACCGCTGCTCTCCGTGATCATTATTTTCAGTGTGTAACTCGGCAACTGTACCGGGGTTAGCCGCTTTAAGAGCATCGAGATAATAAGGGAGGTGAAGATACGAAGTGTTGCACGTTCCATTACCGTTATCAACTGCCATATCACGTGACCTCCATGCTTTCCAGTAGGATATACTAACGTTGTGATCTCCACGCATCATACGTCTTATTTCTCTCGGTTTAGGCCCGCCGCCAACACCAGCAAATTTTGTCTTCATGAGCTCTCCGACGACAGAAGATGTGGCTTGGTTTTGGTAACCCCCTCGAACGTTTATCGAACAAGTATGCTCGCTAGAGAACCTCCTTACTTCAAAAATGTCACAATCTTTCAAGCGGGCAGCATAAACACGCCACGAACACCCGATCCCTTGGCAGACAAGGATCACTAAGAAACGGTCGGACTTGGGAGAACGGAAGCAAAACTTGTGCTCAATTGCATACAACGCCATGTGATGTTTGAAAGCATCTTTGTTACGGAACATCATTCCTACCGATAGGCCAACGAAACGGTCAGCGTCATCACCTGTCAAATGTTCAGACACTTTATTACAATTGCACCTTTCATCGAACGTACACCATGAAAGTACATATGAAGTACCAACGCAATAATTAGCCAGAAAGGCAGAGATATGTAATTGGTTACGGTGGTTGTGAAGCAGAAAACTTTAAAAGGTCAACGGTTTCATTAATTGATTAACGGTTACAGGAAATTTGCCCAACAAAAACCAACCCCAAACAAAAGACAAACCCCAAAATAACCGTGTACATCAAACCCGTTACACACATTGACCAGAAACGTTACTTAGCCGGCTACATGACAACATAAGACGGTTAGAGGAAAGTTTAACCACACAAAATCCATCCTTACTGGTTAAACTTATCACTAACCGTTTAACCCCAAAAACCCCATCACACTAACACTTAAACTTTAATATAATACAAGCGCTTTATTAGTCTCCAACACATGAAGTATTACGACCCACCCTCAGAGTGGCTACACTCGGAAGAAGTGTCCATCGCCTTCTCAGCCCCCATCAGTGGTGCTGGTCCCTTCTGACTTATTGGAACTTCTGAGACTGTAGGGGGGATGCTCGATGAAGGAGATGCCGACACGGGTGGAATAGCTGGGACATTGTCACCAAGCTGCACTGAGGACAGTGGGACATGACCAGCAGAAACTGTGCCAGTTTGAAAGAAATAAAACAATCAAAACAAGTTTAATGGGGATAACAATGTACAAATACATGCATATCTTGGTTGATTTTACCTTCAGTGCTTGAGGGAGCACTAATGGTTTGCTGGACTTGGACAACAGAATCTGTCACGGCTGAAAGGATTAGTCTACCAAAACCAAAAACTAAATGTCATTTAACAAGATGCTCACTACCTTCATTACTCGCAGAACCAGTCTTATTTTCTTGGAAAACAGAAGCCTTTGAGCTAACTTCTCCCAAGTCTTTAGTTTGAGTGGAAGATCTGCCGCCATATTGAGACAAGGCAAACGCAGTAGATCCCGTCGAAGACTCTGGACCTTTTTCAACACCCACCATCTCTCCATTACTTGGTATTGCACCGGTTTCATCAAACCAAGCTGCATAGGACTCCAACTCCGCAGCTTCTTTAGCCTCCTCCTCTTCCATTAAATCCCTCCAGAAATCAGTTTCATCTACATCGGGGCCAGCCTCCTGCTCGCAATCAATAAATGCTGGATACTCAGAGAGGTCTACACCCACATCCCAGAGGACAGAAGGGGCCTGGGAAGCATTGACTGGTACTACCTGGTTAGAGCTAGTACTCGGGCCTCCTTAACATTTACAAAAGTAAGAAGTTAATATTTATGATAGCTGGCCAAAAGAATAATATTACTATGGTGCATGCGTTCTCACCAGTAGGGGCTACAGATTGAGTGTTTTGGGCTCCCAAGTTATCAGCATCAACCATATCGTCGTCATCATCAAGGCGTATTATCTCAATACCCTGCTGTACGCCAGCTACGGGATGGAGATCCATGCCCCTGTCAACATTTCCCAGCTCTAGTGCAACTCTATAGAGGAGTTGCATCTCCTGTTCTCCAAATATCTCCCACATCACACTAGTACTTGTCAAGAGCCTTTCACCAAAAACCATACCTGCAAAACGTCGGTTTAATGATCAATATCCGGGTGAAGGTTATAATATATGTGTATTTACAACAAGAAAATGTGGTTCTATTAACAACCTTCAAATATGGCGCTCGATCTGCCATCCTGCGTACCATCTACAACATAAGTTGTTGCACCAATAGTGAAGTTAGAACGTCTGAGGAAGTTGTACTCTGCCACGCTCCTGGCACCAATCGTAGCGAGTAAGGTAACATCTGTTAGCCATGTCCTCTCCTTCAAGAGACGCTGAAGATCATCAGAGTTGGAGATAGTCGTCGGGGGTATGTTTCCATCAGGGAAAAGCCTCCACTCAGGTAGTCCATACGTGATGACAACAGGAGTTTCCTCAGCTAGACCATATACCTCTCTAATAGCACCTAGAACAACGGAATAGTTTCCATCATCCTCAACATACATAGTCCAGCCAATTTCTTCAGGGGTTTGGAGAAAATGCCAGTGATCATTGCGGTTCTTCTTCCAGTCACCACGAAACACACGAAACAGTCTTCCCATCACCTGTGGTTGATGGTAATATTAGTATTTGTCAACCAAGAGTTCGGAAAGTTTCAGAACTACTAATTGAACACTTAAAGAATAGTCAACAAAATAGTTCTACAAAACGATGATTTAGACAATTAGACAATTAAAATACTTAACATTAGGTTAACACACGACAATAAAATTAGGAAAGAGATGGTATTTATGGTGATTCATTTACAACTTCTTCGAATTCAATGCATATACTCTATAAATAAACAACGGCGCAGAGAGAATCAACATCGTACAATAACTACTTACAGTTAAGAAATTGATTTCACCGGCTAAAGGTTGAGAAACACAGTTTTTTATCACCTTCTTCTTAACCTCTATTTTTTCTCTGCAGGGAAATTATGAGACCGTTTCCTGTGTTTTATAGAGTCCTCAAAAGTCGAAAACTATATACATCTATACTTACACATATACTTAAAAAAGAGGAGGCAACTTGAGATATGTTTGCTCGATTTTGGCATGCGCCGTTTGGGTCAGAAAACGTGTGGACGGTAAATTTTCTCCAGTCACTGTTTTAGTTTTTTGTTTACCGATGAAATCTATTAAAATCTTAATAATATCTTCATACAATCTCTACAAAATCTAAATAAAATCCTACGAATTAAAAACCTACAGACCTAGACTACCTGAACTCTATTTTGGCAAGTGTTGAGGGTCTTACCGTCATTTACGATTCTCGCGTTTGGAGTACTTTCTCTATGTCATACTGTTTATGGCATATACTTAATATTTGCTTCTTTGATGGTTTTACACCCAATTAACTCNTACAATCTCTACAAAATCTAAATAAAATCCTACGAATTAAAAACCTACAGACCTAGACTACCTGAACTCTATTTTGGCAAGTGTTGAGGGTCTTACCGTCATTTACGATTCTCGCGTTTGGAGTACTTTCTCTATGTCATACTGTTTATGGCATATACTTAATATTTGCTTCTTTGATGGTTTTACACCCAATTAACTCTATATTTTATGTGATTTGTCTAATCATTTTTGGAAAAAAATGGTAATACATGGTTGCCTATCTCTCAGCTATTTTTCAGATAACAAGGACAAACTTTGTTGGTTTCTTGAACCAAACTAAGCTTTGCTAAGAGATTGTGAGGAACTGAGGGGTTGCTGGGAACGTTGTAACATAACTAAGACCAGTACATTGTTGTTGGCATTGGCTCAACTCAGTTGTATGATGCTGCTTGCTCTATATGCTCTCCCCGGCCCCACATGATGGTACTCCGGTCGCATTATGTGAGTCATATTCCTAGCCGTCTCATTATTTATAGACCGTGTCATATTTTCTATATATAACTACTATTTTGACGCTCCTGATTTTGATTCTCAACGTTGCATTTTACTTGGAAAAGTCTTTAGCTCTCGTACTTGTAAATCTGTTTATGTATACACTTGATTAAACATTGTGTATTGTATATAAGGAGGTGCCTCCATATAAAATAACATAAGAAACTTTATTAACATGGTATCATAACACCCAAGACAAAGATTTTGTTTACCTTTTTGATTATTTCTTCCTACCCATATATACTAAAAAACTTAATTCTACAAATATTTCAAAGGCTGAATTACTAATGTTATCATAATACAGTTTGTGTTATATACAGACCATTCATATACTTATTATCATTTATATTGCGAACCCAAAAAAAAAACACCTACCGGTTCAAAATCAGACGCGACGGTCGACGTTCTCGTCATCGTCATCAACAGCATCAGCTGCTCCACCTGCAAGATCGAGGAGTTTATCCATCTGCACAGTCATTTCCTTGAGCGTGGTCCAAGCCTCGTCAGTGTTTTTCCCAATCAGTTCTGTCACGCGCCTTGTGTGCTCGCTCGAAGACCTGACGTCGTAGTTAGCTTTGTCGGGGGATTGCTTGAGGTTCACACCTGCGCTCTTGAGAGCAGCCGCTACAGCCAGATAGGCCTTGTGGCATTCTGTAAACGAAGTCTGCAGCGTTGGATCTTTTTTGGCTGTCTCATCCACGAAAACAGCTGTCTTCTCGGCGTGAGATAGAGCGAGTCCGATCACGGCCTCGGCCAGTGGATGCTTTACGAGGGTTAATAAAGAGATCTTATTAGCAAAATAGTAATAATTCTCATTTACGATGTTAGGAAAATATCAGTTTCAACCCAAAAGAATATACAAAGAAGGGCAAAATATCTATATTTTCATAGTGTTTATTATTTAACCGTCAAAATTACTCTAGTTGATGTTTAATGTTTTTGTACAACTGTTAAGAAATTGTCATTTTATTCATTCTACAGTAACTAGTTGTTTTACCCGCTCATGCGGGCGTAAATATTTTATAATTATTTATCAATACATATATTACTAATTAAAAACTATAATGATAACTAATTGTTTATGTTTATGTTTTGTAATTATTACGTATTATAAATATTTTGAAATTTTGTTTGGTACATTATATTTGTTATTAATAAATAAATAAATCTTAGAAATCACTCATTATTTTTTAAAATTATAATTATATAAAATTAAGAATTTTACTTGATTAATTATTTTTATGTGTTTATTTTTGTGATTATTTAAATTTAATATAAAAGATATTATTTAGATAACAACACAATGTATATATTAATTATGTTTTTTATTTAAAATGTTTTTTATTTAAAATGTTTTTTATAAATTGGATTATATTTATTATTAATAATTTTAATAACTCATCTAATAAAATAATTTTTAATTCTTTTCTATTTTAATTTTTATATTAAAAGACTGTTTAAGATAACAAAACAACATGTAGATGAATTATCTTTTTATTTTAAAATATTTTTTTTGATTTTGGATAATTTCTATTATCATTACTAATTTTAATCACTTATTTAATTTTGTATCTAGTTTTTTATTTTTTGTATAATTTATATTTTTTCATTAAGGGTATAAACGATATTAACCATGCTAACTTTTAACGTGAGAGTTCCGTTGCGAAAAATCACTTCGCAAATAATAGTATAGATTAAACATAATCCGACAAAAAATCATTTACTGAATACAATTCAAAAACACCAAACAGCAATAAAGTTTTACATAGAAATCTGAAAAAAATTATTTAAACTGAAACAGAAATAAAATCTTAAAAGAACTATTAAAATGAATCAGGTGTATATATATATATATATATGTTTTCTTTCTCTGCTAATTAAACTGTTTTGGATATATAAAAGTTAATAGTTGAAGGGCTGACTGTTTTACGTATCCAAAAAGTCAACAAAAATATAATTATATAAAAATTAATAATTAAAGTTTATCAAAAAGTTCATAGTTTTGTGGCTTCATGTGTGCATTTAGAATTATTTTTATAGGATTTTCTCAAACAAAAACTATTTGTATGCATAAACTGACGTTTGAAAAATGTCAATTTATGCACATGATTAAACATGTGAACGATTGTGGAAATTAAGGAATGAAATCGTAACACAATTTTTTCTTTGATTGATTTGCAAAAAAAAATGTGGAAGACAAACGCATGCAAAACAATTTGTGATATAGGTTTAAAGATGTGTACCAGGGCAATGGGAGCAGCCGTAGGGGGATTACTAGTCAATGTTTTGACGCAGAAAGCTTGGTCCATGGTGCGATCGCAGACAGCGTCAATGTATTTCATGTGAGGGGAGGCTGAAGCTGGATTTAAGAGTAGTTGCAACGTAATCGCGGCGGCGGCTAAGGTGGACAGAACGGAGGACGTTGCCATTTCTTTTCGTCGGAAGTTTTATTTTCTTAGTTTTTTCTTGTTTGTTATTCAGAAGTTCTCTGGCTTTTCATTTTAGGGTGGATCTATTTATGTACACTAAGAGACTGATTAAGGACGTTGGATAATTTTAGAAAGTACTATGTTAGAATTGATATCAAATACGTTAAGATTTCTAAAAGTATGCCTTATATTTGCTAAGTTTGGAGAAACCTAAGCTAATAGTTCGTGGTTTGCACAAATTTAGTCAAAGACCAAGTCCATTATAGTCCTCTATTGTTTAGAATTTTTGTGACATGCCATAACAACTGTTGTGGATAATATAGAAGTTAATCCAATATATTAGTCGGGCGCTGAAGAAGAACGTAAGACCATGATTATCCCTAAAACTGTTTTTGAGTTTCTTAAACTTTTTTTTTGTTTTTTCTCTAAAAAAAAGTTAAAAATCAAATCAATTGTGGGTTGCCACCTATCGGTGAGACCCACAAACAGTGCAATAAAATCCCCATAATTGTTCCTTAGTTGGTAATTTCTGTCACCGGTTTTGATAATGTTGCTAGGGTTCACTGTCACTTTTTGTGCTAAGAAACTTCTCTATCATATGCGATAAAGATGCCCTAATTCTCTAAACCTCTAAAAGGTCAGTAGCTAAAATTATAAATTTGGCTAAATATTAATACATTTTCACCGAAGTTTTTTTAGACGTTATACTATACATTAGAAAAAAGAAATGGCTGCAGATTATCTTACACGGTTTTATTTTGTTTAAAACATTTCGTAATAAAAGAGTTGAGAATCAATCATATATCCGTAAATGTAAATTATATTATCAGCATACCGAATGTAAAAAAAATGATAAGACCATCTTTATCGGGGTTAATTTAACCCGTTTCTTGGAATTAAATATGATTAAAAGAAAATTGAAAAAGGAAGAAAGCAGAAGAGAGGGGGTATTTTTTGGCTCGCGAAGGAACGTATATTGGTGGACGCGTGTCAATAAGCGAGAAGATGGTGGGTCGGTTACGCGTTAAACGCGTATCAAAAATTTATTTTTCTATCTCTCTCTTTCTCGAATCCTCTCGACGAAGGCGATTTGTTTGGCGATATGATCGATGATGCATGTGATTGAGTCTCTTCTTGTTGTAATCGGTTGAATCTGTCTCTCGGTGTGTCTCTTCGAAGGCGACGGAGCTTTCTCGCGGTGGCTTTAATCGAAAGGTATGGTTCTTCTATTGTTTCATCTTGCATACGATTCTTTGTATGTTTAAGTTGTTGTGATCTCAATTTTGATTTGTATTTTTTGTTTGTTGGGTTCGATTTGGTGTATCAATGGCGACGGAGCTCTCCTCGACGGTGTCATCTGAGCATCTGCTAGAGGGTATCCTTTCCATATTAGCTTCCTTCTCATTTCTTGACTCCATCTCCATCTAAAGCTCAAAACTTTATCTACCGTACCGGTGAGTGTTACACGTTCTCGTTTACCTCTTTTATGGGCTTTTAGTTTAGTTCCCGGAAAAAAAAATTCATTGGAATTCACTCTATTATTTGATTAATTCGGATTTGGTTTTGGGAGTCAGTAGCTGATAATATGATATGTTGCTTATCTCTGATGTTAAACGATGTTTGTCTCTGATTCAAAGTTTAAATCTTTTTTTTTTTTTTTGAGTCAGATAGAAACAGTCCGCCTCTGTTTTTCGTATTTGATTTTGTTTAATTATATTGCTTTATCATATCATCAGTAACTGGTGTTGTCTGTATATTATGTTCCTGTTACAATTGGATATTTGTTGTTGTTGTTGTGAGTGTAGAAGTAGAGAAAGAATGGAAACTTGTTGTGGAGCTACTTCAATGGGGTCTCTTCAGCAACCTGGAGGGCTTCAAGGACCTGTCTTTGCCCTTGTTACCAAGTTGTTGAAAGGAGAGCGTCTCAAGTCTCGGTACCTGCCGTCGAGACTAGCAGTAAGAGAGTTTTGTTTTCATTATTTGATTCTGTGAAGGAAATAGTTTTCATTATTTGGATTTTCTTTGTTTGTGTGTTCGTGTGTAGTTAATGTTGTATTCAATGAAGGAACCTCAAAGCAGAGGAGTGCGAAGCAGAGAAATACAGGTAAATGTCCACTTCTTTCGAAATTATTGACCTCTTTAATGTTGAGTTAGGTTGTTAGTGTTGTATGCATTGGGAGTGGAAGAATTGTCCCACGGCTTGGAAAAGGCAATATTCTCGTGATTCGGGTAAACCAACAATCGTTTTAGAGGCGGTTGATTCATATGATCTCTGGATATAGCATGCATTTTTTGGACCTCCAGGTACCTTAAATGATATCAATGTTCTTGATCGCTCACCTGTTTTTGATGACATAATAAATGGTGAAGCTCCGCCAGTCACTTACTATGTCAATGGAAGAGAGTATCATATGACTTACTATCTCACTGATGGTATTTATCCTAAATGGACAACTTTTATCCAGTCTATTTCACTGCCACAAGAGCTGAAAACGGTTTTATTTGCTAGAAAGCAAGAAGCTTTCTGAAAAGATGTCGAGCGTGCTTTTGGAGTCTTGTAAGCTCGGTTTGCCATTGTCAAAAAGCCAGCATTTTTTTGGGATAAAATCAAAAATGACAATATTATGAGAGCATGTATCATTCTCCATAATATGGTAGTAGAAAACGAACGAGATGGATACACTCTATTTAATGTTTCAGAGTTCCAACAAGGAGAACACACCGGAAATTCACTTGTCGATCTCGATTTTCAGCAAGAGATACCTTCAAATATCACCAATATGATGGGTGCTCGAAGAAGAATCCGTGATACACCAATGCATCATCAACTGAAAGCTGATTTGGTTGAACATGTTTGGCTTAAATATAGAGCTCTTGATGAAGACAACAACTGATCTCGGATGCATCTTTCAAAAAATGTCGTTTTAGTTTAATAAACTTTGTTTTCATGCTTTTATTAAAAAATTTATGTCTTAATTATCTTTTATTATGTTTTATTTAATAAAATTTGTTTTAATTTTAATATAAAAATTTTAATATTATTTTATTTTGAAGAACTCTAAAAACAAGAAACTTGCAATGGAGACATAAATATATCAAGGTTCTTCACTAAGTCTCTTCACCTACTTTATTCCTTAAACAATATTAAAATTTGATCAAGAGACCCATTAAGTGTATGTTGGGTAAAGATGGTCTAAGGCTATTTGTTCAATATTCAAAGGCAGTCTTTTTAGACCTCTAAACTAGTATTATGATATCTTTTCACTTGAAACGATTAAGCAGCTAACATCGTAAGAGCCTAAACCTACTCTAAAGATCAAATAGAGGGTGAGTCCCGCAACCTTCGGTCTCGCTTTTGGTTTCTTTTTAGTTCCCGGGTCCTCTTGATATTATGAGTCTAATTGGTGACCAAAGAAACATTAAAATTTTACTATTCCTAAACATAACATTTATAGGTAACAATTTTTCATTTCCATTCATTCGCATTCCTAAAAAAAAAAAATATAACGCAAATGTTTCTCAATAATTTGAGAAAGGACAATCATTATTCTTCATTCATATCATTTTATTCTTATCATTTTTTTTCTATTCATACATAATATTCTCATGGTTACCAATTAGAAATTACGTCTTCAAGTTAGAAATTGTAGCACTTTTTTCTTTTCAAATTCATCAACTTATCATTAACCAACTTGTTCTCCAGACAACATTTTATCCGACTCTACTTGAAAATTTAACCATCTTGACACTACAAAATATAACTTAGGGACATTGTAGCACTTTGATCTTGGTTTGGAACTAATCCAACTTACACTTAAAGACTCAAACCCATAGCACTTTGATCTTGGTTTGGAACTAATCCAACTTACACTTCCAAAGTAATTTTCTTCAACTTCTTGAAGTGTGTCTAAGACTAGCTAGGAGAGTGAGTTTTTTTATTGAGATTTTGTACCCACTTTCTTTTACAGGATATGGTTATCCTAATATTTGTTAGGTTTTAACATTTTACAACACTTCAATCTTTAGCGAATGTAAAATGACAAATACAAATATTGGTTTTATAAATATATCATATGCCTAGGCGTTCAGGGGTCCGTTGTTTAGGTTCTATTGATTTAGATTTTCAAATTTTTGGTATTATGTTCTTCAGTCCCATTCGGGTTTTACTAATTATTGGATCGGATTCGATTAGGTTTCTTCCAAATTCGGTTTGGATCAAATTGTAACCAATATCTGAAACTGACCCAGAAAATATTTTTGAAACCTCAAAATTGACAAAAATGTCAATATATTTAAATTATTAATTAAATCTAATTTAAAATTGGTTAAACTATCTAAACTAACTAAAATATATTCCAAATAAAAAAAATAAAACAAACTACAAAAATATTTTGAATACAATAAAATATCTAAATTATCTTGGCATATAAAAACATTAACATATTATACTAATTTCAAATATCTTTAGATCATAGTTTGGATTTCAGTTCGGTATGGGTTATAAACAAATCCAACCAAAGTATTAAAAGCATAAGTCACGTTTGGATAAATTATAATAGCTAGATTGGTTATTATGAAAAACAAATATTAGAAGAATGAACAAATTTCGAGTTCTTTGAACAAACTCAAAAGAAGGTGACGGAAATCTTGTCAAGATATTTCATTAAAAGTTTTTTAAGAATATATATCAAGACTAGATTATTTAATTTGAATGAAATAACATATATATCATATTGTCATGATCAAATAACATATTAGAAACTACATATTTAAAAATTAATTTGTACATAAAAATATATAAATTAGAGTAAGCACATAAATTAAAACCAATACATTTTCTAAATTTACAATCATGTTTTTGGTAAATAATTTAAAATAATCATTTTATTTATTTTAAATGGTATACAATTAAATGTTATTGATATTAACATAGATATATTGAATATATTTTATTATATATTTATTATTAACATTTCCTACTCATATTATTTTATTAAAAATTTTATTTTTTCTTTAAAAAAAATTCTAACTGTTAATCACAAATTTTTCAATGTGAAATTATTCTAATATGAATTTCAAAATTAAATTATTAAGATCTCGATAAATTTTCCATGCAAATTTTAAAATTAACATAGTTATATATTTGATATAATTTAATTTAATTCAAATTAATATATATATATATATATATAATATGAATATCTCTTAATGAGACTTTATATTCATATGATTGATAACAATTTGTATCTTGCTTGAACAAAAAAAAGATACATCATTGATCAAAAATTTCAATGTGAGACTTTTACCATTTTTAGTAATATATAATCGTTTAATAAAATCAAAATATAACATATAAGAAAAAATCTATTTTTATTATATACTTAATGTGACTGTTTAATTTATTTTAATAATATAAAATTAAACAAAAAAATAGAAAGTATTTAAAAATTGTTATCAAATTTGTATTATTCATAATCACTAATTATCATATATATGTTAAATATATTAGATAATTCCATAGCTTTTATTTAAAGAAAGAAAGAATATTCTTTTGTACACTAGTTATTAATTTGATAGTTAGTTTAATAAAAATATAATATATAATTATATGTACTAATTTATATTCTAAGGATTCTAAGAATGGTACGGTGATAACACGTAACTACAAAATATGTTGTAATACTGTAGGATTAAATATAGGCAATTTTTGGTTACATAAAATAGGTAGGACTACAAATGAAAGGATGTAGTAACCTTTTTAAATAGATTTTTTTAGAAATGATTTCCTTTTAATTGTATAGAATTGTATAGATTTTCAACTTAATACATAAAATTTTAAAGTGACTGAAACAATACACAATCTACTTTTCTTTTTAATCCATCTACTAAATTCCGTAGAAGCTATTTACTTGGAACCGTTAACATGATTGACGACACTGTAGACATCGTAAACAAAATTGTTGATAATAAACCATGGTTAAGAAACTAATCTTTGTCTAAAACAGTGTCATTTGGAGTGATGTAGATGAAGGAAGATAAAAGAAATCAGAATTGGTGGCTACCATGGAGACTGAAAACATGAAGCTCAAACAAGAACTTCTGGTTATAATAGAGAAGGAGACGATGCCGTGACAATTTGTAATCTTATCGTAGGTGGGTTTTGTAGGAGTAAATATATGTGAAATTTAATAATATATACCATGCATGTCAAACCTATCAGTATAAGTTATGTATTATTCACTCCGTTTCAGATTAATTTTTGTTCTAGAAATTAAAATGTATTTTATTTTAAATATTGTTTTTATTTGCTACTTTTCCAAATTTATGTTTATTCTGTTAATTCATTTCAAACAAATAATGTATTAATTAAGAGTAAAATAAGAATTTAATGAATTTTTAATATGTGGGAAAAAACTAGGAGGACAACTAAACTGAGATGGAGAGAATATCTTCTTATTTCAACTTGTATTACATAGCATACAGGTAATTTATGGTTGATAAAGTATTAATTAAATTATTAACAACAATATAGGTTCGAAATAATTTGCATTCCTGGTGCAGTAAGAGTAAGAAAAAAGGAAGAAGCAGCTGCACAAACAAGGCTGACTACAGTAGAAAGTGATTGAGATATAATTAAACTTTACGGAATGAGCTGGAAGAGTGAGGAATTAAGAATATATTGGGATAAGAGTCTGGGATATTGAAAGCAGTTCACTTACACATGGTTCGAGCATTTCAAGCAGGAATGAGCGTATGGCCCATGAGAAAACCTTTGGAAGAATCCTCAATAACGTCATTTCAGATGATTTAGTTGTAACTTATTCTTATAGATTTTGCAAAAATAAAAAATAAAAAACAAATGATCACGTTTAGTTTGTTGATCTTCATGTTTTATTTTATATAATACACTTATTAAAAACGTCCAGTCTAATACACTTAAGTCATAATACACTTATTATGACTCCCACGTCTAACAGAGATTCGATCTGATTTGGCTCCCCGATCTGGGGTACTCATTCAACATGAGTTCATTAACTTAAAAGATGATGACTAGATAGTTGTTTTACAAAGTTGGTGAATAAATAAATAAATTACAAACAAAGAAGGTTATAACACTATTATAAATATTCTAGGGACTATATAATATCATCTCAGGTTATGATTACTTCTCACAATCGCTCCATCAAAACACTCCAGCAGAAGAAGTGTTGAGGGCAACAAAAGTAAGAACAAAAGACTAGGAGAGAAGCATGTCTGTGAGAGCAATCCTATCATTGGTGGTTCTGGTTATTCTCATTGGATCCCATGAGTCTACTCCTATCCCCGACGGTCTCCGGAAGGTAGAGGAAGCCTTTGTCAAGATATTAGGCCAATCAAGTCACGTTCTCTCCTTTGCTCGCTTCACTCACCAGTAAGTCCCAGCATCCTTTACCATTACTGGTGCATTCGCCGTTGAGTTCAAGTCCCGTCTATTTGATATAACAAACTGATAGTTCGCGCTTTTTGGTGATTGAAGGTATGGCAAAAAGTATGAGAACGAGGAGGAGATAAAGCACCGTTTCTCGGTGTTCAAGGAGAATCTTGATTTAATCAGATCCACCAACAAGAAAGGCTTATCTTACAAACTCGGTGTCAATCGTAAGTTTATCGTTCTTGTTCTGAAACTGTAGTTCCAGTCTAACGATGGATTATTATTGGCATATTATGTAAGTGGGAATTTTTGGGAGATATTCATTTTTATTTTTATTTATTTATTACTCTACAAAGATTAGATGGTTTGCCCAAAAAAATATTTCAAAAAGATAATTTTATATTTTCAATTATTTAATAGTTATAAATTCTAAAATTTTAAAGTTATTTTATTAATCTTTATTAGTTTAACTTTATTAAAATTGATAAGAATAGGAATAATATATCCATAGAAAATTAAAAAAAATCTTTGTGAAACAAAAATAGTATTTTTTTTGTCAACAAAACGAAAATAGTAATATTTATTTATTTATTTATTTGTGAAGCACGAAAATAGTATTTATTATTAAAACAATTTTACCAATATAGATTCCATGAAATGAAGTCTCTGATTCAAATTAATATGATGGGAGCCACACTTTAAAAAAAAAAATAATACTGTAAAATATTTTTCATAAAAAAAGTTTGAATAGTAATAGAAATCGTTTAATTTATTTATTTCAAGTAAAATATCTTTTTTTTTTACAAACTGCAACTCTTATATTGTTGTGTTGGATAACAAAAAAAAAACAATTCTCTTAAATAGTCATTTTAAAAGTTTTATCACAAAAAAATCATTGAAGAAGAAAAACAATTAAAAGAAATTTCATTAAATAGAATATTTATACCATTTTCTTTTCAAAAAAAATAATAACTGCTTTTTCTGTTTTTTAAAATCTTAAAACTCAGCATTTAACTTTAAATTCAAAATCTAAAATTAATTAATCCTAGAAGTACAAAAATATATTTATCCTTCAATAAATTGTTTTTGGTATTTTTTTATTCTTTCTTGCGTGCTAGTTTTATGACAATAACTAAAAACACTATCCTATGAAATTGATCAAACAAAAAAATTACAAGTATTGACATATTAAATATCGCGATATGTTGTAATATGATTTTTATAAAATATATATAACTGAAGCAAAAATTTCTATATATGTGGGGTTTGTTGATGGTATTTTAATTTAAGTTTTGATTTTCTTAATTTATTACTGAACTGAAAATTTTTAATATAATTTGACTATTTATATGATGCCGGAAACACAAACCAATTTTAATCGATTTCTAACTGAAATTAGCAAGGAACAATAGTATATCCTTGCATAATATGTCTTACACATCAACTTTATCTTAATAAATTTTCAAGTTAGTAATCTACTCTATTAAAATAGAGTCATTCTTTTTATCTACTGATACAAGTTATCATTTAAATTTGGACTATTTATAGAGTGTTACAAATAATACAAGTCATATAGTTAATTGAACCGCATTACTTAAATTAAACTAATGGTTATTTATGGGATATAGTGTTGAGCTTACTTTTGTTCTTAAAACAAACTAGGATAAGACCCGCGCCTTGCGCGGGATGAATCTATTATTTTTATTATGTTTTGAAAAATGAAACTATAGTTCGGTTTCATCCGGATTAGAGGTGTTCAATCCGGATATCAGGTTTCGGTTCGGCTCGATTTTTTGGTATTTTGATTATTAAAATATAATTACTATTCTAAATCTATATGTACTTCAGTTTGATTTGGTTTATATACTATCGGTTTTCAGTTTATTCAGTTTTATACCAAAAACATGATTATTAGTTTGCGATCATTTTATATATTATACAAATATATAATATGATCATATTTAGAGTCATATTGTCATAAAGTCATTTATTAAAAAATATTATATATTTAAATAAAAGAATAAAAAACAAAAAAAGGCTTCTATTATCTAATAAAATGATCAAATCTAGAATTAATATCAAAACACTAAATTTTGAAAATAAAAATAAAAAACAAAACAGAAGCATGAAAGAAAAGTTTTTATATTCTTCCATATTTAGTGTTCATCAAACCAATATGTCTTCGATTGAACACAACTCTGTTTGTTTAAAGATTAAAAAAAGTTGTAAATAATTTCAACTAATTGTTGTCCATAAAATTTATAATCTTACTTCAATTTAGTTACTGTTAAAAAAGAAAAAAAGATCAAAATAAGAAGTCTAAGTTGTAATAAATTGTTAGCTATTTACAAATTATAATTATAGTTCAACTCATGTAACAAATAGATATTCATGAGTTGTTATAAATATATACATATTTACATGTTTCAGTTTAATCGGTTATAAATCAAATCATATCCAAATCCTATGATTTTTATAAAATCACATCCATTCGGTTTGTATGGTATATACCAAAAATAACCATATTATCGATTGTTAATATCTTTTAAAAATATAAAATTAAAAAAAGAACTAAGATATTTAAATCATTGATAACAAAAAATTTCAATGTGAAAAATTTATAAAAAAAATTTATAATTTATAAATGTTCTTGAAAATTTATTGAGGATTTTGAAATTAAAATATTTATGTAATCGTATATGGTATATAGTTTAATCTGTATATATATTTGTTTTATTATTGAATGATACTTTTTACTTATATGGTTTTAAAATCATGTATATCTTTTTATAATAAAAATGTTAAACTATTGATCATTAATTTTTAACATAATAGTTTTAATAGTTTAGTTATTTATTCTCGTTTTTTAAAATTCAAAATATAACCTATACGAAAAAATCTAAAGTTTAATTTTATAGCTAATTTGATTGTTTAATTTATTTTAATAATATAAAATTAAAGAAAAATGATGGAGGATATATAAACTGTTATCAAATATTTATTATTAGAATCATTAAGTGTCATATATATATTAGTCATTTATGGTAATTCCGTAGGTTTTATTTATGGAAAGAAAATAAAATAGTAATATATCTAGGGAAACAATCATAAATGCTTCTATCATAAATATCATATCATATCATCATATCATATAATTTGATCAACGAATGTATCTAGCGAAATATAAAAATCGAATGTGGACCTATTTATTTTTCAATTGAATGTAATTGACTACCTAATTGAGTGATACCTAAGCATATGATCTTTTTTAATTATTACAAAATTGAGGTTACAATTTTTTAAATGTTTCTCCTTTAATATATAAGGGATATTTACGATTTGCATATATTAATTTTTACATAAATTCCCAAGTTAACATATTAAGTTTTACATTTTACATATACAATTGCCTTTACCATTAAATTTAAACTTGGTCACAAAGTATTTTCCATTTTACATATACACTTCCGTAAATTAAAAGGAATGAAGTTATAGTTAATATATGCAAATCGTTATCAATTACGTATGAAGTTATAGTTAATATACACTCCTCTCTCTATAATTATGATTTCGTATATTTTCCTTTTCTTCGATGGCATGTATTAATGTGTCCGCAAATGTTATGACCCGGTTACATGCGTGGGATATATATATTAATGTAAACTCTGTTACATGCGTTACATGCGTCTCTAATTATTGTTTCCCTAGCAAATTTCAATTGAACCTAAAGCTGCCACGTCAGTTTAATTGGTATGCTAATTGATTGACAACTAAGCAAGGTTACTTTTTAATTATTACAAACTTGAGGTTACATCTTTTTAAATGTTTCTCAATTAATATATAGGGGATTATATGGTTTGGTTTTTGGGCTTAGTATTAAGGAAAAACTCCAAAAAACATTGAATTAACTTTCCATCGTAATGGATCAAAAAATCAGTTATTATTTTCAAGCCCAAAGGATATTTAATATTTTTAAACAAAACAAAATTGTCTATTATTAATCATTTATTTAAATCATGTACTTTAAAACATGTTAATATATTTTTTTATTTTTAAATAACAATCACTTTGTTTTGATAAATTTCAATGGTAACTTTTAAACATTTTGTTTTATTTCTCTTAAATAATTTACTGATTTAAAAAAAAATGTAAAGCAAAACCAAAAACCAAATCTAAAAACTAAAATCCAAAATCAAAAACTGAAAAAACAGGCTATCTTTTTTTGCTTTTATTTATTTACAATATAAACTATTGCAAATTTCTTTCAAAAAATTTTTTGTCATCTTTTCAGTTTTAAATTAGATGTTCGATTATTTGGGATTTGTTTGTTAGTAATATCAGTTCAAACTAACTCAGCGGGTCTAAAAATTAAAAAACCCAAACCAAAAATTGAAAATCAAAAATAGAAACTTAAAAACTAAAAACCAAAATCTAAAAATAAAAAGTGAAACTAAAAACTAATGAATAACAATCATCACCACAAATTTTGGTGAACTGATTTTATCCCAAAACATTCTTTAAATTAATACAAAATCCAATTATATAAAACTTTAGTCATAAAAAATTTCCGCGCTTTTCAAGCGCGGATCAAAATTTAGTCTATTCTATTAAAATAGATTCATTCTTTTTATCTACTGATACAATTTGTCATTTAAATTTGCACATTTTCTAGAGTGTTAGAAATAATACAAGTTATATAGTTGACTGAACCACATTACTTAAATTAAACCGACGGTTATTTATGGAATAGAGTTTTGGGCTTACTTTTGTTTTTATGACATTTAATTATTTGGTTTTGGGCTTAGTATTAAAGAAAAACTCCAAAAAACATTAAATAAACTTTTCACCTTAATGGATCAAAAATCAATTACTATTTTCAGACCCAAAAATATTTAATATTTTCAACAAAACAAAATTAGCTATTATTAATCACTTATTTAAATCATGTACTTTAAAACATGTTAATATTTTTTAGCCCAAAAATATTTAATATTTTCAACAAAACAAAATGATATTGTTAATCACTTATTTAAATCATGTACTTTAAAACATGTTAATATTTTTATTTTAAATAACAATCACTCTATCTTGATAAATTTTAATAGTAACTTTTAAATAATTCATTGTTTTATTTTTCTTAAATAAATTACAGATTTAAAAAAAAATGTAAAGCAAAACCAAAAACCAAATCTAAAAACTAAAATCCAAAACCAAAAACTGAAAACGCAGCTTATATTTTTTGCTTTTTAATTTACAAAATAAACTATTTCAAAATTTTTAGAAAATTATTTTGTCATCTTATTAGTTTTAAATTACATGTTCGATTAATTGAGATTTGTTTGTTGGTAATATCAGTTCAAACTAACTCAGCGGGTCTAAAAATTAAAAAAACAAACCAAAAACTGAAAATCAAAAATAGAAACTTAAGAACTAAAAACCAAAAACCAAAATTTAAAACAAAATTTAAAAATAAAAACTGAAACTAAAAACTAATGAAAAACAACTATCACCACAAATTTTGGTAAACTAATTTTATACCAAAACATTCTTTAAATTAAAAAAAAACCCAATTATATAAATTTTTAATCATAAAAAATTTCCGCGCTTTTTAAGTGCGGGTCAAAATCTAGCTATATAATTATGACATAGTCAATTGTCAAGTATTTTGATAAGATTCGGACATCTTCTAGTTAGTCAAATAATATTATGTAATTATATAGTTATGTTTTGTGACAGAATTGGTTAGCATTCCATTTTGTCTTCTGTGTCATCTCGGAAAATCCAATAGATGTATAAGCATAGTCACGTTTAAAAAGAAAATACAGATATATATATATATATATATATATATATATATATATATATATATATATATATGTCTAATTATGAAAATAAACCTAATTAAAACGAATTTATATCAAAATTAAAATGCAAAAAAAACTTTAAAAAGAAGGAGATAAATGAGTGTTTACTTCATTGTCCAGTTAGATTATGAAAATATTCAAATCTATATTATTAAAATTAAAGTACATTTTAAATTTGTTTGGAAACATAGATATCATTTAAAATAGAAAACTATGACATTTGAACAATATAAAAAATTGATTTGTAATCTATATCTCATCAGATATATTCAATTACCATAACTCAAATACACGTAATAAATCTCACTTTTAAATATGGAAACAATAAAAGAATAACTAATAAATAGATATATGGCAAATATATGATACATCTGCAATGTAAATTTATAAAAAAAAAAGTTACAACACTTAAAACGGAAAATAAATATAAATTTATAAAACCAAAAAAATAATATTGCTATACAATTGCACTACAAAATGATGAGGCATTTAAAATAAATAATATTCACATGAAAACTATTAAATATTATATTTTTCTTAATTATGTAATAGGTTAGACATGAAATATTATAACTTCTCAGGTGCATCTCCTATTGCAATTACGTGACATGCAAACATATTAATTCATGTTGTATATGATTAAGTTTCTCTTTGAATAGAAAAGTACTATGGTTTCCTTTTTTTTAAGTGTTTCAGAAATAAGTTCTAAAAACAATTTCACAGTTTTGTTAAATATCTTTATGATCGGAAATTATTATCTAAAATTACATTGTTATTAAATTCTGAAATACTTACAATAGTTGATTAATATTAAC
Organism: Eruca vesicaria subsp. sativa; assembly: GCA_932364175.1. Classification (NCBI taxonomy): domain Eukaryota; kingdom Viridiplantae; phylum Streptophyta; class Magnoliopsida; order Brassicales; family Brassicaceae; genus Eruca; species Eruca vesicaria. The sequence goes on from CAKOAT010375154.1 coordinate 535,000, forward strand.
TTTTTCAACAGAGTATGGGAACCACTATATTTTGGACAAAAAATCACATTTTAAAAATTTGTATATCTCTTTAATCATAGGAACCACTATATTTGAAATCTATATTTATCAAAAAAAAAAAAAAATTCTAAAGGTTCGATTCTGATTTTTCGGTTTTAGATAATAGATATATACGAATTGTTTGGTTTTTTTCATCAGCCTAAACAGATTCAAACAGACTCTGATCACCAAACATGAACCGCTTAGTTATTTGTGAGTATCAGTTTAGTTTTGAGTTTCTTTTTGTTTCGCTTTTGATTCACTATTGGTCGTCGATTATATTTCCATGTCTAATAAGGATGCTGAAATGTTTTTTTTTCTTTGGTTATAATTTTTACAATATCACGCCATAAAATGGGTTATAGCATATAAATATAAATAAAAATTTGCAGTATATATTTCAAATATTTTCCACAAACTCAATGGTAAGTATATCAGTTCTGAACATATCTGTTCGGGTATTAAGGATACAAAAAGATTCAAAATATCCAAAATATGGAAAATACTTAAAACTCCAAAAAATATCCAAAAAATTTAAATACCTATAAATATAAAATTTTATTCGAAGTCTGCCCGATAAACCAAAAAAAAATACCCAAAATATTATCTGACTACCCAATTTTTTTAATTCAAATTTTACATGATACCCAAAACTATTGTAAACCTAAACTCAAAACTTAAAACTATATGTAATACCAGAAACATATTCGAAATACTCTAGTATATTTAATATTTAATATACACAAAATATTTTCAACTCTAGGGTATGACCTAAACTCAAATAAAGACCCACATGTCAACAAAAATACCTAATAGGTAATTTTCTCTAAACCGGATCCAAGCCAAACCTATGTTTTGGGTCTTTTTCGATTTGGCCTTTGATCCGGATTAAATATCCATGCCTAAGAGACAATTATATAAAAATGTACATATAAAATCTTAAAATTATTTATAGAATATATCATTTTCAAAAATTCTCTTCTTCAATTTAATATGATTTTGTATTATAATATAATCTTTAAAACATGCGCTTTCAAATCGCGGATCAAAATCTAGTTAGTTATTACTATTAGATCAAGAATAATCATGGTGGGCAAATGCATGGCTGGCTCTCACTTAGTGCATGTAGCTTGGCCACTTGTTAGGATACTCGTGTGTTTAAAGAATCCATGTTTGTTTAGTGGTTTGATGGATAAGGATTGACCCATCTGAACGTCTTTTTAAATCCAAACAGAATTTGCTGATTTGACCAAAGAAGAGTTTCAACGGAATAAGATCGGTGCTTCGCAACACCCTTTTGCCACTTCAAAGGGCAGCCGTAGACTCACAGGCAGAGCTCTTTTGCAAACCTCTGCTCCTAGTGCTGTACTGAACCATCCGTCCTGTTTTTCCAATTTTGAGAAATACATGTTTAGCTACATGAATAACCTTTTTATATTTGATTTTTTTTTGTCTCTAAATTGTGTGGCTGCAGAGAGACTGGAGAGAATACGGTGTTGTTAGCCCGGTCAAAAATCAAGGAGCATTACCTGGAGCATCTTGGGCATTCAGGTAAACCAATGATTACGATACTGATATTTTGTAGCATCTATTGAGGGAAAATGCACATTTAATTCTCCAAGTATTTGAAATCGGCAGTTTTAATACTCAAGTATTGCTCGCGCAGAATTATTCCCCAACTAATAGTTGACTGCACGAAATTAGGAACGAAATAGTCAACTGTTAACTAGTTAACGGAAAGATAACGGTTTCCGTCAACTTTTTAACGGTTGACTATTTCGTTCCTAAATTTCATACAGTCAACTATTAGTTGGGGAATAATTCCGCGCAAGAAATACTTGAGTATTTAATTTGCCGATTTGAAAATACTTGAGGAATTTAAAAAATCAATATTTTTTTAAAAAAAAAATATAATTTAAAAGATTATCAAGTCATATACAATCAATATTCGAGATTTTTACTTTTTGAAAGAGATTTTTGAGTTTTTACAATGACATGTACAATAATAAAAATAATTATAGTTGATGTTTATTGTTGATGTATTTCATGTTTATAAAATAACTTAAGATTATTTTTTTAAAATAATTTCAAATTAAAAAGATTCTCAATTCGAACAAATATACAATGGAACAAATATACAACATACCTTTTACTTAAAATGGATTTTGGAGTTTTACAAAAGAAAATAAAATAAGATAAAGCATTGCGTTGCATTGCATTGCATTGATGATGTACAATATATGATAGTCTAAAGTAGAGGTAACTACATATGATTGTTTAAGGTATGAGTAGAAACTTTGGTTATTTTCGGTTCGGTTCGGTTTGGTTCGGATTGGTTAATACAATTCTCGAAATTTTTCATCTGAAGTAAACCATAATTAGTTTGGTTTGGATCAGTTTCAGTTTGGTTTAATTGTTTTCCTTTAGTTTAGTTATTTTAATAAAAATCATATTTTATGTAAATTAATTATAATATAAAACTGAAAAAGAAATCTGAAAATCATCATTTTTTATAAGAACACAATCAAACCAAAGTTAACTAAAGTAAATAGCTTTAAAAAAAAAAAGAAAACGTTAATAAAGTTAATCGTTAGTGTTAGGATTTAAGTATATTGTATAATGTTAATAGAGACTTTAGTTTTCAAATAATAACAAAAGCACATTGTTTTCTCGGTTCGGTTTAACTCGGTTTAGTTTGGTTTGGAGCGATTTCGGTTCAGTTGGTTCGGTTTCATTCGGTTCGATATTTTTTGCCATCCCTAGTATAAAGTAAAGATCTAATTTACAACATATGATTCCGTAAATGATATGAATTCATCGATATGTGATTTTATAAACATGAAGTACATCAACAATAACCTGCAACTATAACTATTTTTATTATTGTACATGTTATTATAAAAGCTCAAAAATCTCTTTCAAAAAGTAAAAATCTCGAATATTTATTGTATCTGACTTGAAAATCTTTTAAATTATATATTTTTTTAAAAAAGTATTGATTTTTTAATTACTCAAGTATTTTCAAATCGGCAAATTAAATACTCAAGTATTTCTTGCGCAAAATTATTCCCCAACTAATAGTTGACTGTATGAAATTAGGAACGAAATAGTCAACCGTTTAAAAGTTGATGGAAACCGTTATCTTTCCGTTAATCAGTTAACGGTTGACTATTTCGTTCCTAATTTCGTGCAGTCAACTATTAGTTGGGGAATAATTCTGCGCGAGCAATACTTGAATATTAAAATTGCCGATTTCAAATACTTGGGGAATTAAATGCCCATTTTCCCCATCTATTGATGTAAGATCAAAAATTTAAGGTTGTTTGTCATATGGTCGGTTCTGGTACTGCAGCGCAATTGGAGCTGTTGAGTCAGCTTACCATATTAAACATGGTAAGGGATCCTATGATCTCTCTGAGCAACAGCTGGTAGATTGTACTTACTCTCAATATCAACAAACCACGGAAGCCTTTGATTACATCAAATCCAACGGAATCAACAATGAGACACAGTATCCTTACCTAGGTGTCAAGGGAGGCTGCAGAAGTTACTACAACTCTGTTGTAAATGTCACAGGATATGTCCCTATCCCTTCGGTAAGCATCTTATACGGATTTTGGTTTTCACACCCACTTGTGAAACATACATTCAGGTACTCTGTAATGAGGACTGAAACAATAATAACAACAGGGTGCTGAAGATGAACTTAAGCAAGCGGTTGGATCCACTGGGCCAGTTAGCGTATCATTCGGCGTTTTGGATACACTCCAGCATTACCAGAGCGGAGTCTACACTAGTAGCGAACCCTGTGAAAATGTTGTAGTGAGACTTTCTTACACTCTGTTGCAAGTAAAATCATTAACTTATTATACAGTAAGTTTTCAGTTAGTTGTTTCTAAATGTGGTATTAGGGCGTCAGACAATATGGTTTGGCGGTTGGTTATGGAAGTGAAGAGGGTGTCGACTATTGGAATATAAAGAACTCATGGGGAGAAGGTTGGGGCGAAGAAGGTTTCTTCAGGATGGAGAGGGGAAATAACTTGTGCGGTAAGTTATCTTTCATGAAACCATAAAACCATTAATTATCAGTTAAAGCTATATATATATATATTCCTTATTTTGGATATAACCGGTAGAAGAACGATTCAGAGATAGAACGTTTCAGAGATAGAGATTCTCAGATGATCTATCTTTTGTTGATTCGTTGTTGAATTGCAGGTATTGCAGAATCACCAGTGTACCCGATTGTGGCCTGAGATGATCAGCATGTGAATGCATGATATGTTTGCATATTTATTTGAATAAGAAATTACTTGAAAAAGTTGGCACTTGGGACTTAGGGAGTGCACATTGTTGTGTTTATGCTTGTTGTAACTTATGGTCTGTTCATATGTACCGAATAAAGGAAAAAATATGTGAAACTTAATAATATATATGCGTGCATGTTAAAAATCTATCAACTTAAACTATTTAGAATGCTTCGTAAGTCAATTTGGAATACAATATACAGCTCACTAAATGATTAATGGATATAGGTTTGACAAATACTTTCGAACCTATATCCAAATACAAGTTTCGAACCTAATATATTCAAATTTCATATATTAACTAACAAAATTCAACTGTATGTAATTTAATTATTGATTATTATTGTGTTTAAAAAAATAATATTAAAATTTTAAAAATAGTTTCAAAACAAGTTTTGAATTTCAAAAGAAAAATAAAAAAATTGATTAAAGAAATTAGAAAAAATTCAAATTTTAAAACTGTTAAAATTTATTTTATTTTCAGTTTATTTGAATGATGACGAGACAAAAATGAAAAAAAAATGATGGAAACATTTGACAAAATACATATAATAGTAAAAAATAGAGAATACATTCAATAAACTATGTTTGGCACAATGGCTAATGAAACCATTGTAACAATGTACAGAACCCGGGTTTGAGTCTCCTTCACCTTATTTTATATATTTTTTATTAATTATTAATTATTTAAAATATAAAATACATAATCAATATATGACAGACAACTCAAATTTTGTTATATTTGATTAACTAAATATTGGTTAATGTATGTTAAAGTCGATTTTGTTAGTTGATGTATGAAATTTGAATATATTATGTGTTGATGTATGTTTTATTACATGATCCGAGTTGATGTAATGATCAGGACCGTGACTTTCTTTTGAAGTATGAAGAGGCCGATTTCATTCCTGGTGGCTGGTGCTAACAAATTAGATATTGTTGATTTTTTTGTAAAGATTTAAATTTTATGGTAGAAAAGCAATAAAATCACACCGACCCATACATATATATGTATGTCAACTATAATAATATGTCTACAAGATAGGTTGAAAGTATATGCACTTAAGTATATATACTCTGTGTAAACCAAAAGGAAAACAAAGAAAAGTCTCCAAAATGTAATTATATGTCTTATACGCATTAATCGACCAAACACTTTAAATGACAGATTATATTTTCTAACTAGGCTAATAAACATGACAACGCTAAGATAGAAACTATAATTGATCTTTGAAACAAAATATTTAGATGTGGCCTGAAGCTAATGCTTCTTGACATTGTAGCATAGTTGGAGACTAACGGTTTTATATATACTAGGGATAGGCACGGATCAGATATCCGGATTTTTCAAAGTATTTGTGATTTGCTTCGAATGTTATGGATATCTAATTTTGGTATTTGCTTTGTTTCGAAAAATACGGATATCCGGAAAAACGGACATCCGGAAAATAAATAGATATTTACGGATATCTCGTCTATTTTGATTAATACAAATAATTTTAAAATTTTGATACAATTTTGCTTTGCAAAAATATTTTTTGTTTGGTATATAAAATTAAAATTAAAGAACTAGTGAATTTATTTGTAATTTTTTAAGTTTAAGTTACAATTATAATAACAAAAAATTTAAGAAAAAAAATATAGTTTGTGATAAAAAATTTTTTATGTAATACTTTACTATAAGTAATAGTGTGAATATAATTGTTCAAAATCATGTGCTAGAATGATAATTATATAATTTTATACATTTAAAATTTTAAATATAATCAAGATATACATATATTTATATATTTCAGGATCGGATCGGATATCCGCTTTCCAAAATTAATATTTGTGATTTTCTTCGATTTTCTTCGATTTTAATAGATATTGATTTTTAGTATTTGCTTTGATTTGAAAGTTGACGGATATCTGAAATTTTCAGATCGAATAACGAATCTAACCAAATTTAACCGGAAAAATGCCCAACCCTAACATGTACTATGCAAAAGTTTTCCTGAGAGCTTGACTCTACAAATGGAGTTTGACTCTACTAACCTATCATATAGGTCACATTCATTACAAAAAAAAATACCAATACCTAATAGAAAATCACAAATCATTTGTCTACCTAATACCATCACTTCAAAGCTTTTGTTATTACAAATATTCGAATATGGTGGGCCATATGTCAAAATAGAATATGATGCCAAAAGGTAGATATTAGAGCAATGGTATATTCATAAGAGTGATAAAATCGTAATCTAAGCAGAACCGTTCACTTCCACCAAAAGACAAAACTCTTTCCCAACTCATCTCTGTTCATTGGTTCCCCCAAATATCAAAAGAGTCACAAACACACACACACACACAAAAAGATACATAAGTAACATAACATACCCTGTCTGAATAAAAACCCAATCTCACTCTTCTCCCTCGTAAACATCGCTGTCTTCCAAAGAATGGCCTCTCTCTCAGGCCTCTTCTCTTCTTCTCCTTCTCTCAAACCAACCAAAACCCTCTCCGTTAAAGCATTCTCGGCGCCACCGACAAGAGGAGACTCCTTCTCTTTCCCACACACCTCCAAACCAACCCTCCTACCGTTGACTCTCTCCACCCCTCACTCCCTCGCGCGTGACATTTCTCACACAGACGCCAAGAAAGAGCTTATCAAGGATCCCGATGCGCTCTGGAAACGATACCTAGATTGGCTCTATCAGCAGAAGGATCTCGGATTATATCTCGATGTCAGCCGTGTCGGATTCACCGATGAGTTTGTCGTCGAAATGGAGGAAAGGTTCAAATCAGCGTTCAAGGCTATGGATGAGCTTGAAAAGGGGTCAATAGCGAATCCAGATGAAGGGAGGATGGTTGGTCATTACTGGCTTAGGAACTCTAGTCTTGTCCCAAAGCCTACTTTGAAGACATTGATTGAGAACACTCTTGATTCCATCTGTTCTTTTTCTGATGACATCATCTCTGGCAAGGTTAGGTTTTTTTTTTTTTTTGATTGATGATGTAACCTTTTTTTTTTGAGGATTTGTGATTTTATAATTAGTTTTGTGCATTTGCAGATAAAGCCACCGTCTTCTCCTACTGGTCGTTTTACTCAGATTCTTTCTGTAGGGATTGGTGGTTCTGCTCTTGGTCCTCAGTTTGTTGCTGAGGCCTTGGCTCCTGATAATCCTCCTTTGAAGGTATATTTGAACACTTTTCTGATTGAAAGATTCAAACTTTATTGGGTACTATATTGAAAGCTTTCTTCTTTTATTCTCCATTGCTCTTTAAGACTTTTTTTGCTTTCACTTTGGCAATTGATAGATAAGATTCATTGACAACACTGATCCTGCTGGAATAGATCATCAGATTGCACAGCTTGGGGAAGAGCTTGCCTCAACTTTAGTTATTGTCATCTCAAAGGTTTGTACTTTTATTCAGTTTGTGTTCACTGTCTGTTTTATATGATGCTTTGGATAGCATGTGCATGACTAAGTTTTCTTATGTGTTAACTAGAGTGGAGGTACTCCTGAAACTAGAAATGGACTATTGGAAGTACAGAAAGCCTTCCGTGACGCTGGTCTGAACTTCGCAAAACAGGTTTTGATCTCAGGTTTTTGTTTCCGCTTTTCGTTTTTCTGCCAACATGGTTGGAAAATATCTGAGACAAGTGTGTTTTGTCTCATTAATAAAAAACTGGCTTCCCATGGATCATTAGAGACCTTTAGATGTATTGCATATGATTTAGCTTATGCGTAATGCAGGGTGTTGCAATAACACAAGAAAACTCGTTGCTGGACAACACAGCGAGAATTGAAGGTTGGTTAGCTAGGTTTCCTATGTACGACTGGGTGGGTGGAAGAACATCTGTTATGTCTGCTGTTGGTCTCCTTCCAGCAGCACTACAGGTAAGTACTGATACATAATGCTTTGTTACTTAGTAAGATCATTATTTGCTTTTATGTGTAATTAATGCAATGTCATTGCATATAGGGGATTGATATTAGAGAGATGCTTGCTGGTGCTGCAATAATGGACGAGGCTACTAGAACAACTTCTGTAAGTCTTAGCAGAGTACTTTTTTTTTTTTTTTTTTTTTTGAATGAATTTTAAATTCTTATTCAAAAAAACCCTGTGGGACATTGTACAATGCAGCTTTTCTTACATCAGAAAAGTTTTAGAAACTACTCTTCAACTTAGACTTTACAAAAATCAAAAAAACTTAAACTCCAAATCCTGGTCTTGTCGAGAACCAGAATTGCAACCCTCCTTCCCACCGATTATCGCCCACTCTTTGAAGAGAAAGGAACCTGTTTCGAACCAATCTATCCACCATTTTGATCATCATACACGATGGAATGAAATTCTCTCCATGCCTCCTGTCATTTCTCTCCATCCACAATCCATGAATTGTAGCTTGGAACACATACTTCAAAGTAAATGTCTTAATTGTATTCTGACCAGAGGAGATCATAGAAACAACTTCAGACCATTTACTTGTGAAATCATCCTCCATAACACCTTTTACCAAGTTTTCCCAAACTTCAGCCGAATATCTGCACTCAAAGAAGATGTGGTTTCTTGATTCTAAAGGCTCATCACAGAAGGAACATATATCACATTGTTGAGTTTTCTGATTCATATTTACTTTAGATAGACTATCATGACTTGCCTAAATTTTATTTCAGCTCAAGAATAACCCTGCGGCGCTCTTAGCAATGTGTTGGTACTGGGCCTCGGATGGCGTTGGTTCCAAAGTAATCTTCTTCAACTTCTTGAAGTGTGTCTAAGACTAGCTAGGAGATTGAGCTTTTTTTTTTTTGACCTTTGTATCCACTTTCTCTTACAGGATATGGTTATCCTTCCTTACAAGGATAGCTTATTGTTGTTTAGCCGGTATCTGCAGCAATTGGTCATGGAATCACTAGGAAAAGAGTTTGATCTTGACGGTAACACTGTAAGCATTCTCTTTCTTCCTAAATGAGAGTTCATGAACATCAAATGTCCTGAGATCTGTATATTATTGAAAACAGAAGATTTTGATTACTTACTTAGTCACTTGTGCGCATGATTGAGTTGAAAGAACTGAAACATGTGCATTATTTTCTCAACCTTTTTATTAGAAGTGTGATTCCAAGGAGGGGTGATTTGAATTTTCAGGTTAATCAAGGGTTAACTGTATATGGAAACAAAGGGAGCACAGATCAGCACGCGTGAGTTTCCTTTAATCATATAGTTTTACTATTCGAGACAAAGCATTAATGGATCTCTTTATGTTGAATTTCATTATAGCTACATTCAACAATTGAGGGAGGGTGTGCACAACTTCTTTGCAACCTTCATAGAAGTGCTAAGAGACAGACCTCCAGGTCATGATTGGGAGCTTGAGCCAGGTGTCACTTGTGGAGACTACCTCTTTGGGATGCTTCAGGTCTGATTTTTAAGAAAAATATTACACTGTATTTGGATATTCGTCTCCTCTGATGAGCTGGTTATGTTTTTATGCAGGGGACTAGATCTGCTTTATATGCAAATGGTAGAGAGTCCATTAGTGTTACCATTGAGGAAGTGACACCAAGATCTGTTGGGGCTATTATTGCTCTTTATGAAAGAGCGGTGGGATTATATGCCTCACTAGTCAATATTAATGCTTACCACCAACCTGGTATAGATATATTCTGACCAAATCTAAAAAACTTATGTTTTGTGTAATTTGTTGACTGAATACAAAACAAACAATGAGTTCACAGGTGTGGAAGCCGGTAAGAAGGCAGCAGCTGAGGTTCTAGCACTGCAAAAGCGTGTATTGTCAGTTCTTAATGAAGCCAGGTAAGAATCAGACCAGACCATGTGTGGTTTTTCTTCAGCAGGAGAGACCATTTTAGATGCTAATCCTTTTTTGTTTTTGTTTCTGTACCTGCAGTTGTAAAGATCCAGTAGAGCCATTGACACTGGACGAGATAGCTGATCGTTGCCATGCTCCTGAGGAAGTAACGTTCAAAATCCTTTGTCTTTTTGTAACTTTTGACATGGACATATCAAGAAGTTTGTATGTTTTTTGAATTTTGGCAGATCGAGATGATCTATAAGATCATAGCTCACATGTCTGCAAACGACAGAGTTTTGATAGCTGAAGGAAGCTGCGGGTCGCCAAGGAGTGTTAAAGTGTACTTGGGAGAGTGCAATGTGGATGACATGTACGCATAATAAAACCTTTACATTTTTCTCAAACGCACAGAGACGTCTCAGTCTTTTGCTGTTCTGTTCTTTTCCTTATTTAATTCTGCCACGTCTGATTTTGAAATAAAGAAAAAAGATTGCAATAAGAGCAGGAAACACTTATGTACTTGTTTTAGATCTCAACACTTTTTCTAGATGTTCTTTCGTTGCATCCTTTATAAGAAAACTAAACAAAAATGTAAGCAACTTCTCAAGTGAGCAATGAGTTAGATAAGTCAGTGTCAGGGATGCTCAATAACTCTCCTCCATGTGGTTAGATGGTATGAGTATTGCAACTCAAGCAAAGTGAAACGTTTCATGTTTGTAGCATCTTCCGTAAGAAAACAAGACACAAGTCGATTTGTTGTCCCCACCATCATCTAGTTTGCAGCTAACATAACAACACATAAAAATTTAACGTTACATTTCCTTTTCTCATTTTTGAAAACCACTTTTTGCATAAAGATATTGCTGATCAATCATTTTTCTTTTGAAAATAATTTCTTTCACCAAAAGTTTTGGTAGTCTAATGGTAGTTAAAGATTGTTTATTTCTTTGTATACTTCCACTGCTAATAAAAAGTAATCGCTTTTCCACGTCACCACTACCCGCAACGCTCCCAGCTCCCACCAAGCACGAAATGACACCGTTCGATTGTCTTACCAAATGGATTCTCTTTCTTCTTTACCCCCATTCTCAAATTTTTTTTTTTTTCTTTTTTTTTTAACCTTGGGGGTATCCCAGGCCCATGGAGAGGCCTAGACTAATCCCCAAAGGGGTGGTGCAGCCCACGGATGGACCCTCACTCCGGGTATTCAAATGGGCCGTAAGATAGGCCCATATCCGCGTGGCCACAAGATAAGATGTAGTGGGGTGCCTTCGAACCCGGGTTGCTTAGCAAATCCCATTCTCAAATTTGAATTCGTGTTATTACATTGTAATGGAGTTTAAATCTAAACTAGATTTTGACCCGCGCTTGAAAAGCGCGGAAATTTTTTATAATTAAAAATTTATATAATTGAGTTTTATCTTAATTTAAAGAATATTTTGATATAAAATCAGTTCACCAAAATTTGTGGTGATGATTGTTTTTCATTAGTTTTTAGTTTCAGTTTTTTATATTTAGATTTTGGTTTTTGGTTTTTAGTTTTTAAGTTCTACTTTTCATTTTCAGTTTTTGGTTTGGGTTTTTATTTTTTAAACCCGTTGAGTTAGTTTGAACTAATATTACCAACAAACAAATCTCAAATAATCGAACATCTAATTTAAAACTGAAAAGATGATAACAAACTTTTTTTTAAAAAAAATTGAAATAGTTTATTTTGTAAATAAACAAAGCCAAAAAATATAACATGTGTTTTCAGCTTTTGGTTTTGGAGTTTAGTTTTTAGATTTGGTTTTTGGTTTTGCTTTACATTTTTTTTAATCAGTAAATTATTTAATAAAAATAAAAAATTAATTATTTAAAAGTTACCATTGAAATTTATCAAAAAAGTGATTGTTGTTTAAAATAAAAAAAATATATTAACATGTTTTAAAGTACATGATTTAAATAAATGATTAATAATAGATAATTTTGTTTTGTTAAAAATATTAAATATCTTTTGTGTCTGAAAATAATAATTGATTTTTTTTTTATCTTTTAAGGTGAAAAGTTTATTCAATGTTTTTGGAGTTTTTTTCTTAATACGAAGCCCAAAAACCAAACTATATAATTGGTTCAAAAAACAAAACTAAGCCCAAGACTATATTCCATAAAAAATCACTGGTTTAATTTAAGTATAACTGACGCGCGGGTGTTTGTTCTTCATAATCATATATTTTAAACTTTTGAAAATACGATAAATTTAATTACTTATCCCTCTTACGTTATAGATTCATATATTATTCATGACTGACATTGATATGTATTGTTCAATATGATTAGTGTTATTTATAAACAATGAGATTGTGTTTTTCTTTTATTGTATTTTAATTTATTTAGTTTATTTGGTAAAATAAATGATAAAATGTCAGAGATTTTTTATATAAAATTCAAAATTGTTATTGAAATTTTTAAATACAACTATATTATTTAGACAAAAAGTAAGAATAATGAAACAAAATTTAAAAAAAAATACTAAAAATGAAAAGATATTTAATTGAAGTTATTAGTTTAGATTATTTGGTTATGAATTTATAATTAAAATCGGCCAAAACTTAGCTACTATGTTCAAATTTTGTTTTCATTAGATTATATATGTATTAGACTTTGACTATATTTAATGGATTAAACCCATAAATATTAAATACAGGTTTTGTTTTAAAAAAGAGTAAAACTACAGTATTTTAGTGGTATAAAATTGTATTTTTTGAGGAAAACTAAGGGATATCTCTTATTTGTTTGATCCGCGCATCCGCACAGATGTTTGTTTTTCATAATTATATGTTTTTTATTTTTAATAATACCATAAACGTATTTGTTTATGTTCTTCTATAACAAATTTTATTGAGTTTTGACATTAGTGTTTTTTGTTCAGTGTGTTTATCGTCCATTTATAAATATTATATTTTTTATTGTGTTTTTATTTATTTTACTTGGTAAAAATACATATTATAGTAAAATATTAGAGTTTTAAGTAAATTTGTGTATTTTATTAAATTATACTATGAATATTGGTATTTAAAGTTGCATATAAAGTTCAAAGTTTATACTGAGATTTTTAAAAACAAAACATTGTTACCCCAATTGCATACGATGTTTTAGTAATATTATGCAATTATGGTTATTGTATCTGTCGAACATCAATTTTATTTAGATGGTTTAGTAATGCTATAGTTTAGTACTGGTTTATCTCTATTGTATCAATCGACATCAAATTTGTTTAGTGGTTTAGTCATGTACTGGTTTAGTAATTATTATATGGTTTAGTATCAATCAACATCAAATTTATTTAGTGGTTTAGTCATGTATTGGTTTAGTAATTATTATATGGTTTAGTAAGAACAACAAACATGCGTGTTTTATGTTAGACAGTTAAATAATTAACAGCAAACGATAGAGTATTATTCTAGTGGTATGGGATGGTAATTTTTGAGGAAACATAAGGTTAAGTACTATTTGTACTTCCCTTTTAATAGTATAGATACAGTATACGGTTATTCAAAAAGATGATTATAAATTCTATTTTAAAAATCTATTGTTATTGAATGTGGTTGTTAGAAAATTTATTTGAAATTTAGTGTTATTTAATGAATGATTTGAATTTATTGTTCAAAATCTACTATTATTCAATTTTATAAGTTTTTATAAGATTTAAAATGATTGAAATCAAAGTAAAAAAATGCTGAATAGACTTTTGAATTCACCAACTTAAACTATCTTAGATTTTAAAAATTTGTTCGATTCTAAAACATTAATACTCAATTTTAAGTCATTTACTCCAAATTTTTGAAGATTAAAAGTAGAGAAAAAGTTCCAAATAACCCAAAACAAGTTATTGTTCTCAAGCTTGCAAAAATGATCAAATTAAGTTTAATTAAAATGAAAATTATATATTCAATTATACTTTTTATCCAGATACATAAAAATAAATAAATAATTTCAAAAGATTCAAAGTTTTTTTTTCTGAAACCTTAATTATTTGATTTTTTTTTAAACCGTTTTCCTTTTAAAAGTTTAGAAAGACATTATTGAACGTCGATGATATCTTCTCTAATATTCATTTATTATTTTTTTTTCTTGAATAAGTATAATATTTCTTATGATTTAGAAAAATATTTATAAATATATATAACATTTCATAAAATTTATAAAAATGTTCATAAATGTGTTAGGAAATATATCTTTTAAATGTGTATTTATGATAGATTTCATGAATATATATATATATATATATATATATATATATATATTTCTGAATACCTTATTAAACTAGAATTATATGTATTTTTACAAAGATATTCCAAGAAATATATGTAGCATCTTCCAAAGTTTCCAGAAGACATATTTGAATTTGATACTTTAATTTTATAAAAAAATATTATGCACATTTAAAAATATATTTTAAAATTATTGAACGTCGATGATATCTTCTTTAATTTGCATTTATTAAATTTTATTGCATAAGTACAATAATTTCTTATAATTTAGGAAAATATTTACAAATATATATATAATTTTTTCATAAAATTTAGAAAAATGTTCATAAATGTGTTAGGAAAGATACATTTTTAAATGTGTATTTATGATAGAGTTCATGAATATATATATTTATGAATACCTTACTAAACTAGATATATATGTACTTTTACAAAGATGTACCAAGAAATATATATAGCATCTTCCAAAGTTTCCAGAAGACTTATTTGAATTTGATCTTTTAATTTTATAAGAAATATCATGCACATTTAGATATATATTCGTTTTTTAAAAGATTTTATATATTAAACAATATTTATGTTAATTAAATTTAGAAAGATGTCATGCATATTTAAGAATATTTTTCTAAATATACTTACATTTAAGAAATCTATTTAACGTTTATGAATGTAGACGTGAATTTTTTTAAAAAGAAATAACAAAATGAGAAGGATATTATACGTGTTTAGAAAAATGTTTTAAAAGAAAATCATTTCTAAAAATAAAAAATAAAAATTTGAGAAAACAAACAAAAAAAAATTCCTCATTATTTTATTAATTTCAAATATTTATGTATATATATATATATATTTAATAAATAATAATTAATTTATAGATAAGGATGTAATTATTATTTACCATTTTTATGAAATCTAATTTGTTTTTATTGACTTTCGGAGGCATATAGATAATTTAAAAAAAAAACTAACAAGACTTGACTTTGAGAACAAAACGATTCCTAAGACAAATAAATAAAAGATCAAACAAAAAAAGATAATATTAACTGCAACGAATTCGAACGTCTCTCTCTCCCTCCCTTCCTCCTCCGTGAAAGCTTTGTGGTTAAGCTTCCTTCGTCTCAAGCAACACTTCGTTTTCTCAATTCAGCAACTCACACCAACATGATCTCCAGCAGAGTATTGAATTCGTCTGCTCCCAACGTCCGTAACGGCAACAACGTATCATCCTCAGCTTCTGTACCTCTCACCAGAGCCTTAGTGACCGATGCTGGCGTCACTAGTTCCTCTTCCGACGACGACTTCTCCCTGGATTCGTCTCTTGCGAACAGTAGAGTACTGTCCAGTAAAGTCGGTCGCAGTTACGGAAGAAACTCGTCTTATTATACTTACTCCGCGGTGAGCCTCTCCGGAGAGATTCTCGTAGCTGAGCGAGAAGGTTTTTTTTGGTTTAAATCTGTGATTGATGATTTTTAATAATAAAAAATGATAGATATAGAAAAAAAAAATAGTGTTCTTCTATATTTTCCCGGCATTTTCTTTTTCTATTGTAGAGGCTTCCTCTACTTTTGGAAGACAATATAGTGGTGGATATGATCTTATTAGAGCTTGTGTTTTAGCTGATGGTATATAAGAGAACAATTGCTTGTGTTGATTCTGTTTTACTTGTATAATGCTGGAACAACAAGGATGGTGTCTTGTTTTCTTTATTGATTTTCTCATAATCATATTGCAGGAGCTTGATAGCAAATTTTCTTCTGGAGAAGTAAGTGATATTCCGAGTGCCCCTCCATTTTCAGGGGCAGCAGAAGAATCCGGAGAAATTAAACCAGCAGCGTCAGGTGTTCAAGTTTCAGAAGGCAAAACAAAAGATTGTGTAATACATTTTACTAGGTATTACTTCCTCCGTTTTATATTAAATATCGTTATAAAGAAAAAAAATTCGTTACAAAATAAATGTGGTTTTCGGTTTTCAATACAAAATTTAATAATTTTATTTTGTGATCTATTTTTCTATTGGTTAAAAATGGTTAACGTTATTGTGTTTTTATATAGTAAAAAAAAATTGTTTTCTTAATCCGTATGTACAATTTTAAAATGACATTTATATTAAAACAGAGGAAGTATTTTTTTTTATTTTGCTATTTATATAAAATGGACTATGAGTCTAGTAACTCATTTTATTTTCTTATGTTTCTGTAGACCTAGTGCTGCTTCTGAGGGGCTATCTCATCAACATCCAGTTCGGCTGCCAACTTTTCATGCAAGGTAATTCGGATCTGATCACATTGTTCACTGCTTTCTTCAATCACTTTTGTAAGTAAGTTGGGATTCATTTTAAACACTGCCGCCTATTTTTATGTGCCTTGGTATACAGTGCTCGTGGCCCATGGCATGCTATGGTTTCCTATGATGCATGTGTGCGACTTTGTCTTCATGCGTGGGCAAAGGGTTGCACAGAGGCTCCCATGTTTCTTGAAAACGAATGCGCTCTTCTACGAGAAACCTTCGGGTGAGAGTTTCTTTACTGACTTGTATATACTTTATATTCCTTCATCCACATGCCTCATAAGTAATTATTTAATTTTTCTTGGGGTTTAAACTGAATAACAGGTTGAAACAACTCCTTTTGCAATCGGAGGAGGAAATGCTGGTGAAGCAATCTTCACAAGCTCCTCACGAGGGAGTTATACCAAACGGCAAGAAAAACATTGGTAAAATGATGGTGCAAGGTAAAACTTTTAATTCCATGTTCCATCTGCTTATTTGGCTGCCATCCTAATAACCAATTAAGAAATAAATGAAATTGTCTACTTCTGCAGTACAACGTGTTAAAACAGTTTCGGATGCTCCAAAGGGTGGTGGTAGTATATCATCTTTAAAGTCTCCGTTCGAGAAACTACGGGTTAAGTTTTACAAAATCTCAACATGTATATCTTCTAGATGGTGGTCTCGAAAGAAGAACCATGTTCGTAATAGTTCAACGTCTTATGATGTTGTTAAAGGTATGTGAAAGTTGGGACTTTACTTAGCATATGCCATATATATATATATCACTATCTGTGGAAATTGTATAGTTCCATGTTTCCCCATTTCACTGCTTTATGTTTTTTTGTGTGTGATAGGTTTTATTAATATCGGTTAATCCGTTTGATTCTGTTATTCAGAAACATACTCGTGTAGGTTAAGATTGAAAAGCTTAAATGAAGATGATGCCATTATCATGCAACCCGGATCCGGTGAAAGCCATGTTTTGTATGTGACTTTCTTTCCCCTCTCTCCAATACATTCCGGGTAACTTGCCATATATATATGTTGCGTCTGACAAAGAACATGAAATTTCAACAGCTTTCCTGATAGTTATGGAGATGATCTGATTGTTGTAATACTTGAATCAAATGGGAATGAATTTGGGCGTGTGCTTGTCCAGCTAGCTAATGTTTCTGAAGTTTCGGTGAGTTACCTTTTTCCATTTGTTAGCACGTTTCAAATGCTTATAATGAATAATCCCATACAGGCTGAGAAACTTCGGTGGTGGTCTGTATTTCGTGAGCCAGAACATCAACTTGTGGGAAAAGTCCAGCTCTATATTGACTTTTCAGCAAGTTTTGATGATAATAGCCATTTGAAGGTGTGTTAGCTACCTCTCTCTCTCTCTCTCTCATTATATTTGGTATATTTGATGATACTTTTTTTTTAACTACCTGTAAGTGGATTGGTATCTCTCTGTAGTAGACTGATAGACACTCCAGCAGTCCATTTACTTGAGCAACTTTTAGCTTGTTGATAGTATAACTAGATAATTTTAATCAGAAAAAACTCGTTTTTATAATAGTTGTTAATTTAATTACAAGATGGGAGCTTCATGGTTTTCTAAGAGCTTATGCACGTACAGTCAGCTCCTCTCTATGTTTATTAAGTGAAACGTTCCTCATATTATTGAAAATCTATCCTCTGTTTGAAGTATATGTATCCTCTATTCCTCTGCAAAGTATGTGTCTGAACACATATATAAAACTCATTGATTGTATAGTGCTCAGAAGATTTGTTGTGTTGATGTGTTCTGTTTTATCTTCCTATAGTGTGGTCCTGTTGCGGAAACAGTCGCATATGACATAGTCCTGGAAGCGGCCTTGAAAACGCAGCGGTTTCAGCAAAGAAACTTGTTGTTAGATGGTTCATGGAAATGGCTTTTGGAAGAATTTGCCTCCTACTATGGGATTTCAGATGTCTACACCAAACTCAGGTATGCCTCCTTACTCACTTTCTATTTTTCTTTCTGGTCATTTGAGGGATATGCTATAACTCTGTTTTCTCTATATTATTTTGTTGCTTTAAGATACTTGTCCTATGTGATGGATGTCGCTACACCAACTTCAGACTGTCTCCATTTGGTGCATGACTTGCTAACACCTATCATCATGAAAAAAGGAAATGGGAAGACCCCCTTGAGTCATCAAGAGGTAGATCCGCAATCCTATTATTTTCTCTTTGCCGTTTTCTGCTTCTGAACTACTTATGACTCTATTTTTTTCAACAGAATCGGATTCTAAATGAGATCAAAGACCAAATCAAGAAGATTCTGAAGCTAGTCTTCAAGAACTACAAATCTCTTGATGAGTCTTCTTTCTCTGGAATGAGTGATGTAATGAGTTCTGCAACAGGTGTTACACCGCCAGCACTAGCTCCTGCTGTTAAACTTTACATGCTTCTGCATGAAATTATGTCTCCAGAGGATCAGACTAATCTTTGTCATTACTTCCAGGTAAAGCATACACCCCTCACAGTTGCCTTACTTTTACTCTTTATTAATTTTTCACATTTTGCATTAATGCTTTTTTTTTATAGGTAGGAGCAAAGAATAGATCTAGAAGGCACATTGGTGAGACAGATGAGTTTGTTACAAATAAAAATGATCCCAATTTTTGGGATCCTTCTTCAGTATTGGCTGCTTACCAGAAAATGACTATGGTCTGCAAAAATGTAAAGAATGAGATTTATAGTGATGTTGAGATCTACAATCAAGATATACTTCCCAGGTTAGTATGCAGAATGTAAAAAAAATCTTATTCAACTAGTTTCCAAATAATTGATATGAAAGCGTCTTGTTCTTGTAGCATCTTCCTACTTGTGTTTGATTGCCCTTATATTTTTATATGCAGCTTTCTTGACCTTCCAAACCTGTCAGCATCCATATATAGCACTGATCTCTGCAACAGACTTCGAACATTTCTTGTTGCATGTCCACCTTCTGGTCCTTCACCAGCAGTTGCAGAGCTTGTGGTTGCAACTTCAGACTTTCAACGTGATCTTTCCAGCTGGAACATTGGGTAGGTCGTTTAGATTATTTGATTTTTTTATTTTTTGTCTTGTTTTCAACTGTTGTTGTTGACACTGGTGTAATGTTTCATTTTTTACAGTCATATCCAAGGCGGTGTTGATGCAAAAAAGTTGTTCCACCAATATATTTTGATTTGGATCCAAGATAGACGCCTTTCCCTACTTGAATCATGCAAACTTGATAAAGTATGTATATAGATATGGCTTCTCTTTGTGGTTTTCTTGAATTCTAAATTCAAACTGAGATTTTTCACATTGGTAAATTACAAATAGCTTTGAGGCTTGACACAGTGATTTAATCAGGTAAAATTGTGCGGAGTCAAGACACAACATTCAACAACACCATTTGTTGATGAAATGTACACCAAGCTGAACGAGACAATTCAAGACTATAAATTTATCATTTCTAGATGGCCGGAATATATCTTTGTTCTGGAGAGTGTAAGTTTATAGCGGTTTCTTGATGATTCCTTTTGAGATTATTTCTCTTGTTGCATGTTATAAGCAGTACAACATAAATTATGTTTGTTTAGGCCATTGCTGATGTTGAAAAAGCAATTGTGGAAGCTCTGGAGAAGCTGTATGCAGATGTCTTATCACGTCTAAACGAAAACTTGGCTCCTAAAATGTTAAGCTTCAAGTATGTCCAAAAGCTAACCAAAAGATCTGAGGTTGCATATGTAGTCCCGGACGAGGTGAGTCCAACACTTTTTTCCTAAAATTAAGGAAGATTTGGTTTGTTTTGCTGAATATTTTCTTTGTCTGCTGGTGCAGCTGGGCATTCTACTAAACACTATGAAGAGAATGCTTGATGTTCTAAGGCCTAATATTGAGCCTCAGTTTAAAGCATGGTCTTCATGCATTCCTGATGGTGGGAACGAAGCTCCTGGTGATCGTCTTTCTGAGGTGACAGTGATGCTCAGAGCCAAGTTTCGAAGTTACCTTCAAGCTGTAGTTGAAAGACTCGTGCAAAATGTGAGTCCATGTTTTGCAATCTTGTTGGCTTGTTTAGCATGTTATTAAAAAAAATCCAATGTGTTGTAATCGTTTTTTTTTGTTTTTTGGCAGAGCAAGCTACAAAAGGCGACAAAGTTGAAGAAGATACTTCAAGACTCTAAAGAAAGTGTTGGAGAATCAGACATTAAAAGCAAAATGCAAAACCTGAAGGAGCAGCTCATCGACACAGTGAATCATCTACATTCGGTTTGTGATACAAATGTATTCATCGCATTGACCCGAGGCTATTGGGATTGTATGGGACAGGTAACTATTTCAATAGTGTCTCCCGGATTTTGTGTGTTAGAGAGCTGATTCTCCTTCTGCGCTCATGATAGATTGTTCTAAGCTTTTTGGAGAACAGGAAAGAGAACAGAGATTGGTACAAAGGTTCTAGAGTTGCTGTCTCTGTAAGTCTCCTATACTTTGATTGCATGACTAAGACTTTTACCTCATCTTATGTACTTTATAAAATGGTGCAAATTTGCAGATATTAGATGATACATTTGCAGCACAAATGCAACAGCTACTAGGCAAGTCGTTAAGAGAGCAGGACGTGGAGCCTCCGAGATCGATTGTGGAGGTTCGCTCTATTCTTTGCAAGGAGGACACTACAATTAATAAAGGCAAATCTTTCTAACCATCTAACGGCTAAAACTGCTCAAGATTCTTTAGCTCAAAGCTGTAATGATCAGATCTCATTTGCTCTCGTGTGATTGAAACTGCAAGTATTTTGCTTGCTTGGAAAAGCAAGGTCACCTCATCACATTTTCCTTTAGCATTAAAATTTCAATACATTACAAGACTGGCATTATGTCCGATACGAGTTGTGACCACAGTTAATAACATGATGAAGGGAGATGCGTGTTTCAAGTCAGACAAGCTTTGATATGGCCTTGCAAGACACCCAGAAGGCTTTGGATGCAATACTCAGGATCATTGGGTTTTGATATATCCTAGAAACCAATTAGATTGGTGAGAATTTAGAAGCAGGCAATCAGATAAACAAACAAATGTGTTAAAGAGAGTGCAATGTACCCTATGGCAGTTGCATTCCACGAAGCTACGTTGTAGATAACTTTACTGCCTTCCCATGCTTTTCGAAGCTTCCCGTTCGCTTCTTCACTGAAAACATCGTGCTAAGTGCTACATTGCGCATTTCATAAGCAAACTCTTAGTACACATGATATAACTCTTTGATAAGGAGAGACATAAGACACACTTGTCTACAACAAATCCCTATGCTACATTCTTTGGTTCTAATAGTGACACGTGGAAGTTCAAGATTCTTACCTTTCTGAAGCTGATCAGGTGATGTATCCTACACCAAGAACAACATTGAGTTCAAAAGTTGATCAAACATGAAACAGAACAGATACGAGACCCGTGTACCTAAAATTACAACTTGTATATATGTTGCTAATATTATTTTCTTATTGTATACTATCTTAGTAATATACAACCACTTCTGGTTTTACTTTTTGGTTTTGGAAGTTTCTTTTTTGTATGTTGTTTCATCTAAATGTTCTTTTTGTATGTTGTTCTGGACTTTCATGGATATATATATAAGTAGGATTGACCCGTTCTATGGGTGAGTTGGCATCTGAAAGAATTACATAATGTATCATCAATTAGACTGAATATTTTAAATTTTTTACATGAATTTAAGTTAAATTGATCTTAATTTTCATTGTATATATTTTATTATTTTTATTCTAGGTTATGTTTATTTTAATATTGAAAAGAAGAGATTACAATTTCGTTCATATATGTTTTTTTTAATTCATTGATAAATTTTTTTCTAATGAATGCATATCATACATACAACGGTTTAAATATTTCAAATTACAATTTATACTATTATTTGCGAAGTAATTTTTGGCATTCAAGTTACGTTCTTACAGTAAAATATAGAGTGGTTAATGTCGTTGTTACCCACACTTGAATCAAATGCAAAACTAACCTAAAAGCCTTGTGAAACTACAGCTAGCCTCTTGTGACAAAAAAAACAGAAGTTACTTTTACGAATATAGCCCCAATAAGTAGTATGAGTCGTCTGAGATGCTGACGACTTCCAAATTAGCCGTCTGATGTAGTTGATTTTAATATTAATTAATAAATTTTTTAAAAATATTTTGACAAGTGAAAAAAATTAAGATTATGTAATTATAAATAGTTTTAAGTGATGTAAATTAAGATATCATAAAATTGAATAGTTTTCAACATAGATGATTGAATGTAGTTGATCATGATATTCTTTGGTGTTTTGGTTTGACAACATATGTTGTAGTATTGTATGTATTCTTAGGGTTATATTTTGGAAAGCTTGAATTTTTTTTTGAAAAATTAAAATTTTACCCATGTGTGTTTATTTATGTGTATAACAAACACTTTTTAAGTTTAATTTTATTTTATAAAGTGTTTAGTTAGTTAATTAAGTTTAGGGGTTATGTTTAAGGTCTACACGACTAACTTGTAAGTCATTTGGTGAATAATTTAAACCAAACGACTTATATGTAAGTTGTCCTAATAATCCCGTTTAAAATTTAAGAAAATTTTGTTTTCCCGCCTAAATATTATTTTATTCAGAAAAAATAAAATGTTACATAATAATAATTGTTTACTAAACTAAAACTGAAAATCTAAAATGTTTTTTTTTGAAAAATTAAATTTTTATTTATATGTGTTTATTTCTTTGTATAGTAAACAATTTTTAATTTTAATTTGATTTTAGGAAGTGTTTAGTTTGTTAATTTTGTTTAGGGTCTAGACGTGTTACTTGTTAGTCGTCCTAATATTCCCGTCTAAAATTTAAGAAAATTTTATTTTCCCTCTTAAATAATATTTTATTCAAAAAAAAAGAAAAAATAAAATTTACAAAATAATAATTGTTTACTAAACTAAAACTGAAAATCTAAAATGTTTTTTTGAAAAATTAAAATTTTACCTATATGTGTTTATCTTTATGTATAGTAAACACTTTTAAAGTTTAATTTGATTTTATGAAGTGTTTAGTTAGTTAATTTCGTTTAGGAATTATCTTTAGGCTTTAGACAACTTAGTTGTAAGTCATCTGGTGAATAATTTAAACTAGGCTACTTACATGTAAGTTGTCTTAATATTCCCGCCTAAAATTTAAGAAAATTTTATTTTTCCGCTAAAAAATATTTTAGTTTCCCGCTACAAATATTAAAGTCTTCTGAACGTCTAAGAAGTAAGTCGTCTGAATCAAAAATATTTTGCCAAACTAAAACTGAAAAATCTAAAAAATAAATCATTAATCTTAGTTCTTATAAGAAAAACCTAGTTCTCTCAACTTGTTCCCTCTCTCTTAGCCGTCACATAATTGCTCATCTCTTGTGCTCAATTATATATATAGACGTTATGATAAAATTAAAACGAATTTATATTAATATTATTAGATTTATATGTTATTTTAGATAATTGACTATAAATTAACATAATATTTTTTCAAAAATAAAAACATACTTATCAAAAGATAATTTTATATTTATTGTGTTGTAATCAGGAAAAAAAATATTGTATCAACATGATAATTCTTATAAATATTTTGTTTTATATAAACTCTTTTTTCTTTTGCTTCAGAAAATAATATTACTCTATTATAAAATTTCAAAGGTTAAGATATAATAATTATAATTAAATATTAGTCAATAAAAAACATGTATATAAATATATTTTCTAAAATAATTTAATATATACATGTTTTTAGATTTGAATACAACAAGAAACATATATCTTTTGATGAATTTTTTTGTCTAATTTAAATAATTGGACATTTCATTTTTAAAAAAAACAATATAATAATAACTTATCATGTTAGTTTTTGAATTAATAAAATGTACACTAATAGATATTCATGCAAAGATTATGCCCTAGTACCTAAAATTACAACTATATATGCTGCTAATATTATTTTCTTATTTTATCCTTTTTAGTAAATATACAACCACTTCTGGTTTACTTTTTGGTTTTGATAGTTTGTTTTCTTGTATCATGTTTTCATCTAAAACGACCTTTTATCTTTTTAATATATATATTTTACTATGTATATGATATGTTTTTATTTTTTTATTTTAAAAGAAATTTGCATGGTAAACATCCCCTTATTATTAAAATGGAAGCAACTAATAAGACTAACCTTTAAATGGTTATTTATTTACAAGGCTGCCATTATGGTGACGTGTCAGCCACACAGAGCTTTTGAGATCATTTTTAAAAGTACCCACCTCCATCTAGGAAATTTACTACAATTGCCATTGGACTAACATTTATATTATAAAGTTTTTGCATAATAATGTCTTTTGCGTATGTTTACAGTTTAATCTCTCTCCTTTCTCGATTCAGACTTAAATCTCTCATCTATATCCGAAATAATTGAATCCAACTGTCTCACCATTCCTCTCTCATGTTCGGATTGTAGTGGTAGATGTCTTTCACCTGAACTTCTCCAAATTGCAGATAACCTTCGAAGCGTGTACTTTGTTCATGGAATTGGGAATCTCATACCGACGGTTATTGCATGTACTTGCAGAGAAACCTTCGAAGCCTGTCCCCTGTTCTTAATTTGAGAATCTCATACCGACGGTGATTGCATGTGTATAGTGTTGAGATATGTCTAGATAAGTCCTAATTTTTAGGAGAATATTATGATAATAATGATGTAAGTATTGTAGATAATTCCTAGTCTTGTTGGGACTTATCTCGAGTCATGTACATACGTATATAAGGAGACCTTCTCCTGAGGAATAAACACACATTTTTCCCAAATTTCTTATTTACTTTACATGGTATCAGAGCCAAATACTCTTTAAATTTCTTTAGTTTTCTTATCATCATGGGAGAAAAATCTGATACAGCAGTTGCTGTAGTTAAGAAGTTACGATCGCCGTACGAGCTCGCGTCGTCTGATAATCCGGGAATTGCAATCTCTCCGGTGCAACTTACGGGTGATAACTACGCTGAATGGGCTTCTGAGTTGGAGAACGCTTTGCGTGCAAAGCGTAAATTTGGCTTCATAGATGGAACGTTACCAAAACCATCAGATGATTCTATTGATCTTGAGATCTGGAATACAGTGAATTCCATGATAATTGGGTGGATAAGGGCGTCAATTTCTCCTAAGATTCGCTCAACTGTGACTTTTACGACTGATGCTCACAGGTTGTGGGGTGATCTGAAGCAGCGTTTCTCGATCGGGAATGCAGTTCGTGCTCATCAGATAAGAGCCGAGTTGGCTGCGTCCAGACAAGAAGGGATGAGTGTTGTGGATTATTTTGGTAAGCTGTCCATTAGGTGGGAGGAGTTTCTCACCTATAAACCTTTGCCGAAGTGTAAGTGTCTTGCTATGGAGAAAATTGTGAAAGATCATGAAGAGGAACGTGTCCATCAGTTCTTGATGGGTCTTGATGAAGTAAGGTTTGGAAACGTGGTGACAAACATAATTTCTCTGGAGCCACTTCCTGATCTGAATAGTGTTTATCAACGAGTGGTTCGTGAAGAGAGCAGATTAGCCTCTGTTCGTTCTGATGCAAAAGTCGAGGTCGTTGGCTTTACCGCAAATTCTGAGCAAGATTTGGTCCACGGTTTCAATACAACAGCTGTAACTCCTGCTCGATCGACAATGGTATGTTCACACTGTGGTCGCAGTGGCCATGACAAGAAGGATTGTTGGCAGATTATTGGCTTTCCAGACTGGTGGTTGGAGAAGAATCAAAACCAATCAGATCGTGGAAATAGAGTATCAAACAGAGGCAGGGGAGGTTCTACGAGAGGAAGAGGAGGCCGAGGAAATTTTCCTTCTCAGCAACAACAACATCAGTCTCAACAGCAGTCTCAGTACCGGTCCAATGCCGCGCAAGGTCCAGCTCCTGGTGCTTTTCCGAGCTTTACCGCCGAGCAATGGGCCTCGCTTACACAGCTACTTGAACAACAGAAACCAACTCCTGTCCCTGATCGTTTAAGTGGTAAGGTTCAGACTGGAGAAGTAATACTTGACTCAGGGGCATCACATGACTGGTGATGTACATGTTCTTGAGTCGGTAAAATCCATTCCGCCATGTCCCATTTCTTTTGCGGATGGAAGTGTGGTATATGCAAGTAAGTCTGGTTGCTTATCTCTCTCTAAGGATATATCGTTGGAGAATGTGTTATTTGTTCCAAATCTCAACTGCACTTTGTTATCGGTTGCAAAGATGTTAAGACAAACTGGTTGTTTTGCGGTACTTACTGATACATTATGTATATTGCAGGACCGTTTTACGAGGACCCTGATTGGAGTCGGTGAAGTACGGAATGGTGTTTATGTTTATCGGGGAGTCACAATTGCTAGGAGTCACAGAGTGAGAGCCGCTGAGGATCAAGCATTGTGGCATAGGCGATTGGGTCATCCTGCTTATGGTGTTCTAGGTTTTTTACCTTTTATTGTTGGTGTTAAGAACATTCACGACAAGTTTGGTGGTTGTGAAACATGTTTTAAGTCAAAGCAAACAAGAGAAGTTTTCTATGAAAGTTATAATAAAGCATCTGAGATTTTTGGTTTGATTCACGTAGACGTATGGGGTCCCTACAGGATTCCTTCTTCTTGTGGTGCTACTTATTTCCTTACGATAGTTGATGATTTTTCACGAGCCGTTTGGATCTACTTATTACTTGAAAAAAGCGAAGTATGCACAATGCTACCAAACTTCTGTGCCATGGTTCATCGACAGTTTGGGAAGCTTGTTAAAGTTGTTAGGTCCGATAATGGATTTGAATTTATGTGTCTGAAACGATACTTCAACGAGAATGGTATTCTCCATCAAAATTCTTGTGTGGCATCTCCACAATAAAACGGGAGAGTGGAAAGGAAACATCGTCACATTCTGAACGTATCCAGATCTCTGCTGTTTCAATCAAACTTACCTACAAAGTTTTGGGGAGAGAGTGTTTTGAAAGCAGAACATGTTATCAATCGAACACCTTCTACCTTGTTGCAGGGGAAATCTCCTTATGAGTGTCTATATGGAGAGAAGCCATCTTATACTACAATCAAAACGTTTGGATGTTTATGCTACGCTAGTAAGTATACTAGAGATAAAGATAAGTTTGGGGAAAGAAGTCGAAAGTGTATATTTGTGGGATATCCCCATGGGAAGAAAGGATGGCGATTGTATGATCTTCAGAGTAACGAGTTTCTTATATCACGTGATGTTGTATTTGATGAGACAGTTTTTCCTTATCATGAAAACGATACTACGTCCCATGTTACCATTCCTATGAACCCTGTGGACGATGATCTCGAGTCCAAGGGGAGTAGTGTAGTGCAAGAAGATATAGCTGAGACACCTGCGTTACATGAGGCTCCACCAGTAGAGTCTGAACCTCAGGTTGAGATAACTGAGCCTGCAATGGGGAGGGGACAGCGTCAGAAAACTACATCGGTTCGCCTCAGAGACTATGTCACGTATAATGCCAAGGTGTTGGCAGCTCCCGATAAACATACACTTTCTGCTCACCGTGACTCCGGGTCCTCTCAAACGATTCCAGGTACACCTTATCCCCTTGCACACTATGTTTCAGATAATCTGTTTTCTGCGTATCGCCGTGTTTTTCTAGCAGCAGTGACTGCTGGGGTAGAACCAAAGAGTTTTAAAGAAGCTATGGAGAATGAGATCTGGCGTAATGCCATGACTTGTGAAATTACTTCACTTGAAGGGCAGAGAACATGGGATCTCACACGTCTTCCACCAGGCAAAACAGCACTTCAGAGTATGTGGGTCTACAAGTTGAAATTCAATGCCGATGGGACGGTAGAAAGACCTAAGGCACGTCTGGTGGTTTGTGGAAATAGACAAGTTGAAGGGGAGGTCTACGGTGAGACTTTTGCTCCTGTGGCTAAACTTACAACGGTTCGTACTTTGTTTAAAATTGCTGCAGTGAAAGGATGGGAGGTTCATAAAAAGGATGTGTGCAATGCCTTTCTTCATGGTGATTTGGAAGAAGAAGTTTATATGAAACCGCCTCCAGGATATAAGACTGATGATCCAACACTGGTATGTAAGCTCCGCAAGTCTTTATATGGCCTCAAACAGGCGCCCAGATGTTGGTTCGCGAAGCTGAGTGAAGCTCTATTGAAGTTTGGATTCATACAGTCTTATGAAGATTATTCCCTATTTACTTACATAAGGGGAGATGACAGTCTACGAGTTCTTATCTACGTCGATGATCTAATCGTATGTTGCAATGATTTAGGCATGTTGGTCAAGTTTAAGGAGTATCTCAGTAAATGCTTTCGCATGAAAGACCTTGGTAGAGCTAAGTACTTCTTAGGTATTGTGGACAGGTGGTTTCTTTCTCTCTCAGCGAAAGTACGCCTTAGATATCATTGCAGATGCTGGACTCCTCGGGTGTAAGCCTTTATCTATTCCAGTGGAGCAGAATCACACGTTATTATCTGATGACAGTCCTCTTCTTGAAGATCCAGTGCGTTTTCGGCGAGTGGTGGGACGACTGGTTTATTTAACCATCACACGACCTGAGCTTTGTTATGCAGTGCATGTGTTGTCTCAAGTTATGCACAAACCTCGACAAGGCCACTGGGATGCAGCAGTGAGAGTTCTACGGTATCTTAAAGGAACACCAGGTCAGGGTATTATGTTAACATCTGAGAGCTCGTTACGAGTACAAATCTGGTGCGACTCTGATTGGAATTCATGTCCGCGCACTCGACGTTCTTTGTCTGCATTTGTGGTTCAGATTGGTGGTTCGCCGGTTGCGTGGAAGACTAAAAAGCAGGATACTGTTTCGCACTCTTCAGCAGAGGCCGAATACAGGGCAATGTCTGATGCTCTTAAAGAATTAAAATGGATGAAGCGACTACTTGCAGATTTTGGAGTTTATCAGAATGGTCCAATGGACATGTACTGTGACAGCAAATCGGCAATATATATTGCAGCCAACCCAGTATTTCATGAGCGAACAAAACATATAGAGTCTGATTGTCATTCTGTTCGTGAGTTTTAATTACATACTGTCCAAGTTGGGAGTTTGTGATTTACACTCTCCAACTTGAAGGGGAGTGTTGAGATATGTCTAGATAAGTCCTAAGTTTTAGGAGAATATTATGATAATAATGATGTAAGTATTGTAGATAATTCCTAGTCTTGTTGGGACTTATCTCGAGTCATGTACATACGTATATAAGGAGACCTTCTCCTGAGGAATAAACACACAGTTTTCCCAAAGTTCTTATTTACTTTACATATAGCATCTGTTCTTAAAAGTTATCTCACCCCGACGGTGGTCGGATTGTAGTGGGCCGATGTCTGTCACCCGTTATTAAAATCCCCCATTTCAGAGAAAGATTAAACGCGTGTCCTCTGTTCTGTAATTGGGCATCTCATACCGACGGTGGTCGGAGTGTAGAGAGACGATAGCTTTCAAGGATGTTTAAAGGTAGGTAGTAACCTGGATGATGTAATTGATAAATATTTTTGTTACAGAATTTCAATATGTAAATATATAATTTAATTTTCCATATAAATTTAAAATATTTTTTGTGTATATGTATTTGGGTTTAGGGTGGAGCTGTATGATAAGAGCTCTTCGTCACGAGTTTCATTTGTAATTGCAGAGGTAAGAGCTCTCCAACCGCTCTTTATGTTTTGTAGAGTTTCAAAACTAGGGAAGGACATGAAACAATTAAGTGGAGCTGTGGAAGCTGTTTAAGGTTTTCATTTGCAAGGGTTATGGACTTACTGTCTTTGTGCCATTGTCTTTTTTTGGGAGTTCTTTGTTCACGATATGTTCTGGTTAGAGTTTATTGCATAATTGTATTAGTTTGTGTAGCCTTTGTTGAAAATATAGGTTCGAAATACTTTGTTTGGTTTTTTTTTCTCTTCTGGTCAATTTCTTTGGTTGGTTAAGCTTACAGTCATCTCGGGTACGTATATAGTTGTTGTTCGGCAATGACAGAAAATTTGTTCATTTTTATAAATATGTTTTTAACTCTTTTCAGAATATGTTTTACGACTTCCTTATTCACATGGTTTATACATTTCGTTTGTTGAGTTGTCATATTTATAATTTAATTTTATATCGTATATTATATCCCAAAAAGTTTACTTGGAGAAGTGTCAATGTAATTGTGTTGGTTGCGTTAGGAGATTGTCATCCGAATCAATAACTCCATGTTTCCTTATAATTCGAGTTATTGTCAACGTAAATGATATGTAAATATTTGAATGACTCCCAGTATTTCCATTCCAAAGATTCAACATTTATAGTGCATACATAATTTTAGTTTTGTACTAATTACAACAATTATTTGTGAGAAAAAATGGATGTAAAATTGATATGATATCTTAAATGGATTTTATACGAACCTCCACTAAATTTTCCTATTTTATTCTAAAAATTTATAACAACATTAAGTATTAATTACTAAAGGAAATTTGATTTATATTTGAATATCTTTGTCATAAAAACCGTATCTACTCATTACTCACTATTTAAAAATAATTAATTTAAATCTGTTAGAAACCCAAATACATATACAAAAAAAATATTTTAAATTTATATGGAAAATTAAATTATATATTTACATATTGAAGTTATGTAACATATAAATATATTACAGATCATTTTTTTAACACAATCAATGCACCTGTTGTTCTATATATTTTACAGTTTTGGCGTATCGATTGTGGTGTTGATAAATTACATTATTTATTCTTACACATTTAGTAATTATAACATTTGTTTATGGTGTTATTATTTTTTGGATCATGATAAGGTGGATTGAATAATTTTACAACCATTGATGGATTTTTTTAAAATTCACTTTGAGCCTGATGATGTTCCATATATCCACCATTTCTGAATGAGGTAATATATACAATTTCATTGGTGAATATATAACTAGGTTGACTATATAATTATACTCGCTTATTTTCTTACTATGTTTTTTTTTAAGATTCCATACTACAACTACTGAAGAGAAGAATCATTGATGTGCTCAATTTCACTTTTTTTTTTACTATTGTCGTTTAATTATATTATGTTGCTTTTTTATTTATTGTTTTTCCTTATGGAAGCATTTATGTTTTTAAAATAATGTTATAATATAATTTTCTATGCTTTACTTTATTAGCCACATTATCAAATACAAACTACTACGACGACAAAAAATATCAACATTCATTCCTCTAAAATTATATGTGATATTTGCAGTTTTGTATACTTTTCAGTTTTATACATCTCAAACGATATTTTTTTAACAATGCAAAATCCAATATAGTTTCATCAATAAATCATTTCAACATTTCTCTCACCCTGCACAAGGCGCGGGTCTCATCCTAGTGTGTTAATATTGCATAACCGTAGTGAATCATTGCATTTTTATCTAGTTCGTGTGTTGATTAGTTATCACTAATACTTTTAAAAGTGGGTATTTTTAAGTTATTTTTTCCAGTAAGAGTACTTTTTGTTCTTAAAATCTAAGTGGTTGATCAAATTATTGAATGTTTGTCGTCAAGTAACATCTCGAAATGGATGAAACGCGATTATTTAGCCGACAAATGTATTAAGAAGAACTAGATTTTGACCCGCGCTTGAGAAGCGCGGGTTTTGTTTTGGTTGTAACAAAATGTATCAAATAATTCGACTTCTATTATATGATAGTTTTATATGTGAAATTTGATGTATATTTAACTTTTTATTTTCATTAAGTTTTGCATAATCTAGTCAGTTTTTGGTTGAACCGAGAATCAGAAAATTAAGTGTTGTGAAAGTATAAAAACTTAAAACGCATATTAAATTGAAACCAAAATTGGATGGGTCCATGGCCTAAACTCTAAACCCGCTATTCAAAATCTATCAACCCGCACCCGCCCGCATAAAATACTCATAACCCGCATCCGCCAATCAATTTTTTTCAAATTGTTTGACCGCACCAGCCCCGCATCGGGTCAAACGGGGCAAGACCCGCGGGTGATGACTCAGATTCGCAGCCCTACTTACATCATAAGCATTTGAGATTTGGAGCTCACCTATAACCAAAAATAAATAATAAGAGTTTGAGTAATTTCTTCTGAAGGAATTATTTAAACATTGAGTTAGTAGAAACATATTTCCAACTATATAAACAATGGCCATTTAGTACAAAATCGAAACATGAGTTTTCATTTTCAAGGAATACCTCTATATTGCTCAATCTTAGCAAAGAATCCGCACCTGCCCCGCAGCGGGTCAAACGGGGCAAGACCCGTGGGTGATGACTCAGATTCGCAGCCCTACTTACATCATAAGTATTTGAGATTTCGACCTCACCTATAACCAAAAATAAATAATAAGCATTTGAGTAATTTCTTATGACATAAAACAGAAAATTGAAAGAATTATCAAAACATTGAGTTAGTAGAAATATGTTTCCAACTATATAAACAATGGTCATTTAGTACAAAATCGAAACATAAGTTTTTATTTTCAAGGAATACTTCTATATTGCTCAATCTTAGCAAATCGTAGAAGACATATCACCATGCCTTATGTTTTTTGGCTAGATGTATGAAGATTCTCAGCAAAATTACCCCAAAGACGACAAGCTACTCTCTGACCACTAATAGAATTGCATATCAAGTTATAAATCAATATGTTTATAGGCCTATATCTTTTA
The DNA here is from genome assembly GCA_932364175.1 of Eruca vesicaria subsp. sativa. Taxonomy (NCBI): domain Eukaryota; kingdom Viridiplantae; phylum Streptophyta; class Magnoliopsida; order Brassicales; family Brassicaceae; genus Eruca; species Eruca vesicaria. The sequence goes on from CAKOAT010375154.1 coordinate 568,411, forward strand.
TATTAAATATATAAAACTTACAAAATGAAGATATCTAAATCATAAATCTATATAAAACGATAAAATTACATTTGCATCACAAAAAATTAGTTCCATTGTCTCCCATATGTCTTTCATGAAATGTTTCCATGTATGAAGGATTCTGACTTGGATGCGACATGCAGTCTTCCTTGGTTTTATATCGCTCAAGCAAGACAATCGCAAATTATTCGCCATTTTTTTAAAAGTTTTTCAAGGAATGATGAATATAGTGGTTAAGATAGGCTATATTTATAATACGTAGGATGCTATACATTTAGGTTACGCAAATGTAAGGCATAATATTTAGACGATTTTTTTTTAAAATATCTCTTTCGAGGAATAAGGAATATTTCTTGAAGATATTTTGAATTAGATAGGAAGTTTAAAGTTTAACAGTTAATGGTAATTCAACTACGGTAAGTTACCGAAATTTATGGAACCCAACCAAATAATAAATAACCACGATATTGATTGTGGTTAATCTATAAACTTTTAGATGAAACAAATTAGTTATTTTAGTAGGAAGATAATTAAAGAAAATAGTTTTTGCAATATTTTTTAACAAAACGTATTTCGTCCATTAAATGTCACCATGAGAATGATGATATATCACATATAAAGAAAAAACATGAAATGAAGGACATTTGGATGGATTCTCCATTAATGTCTTAAAAACATGAAATGAAGGACATTTGAATGGATTCTCCATTTTACTTATATTTGAAATGGTTTTGAGGTATGAAATAAATGATAGAAGTAGTGAGACATTAAAAATTGGTTGATATAGTATGCAAAACTCATGAAAATGTTGATATAGACAATATATTATATAATACATTAACAAATGTCTACAACTATAAAAAAATCTTAATATATGTAATATAAAGTGTAGTATGAATTTATATCATATAGTCTTTGAAATATAAGGTGTAGTATAACTGTGTTTTAAATCTTAATATATGAAATATAGCATCATATCATGGTTAGAGTCATATGAGTTTATAAAGTATAGTCTTTGAAATATAAGGTGTAATACAACTATATGAAAATATTAATATATGAAATATAGCATCATATCATCGATATATGATGCATAAACCAAAAAATGTCAACCAAAAATTATAATGTTGGAAATCTATATATTGAAATCATGTAATATAAGGTCTACAATCAACTACACTGGCTACAAAGTGTAGGCCAGTGTAGTATGAATTTATATCATATAGTCTTTGAAATATAAAGTGTAGTACAACTATATGAAAATCTTAATATATGAAATATAACATCATATCATGGTTAGAGTAATATGGGTTTATAAAGTATAGTTTTTGAAATATAAGGTGTAGTACAATTTTATGAAAATATTAATATATGAAATATAGCATCATATCATCGATATATGATACATATACCATAAAATATCAACAAAAAAATTATAATGTTGGAAATCTATAGATTTTAATCATGTAATATAAGGTGTATAACACAATATAGATGTATAAAATATATAATGGAATATGGTTAGAGTAATTAATCGGAAGAGAGAGAATAATTCTGGTATATGTAATATTTGATATGATTTGTTACAAAATGATATATATATATATATATATATATATATATATATATAGATGTAAGCCCAAAAACGAAATTACCAAAATACCATTAATGAGGGTGCAGACAATTTCCATCAGCCGATTTTTCAAGGGTGCCTTTACTTTTAATAGTATAGATGTTAATAAACTCAAATACATAATATCAGCAAAAAAGAGAGGAAAATTTCAAATCTGACATGTGTCAAATTATTAGAGAGTGAATTAGTAACATGACACCCTAGAGTGAAGAAAAAATTCTTAATATTTATAGATTACGCTTACGTTGTTAAACTAGAATTACATATATATTTAAGAAGATAGTTAAAAATAATTTTGTAAATTTTTAAAAGATGTTATATATTGAATAATATTTTTTTAATATATATATATAAGGCAAATTTATAAAGATATTATACACATTTAAAAGAGTTTTCTAAATATACTTACAAATTTCATTCAAGAAATCTAATTAACGAATGCAATCATGAATTTGAAAAAAAAAAATAAATTCAGGATAATATCATACACGTTTAGAATAATAATATTTTTTTAAAGAAAATCGTTTTCTATAATAAAATTTTGACAACAAATTTCCAAAAAAAAATTTGATTATTTTATTAATTTCGAATATTAAATATTATATATATAATAAATAATAATTAAAATTATAGATAAGGATGTAATAATGAGTTACCATTTTCATGAAATTTAATTTGGTTACTTTGACATTCGGAGGCCATTTAGAGAATAAAGAAGCTAAGAGACTTGACTTAATATTGATTTATATATATTTAATTAATAATAATTAATTTATAGATAAGGATGTAATTATCATTTACCATAATTAATGAAATCTAATTTGGTTAATTTGACTTTCGGAGACCATTTAGAGAATGAAAAAAACTAATAAGACTTGACTTATAGAACAAAACGATTTCTGAAATAAATAAATAATAATTAAAACTATAGATAAGGGTGTAATAATGAGTTACCATTTTCATGAAATTTAATTTGGTTACTTTGACATTCGGAGGCCATTTAGAGAATAAAGAAGCTAAGAGACTTGACTTAGTATTGATTTATATATATTTAATAAATAATAATTAATTTATAGATAAGGATGTAATATTCATTTACCATAATTTATGAAATATAATTTGGTTAATTTGACTTTCGGAGGCCATTTATAGAATTGAAAAAATAATAAGACTTGACTTATAGAACAAAACGATTCGTAAAATAAATAAATAAAAGAACAAACAAAAATTAATTTGAACTGCAAAGATTTTGAAAGTCCCTCTCTCCCTCGCTCCTCCGTGAAAGCTTTCTGATTAAGCTTCCTGAGAAATCTCATCGCAAGTAACACTTCATTTGCTTAATTCACCGAGCAAAGCTTACACCATGAGCTCCAGCAGCAGAGTATTGAATTTGCCGGCTCCTAAGGTTCGTAACGGCAACGTATCGGCCTCAGCTCCTGTACCGGCCACCAGAGCCTTATTGATCGATGCTGAACTGGTCACCGATTTGTCTCTTGCGAACAATAGAGTGTCCACTTGCTTCGTGGTGAGCTCCTCCGGAGAGGTTTTTGTGACTGAGCGCGAACAGATGGAGCTCTTAATTGAAAGTAATGATACAAAAGAGGAGGATGAATCCACGGATTCAGCTGACGTCACTGTTTCCGAAGACGTCTCCCTGGTTTCGTCTCTTGCGAGCAGCAGGCCCGGCTCTGACCCATGGCCAAAGAGGTATGGGCCATGGGCCCAAAATTGTTTTTGTATAAAAGGTAAAAAAAAAGGCCTAATTTTAAGGAAAAAGTGTCCAATTTTAAAGAATAATGGCCCAATTTTGAGAGAAAAATACAAATACTAAAAGAAAAGGACACAATTTTTTATTAAAAACACATATAAAAAAAGTCCTAGATTTTTCAAATATTATAGTATATATGTAAAAAAAAATTTTTTGCCATGGGCCCAAAAAAACTTTGAGCCGGGCCTGGCGAGCAGTAGAGTGTTCAGTAACGTCGATCGCAATTACGGAAGAAAATCGTATTATTGTACTTACTCCCTAATGATCCCCTCCGAAGATATTTCCAGCGCCCCTCCATTTTCAGGGGCAGCAGAGGAATCTGAAGAAATTAAGGCAGCCACATCAGGCGTTCAAGTTTCAGAAGCAAAAACAGAAGATTGTGTAGAAAGCAGAACGACTGTCCATTTTACGACTAAGTATTCTCTTTTATTTCATTCTTCATGTGAAATGAGTTCTGAGTATACTAAACCACAATGTTGTTGACTCTGTTCATGTAGACCTAGTGCTGCTGCTTCTAAGTCATATGCGCCAACTGATCAATATACAGTTCAGTTGCCAACTTCTCATGCAAGGTAACATAGAAATTTGCATGGTAAACATGCATGTGTTCATATTGCATAGCCGTAGTGAAACATTGCATTTTATCTAGTTTGTGTTGATTAGTTATCATCAATTTATTAAAAAGTGGGTATTTTCAAAATAATGTTTTTTCTAAAAAGAGTATTTTTGTTCTTAAAATCTAAGTGGTTAATCAAATTATTGAGTGTTTGTCGTCTTGTAACATCTGGAAAAAGATGAAGACACGATTCTAGCGCCGAAAAATGAATTAAGAAGAATTTTAATAAGCCCAAATACAAAATATCATAAAAGAGAGAGGAAAAATTCAGATTTAACGCGTGTCAAATTACTAGAGAGTGAATAAGTGACATGACATCTTTAGTGAAAGACCAATTCTGTATATATATATATATATATATAGAGAGAGAGAGAGAGAGAGAGAGATTATGTTTATTTTATTTAACTAAAATTAGAGGTATATTTACGAAGATAGTTAAAAACATTTTGGTAAATTTTCAAAAGATGTTATATAATGAATAAATTTTTTGTAGAGTGTCCAGTAAACGTCGGTCACAGTTACAAAAGACTCTCGTCTTATGATAATAATTGCTTCGTGGTGTGCCCCTCCGGAGAGGTTTTCGTGACTCAGCTCATATTTGATAATAATGATATGGAAGAGGAGGATGAATCCACGGATTCAGCTGACGTCACTGGTTCCGAAGACGTCTCCCTTAATTCATCTCTTGGGAGCTGTAGAGTGTTCAGTAACGTCGGTCGCAGTTACGGAAGAAACTCGTCTTATTGTATTTACGCCGTGATGATTCCCTCCGTAGATATTTCCAGCGCCCCTCCATTTTCAGGGGCAGATGAGGAATCTGGAGAAATTAAGGCAACATCATCAGGCGTTCAAGTCTCAGAAGCAAAAACAGAAGATTGTGTAGAAAGCAGAACGACTGTCCATTTTAATTTACGACTAAGTATTCTCTTTTATTTCATTCTTCATGTGAAATGAGTTCTGAGTATACTAAACCATAATATTGTTGATTCTGTTCATGTAGACCTAGTGCTGCTGCTTCTAAGTCATATGCGCCAACTGATCAATATACAGTTCAGTTGCCAACTTCTCATGCAAGGTATAACATAAAAAAAAACCACTGTTATCTTCAGTCAGTTCTGTAAAAAGTTAAATATGCAATGAAAAAGTTAAAGGGCAGGTAAAAATATGCTAACGTCTCATCTATATTGTGTGTGATTGTGATGCATCATTTGAATCTGTGTTTGTATGGTCCATATAAGGCGTATACTGTGTGTGATTGTGATGCATCATTTGAGTTCATGTAGGGCGTATGTTCTAAACGTTGCATCAGAACTTTTACAACTTGCTATGTCTAACATAATATTCATGTGAGAGTAATGTGGAGTCTGGTTTGATTAACATAATACAAATGTACTCTTTCTTATGTTTTGGTTTGACATATTTTCAGATAAGAGAAGATGGAGAAAGGGTCGTTGGTTTGAGACTATAAGATGAGGATGAAGTTGGTTTCTATCTTATTTTTCTATAATTTGCAGTTTCTTTATGAAGTAAACTTTATGTACATTCAGATTCTCTATGGTTTGTTGTCTTTCACTTTTTAAGTTTCAGATTTTATGTACTTGCAGATTTTAAATATGTATTAGATACACAAATCAGGTTTATTACATGTTATTGAGCATGTGAAATAATTAAAACTGAATTTAAAATCTGTTTTTTTTTTTTGTGTATCTATTAACGTATAGGTTTAAAAGAGTTTGCACAATATCATATCTTCAGATAACTAAAATTAAATATAGAAAAAAATGAAATAATAACATTATATTTTTTTTTTGAAATTATAACATTATATAAAAGAAACAATTAAAACAAAGCAAAATCATAATTAGGCCTAACTGGTCTAAATAGGCGCATCCAACTAAACAGGTTTAAAATTCAAACCGGTTTATACGGGCATGTAAATAAACGTGCTTAAGATTACAGGGTCTAAACGGACAGGGCCTAAAGCAGACAGGAACTAAACGGGTTCAGGTAGACCGTTTTAATATCCCTACTACAAAGTAATCAAGGGGAGATGGGTAATGAGCAAACATGATCAGTCTAGGTGGATGGACTGATCCGTAACATCTTGCTTGCATACATTTTCGCATAAGATTCTCTTGTTCCATCACTTGCTGCCAGGGCCGGCTGATTCGGGGGGACAAACGGGCGATTGCCCCGGGTCCAAGCTCGTATCCCCACGTATATTAATAGTTAAGGGGTTCAAATTTTTTAATAAATACGTAATTATATATAAAAAAAAATTAAAACTTTAGTACATGAATTTAAAATGGGGTCCAAAAATTTTATGTGTACAAATTTTTTTTTTCATCACAAAATATTAATGATTAAGTTTTAGAAACAAAAAAAGTATAGAAAATATTAAATAATTATAAATTTAAAGGTCAAAAACGTTTTTTGCCCTAGAGCCCATAAGAATGTTAAACCGACCATGCTTGCTGCATAAGAAAATGTTGTTGCACTCGGTGGTCATGTTCTCGCTTCCTCTTTAGGTCACGAGAGAATGTGCGATGTAAGTTGGTGAATACACGAGCAGTCAGATGGCTGTCAGAGCCAGCATGATGGACTTCTCCGCCACGTCTGAAACCAAGTTTGTTCACTAATCTTTGCAACCCAAAACGACTATTAAGTCCGTTGCAGTGTCCTGCAAGTTTCTTACCATCGAAAGTCAACCCTAAAAGTTTCTGAACCGTTTTTTGAAACCCATGTGATGTTATTAAACCGTATTTTTCCTTCAAAAAATAATATTATTCTATTATAAAATTTTAAAAGTTAAGATATAAAAATTATAATTAAATATTAGTCAATAAAAATATGTATATAAATATATGTTTATAATAATTTAATATATGAATATTTTTATATTTCAATACAACAATAAAATATATCTTTTGATGAATTGTTTTGTCAAAGTTAAATAATTGGACGTTTAATTTATTTTTTTTTAGAAAATGATAATAACTTATCATGTTGGTTTTTAAATTAATAAAACATACACTGATAAGTATCATGCAAAGATTATGCCCGCATGTACCTAAAATTACAACTATATACGTTGCTAACGTTATTTTCTTATTGTATACTTTTTTAGTAAATATACAACCACTTCTGGTTTATTTCTTGGTTCTGGAAGGTTTTTGTGGGAACCGAAATTCACACCTGTCGATTTCTGTAAAATAAGGAAAGTTAGGAAAACCCTAATTTTCCAGAGGAACCGGATCTCTGCGAAAGCCAACGACAAGTAACCAAGAACGTGATTAATATGAATAAATTGAAAGATATAAAAAGAAAAACGAGATTGAAAGCAAGAAGGATTCTTATTCCGAATTCGCGTAAGAACGGTTACAACGAGAGTTGCCTTAGCTGCGTGAGCCGTCGGCGAAATTCCTAGTTCTAGCAATCTAAGACTAAAACCCTAGTTGAGGCGCAGCTCGATAACGAAAACGGAAAATTGCCTAAATGCTAAGTTTGGTGGTGAAAGCTCTGAAAACTCGTGTCCCTTGCTTCTGCCCTAGACCTCTTACTTATATACTCCTCGCCTTGGCCACCCAGTCTTTCCATTTCGCCCGGATTTGAGTATATCGGGAATCTTCTATTTTTCTCGATCCTTCCTTTTCTTCCGCGGAAATCTTCTATTTTTCTTCAAACATGCCTTTTATCTTCAAGCTTGACATTTATTTTCCTCCTGCGAGTAAACCGTCAAAATGTTATCGTAACTTCGGGTTAGATTCCGTTAAGATCGCAAGATGGGCTTTTATCGCGTTTTAGGACCTTTCGGGCCGTTCTGCGATAAATCCGTTTTCCGACTCTGTACGGGATCGTTTCCTGATCTGATGCCGTTTTTAATAAATTCCACGAGCTAATCGTAAGGTTTTACGATTTACTCGACGTTTTTATTAAAAACGTGTTTTTTACGATTTTAACGAGAAATCTCGAATAAATCGTATAGTTAGGCAATGTTCGGTGTTTCGTTTAACCGTTGCCGTTTTATACGATTTCCTCGAGTTCTTTTTCGAGAAAACGAAGTTTTACGGTTTTAATCGTAAAACTCGAACGATAGGTCGGATCGAGATGGAACAAGAGTCATTTCGGCCGTGGTTCAGAATGCGACTGTGTCGAAAGACGTAAGTTTCGAATCGGGGATGCGGGAGATCGAGGCTCGGGACGTCCAGGAAGTCTCTAGTTCGTCCAACGGCGAACTAGTCGGGACGGGACTAGTTCGCCCACCGGCGAACTAGTCAAGTGGGACTAGTTCGACCACCGGCGAACTAAGCCAGCTTTGCTTAGTTCGACCGGCTTAGTTCGCCGGTGGGCGAACTAGTCAAGGGTCTCCTAGTTCGCGTTTTACGACTGTTTCGGTTTTTTGCGGTTTCATAAAACGGTTCTCAAGTTTTATAAAACGATCTTCGAGTTTTATAAAATGATCCTCGAGTTTTATAAAACGATTCTTTGAGTTTTATAAAAGGATTCTTTGAGTTTTATGAAACGATTCTTCGAGTTTTATAAAACGATTCTCGAGTTTTATAAAACGATCTTCAAGTTTTATAAAATGATTCTTCGAGATTTATAAAACGATTCTCGAGTTTTATAAAATGATTCTTCGAGTTTTATAAAACGATCCTCGGGTTTTATAAAACGATCCTCGAGTTTTATAAAACGATCTTCGGGTTTTATAAAACGATTCTCGGGTTTTATAAAACGATCTTTTTATAAAATGATTACATTTCTGCGGGGAGTTTTGGCTATTGATTCCGTCGTACCGATTTTGACCCCAACAGTTAGCCCCCCAGCTCGCTAGAATCTTGAGCCTTTAGCGTAAGGTTCTTGCGAGTGGTTAGCCAGTTTTAGTTAGGTTGGGCGGAATTAATGGTTGAAAGGTCCGTTGAAAGTGATTTTTCCACTCTCCAGGAAGCAGAAAGCGTTTAAGATTAGCTACGGTTGCCTACGTACCCTTTTGAGGGGATCAAGTCTTTCGTAGTTTGTTTCGGAGTTACGGTTCGTATGACCTGTTTCCTAGCAAGACCTTTACGGTCTAGTTATATGTTCTGTAGGAATTATCGAGCATATTGATGTCGATGGCATCTGGACCTTTTCTGGGCCTTAAGACTGGCTTCGTAGGCCATTTGGTCTGGCCGAGAGTGGCCGTTATAGTTTTCGGACTGGCCGTGTGCGGCTCTGAGTCCCTGCCGCTTTTGCGGCTTTATTAAAAATCAGTTTGCGTTTTTAAGAGCGTGTTTTTATTCGTATGAATGTAGTGGGAAGATTATGAGTTGATGTTGAGGGAGGTCCGCGAGTTGTCGTCTCGCATTCCATTTTCCCTTAGTGTATCGCCTTGTTCGTTTGCCCGTTTTAGGATGTTTAGTAAATCGAGTGAGTGTTTAGATATAAACGAAGAGACATGCTTTTAGGATCTCGATTCATGCCTTGAGACGTTAGCGACCAGTGTGCTGGGTTTAGGGCAAGACCTAGATTTACTTTCGGATTGAGGCTATGCGATGACTAGTCGGCTTTCGTTTTGCCTGTTGCGATTTTAACCTGATTCTATACCGATTTAGAATCCGCGATAGGTTCTCGGCTTATATGATTCGTCTGGTTGGAACCGAGCATCTCACCGGGAACAATTTCTAAGTTGTCCGGAAGTGCTGACCAAAAGTTTGGATTTCTTTTATAGCGCTATTACCCTTGTGTCGGGTGTTCGAGAGCTATCTCTGCGATATAACTTAAGTTTGTTTAGGACTGTTGCGAATTTGTTGTGATCAACAACAAACTTTTTAGGTGATAAATGTTTACGTTGTTTTGGCCTTCGCGAAGGATACGTACGTTAAGAAGTTTTGTGTAATTTTATAGTCGCGGACGGACTGTTAGGTCTTCCAAGAAAATAACTTTATCGAGGAAGGCATTTATGTCAAAAAACTAATCTCCGGGCGTCTGCGACGTCTCGCAGTGCCGAAAGTTGGTTTTTTTTATATGCCGCGTTTCGTGTTTGGAACGTTCACGGGCTCGAAGATGTTGCGCGGTGTTGCGAGGGTTTTGTCTTAACCCTGCTTTGCTGCTTTGCAGGAACACTTTGGTTCGTTTGCGGATATTCGCAATTAAAACTTACATTCCTGTTTGGATGTTAGGTAGTTTTATGATTTGTGCTAGAGCAATTAGGACCGAGAGGTCGCGTAAGTTGTTTCCCCGAAACGAAGCGTTTTTCGTTACGGTACTTTGTGAAGTGTTGACCTTCCGAGATTCGTACGGCTTTAGGAGCTCTGTTACGAGTGTTCTCTTATACGTCGGATTTTGTAGGCAACTTGCTTCAGGACTAGAGTGAATCGCGAGAATACATAACTTAGCCGATTTTTGACAAGTTTGCATTATCCGTTGAATGTATTGGCTTGGTGTGAAGGTTGTGTTCAGCCGCACAGCCAAGGTCGTATTTGGTAGAGGATTAGACCACAACACTTTCGTGCTATCGAAAAGGTCGAGTCGGTTTGTAAACTTGGCATTGAAGTGAAGCGCGATCGGACAATGGCCAAGTAGCGTTTGTCGAGCTTGATATGCCAAGTATGCCCGTGGTTATTGAAAACGTTTTTCCGTTTTAGGTTTGATTTATACGATGAAAGTTTCGTATAATCTTTCCTTTGTTTGTATGGAAGTTGTTTCTTTTTTACTCGAGGGAGACAAATCCTAAGAGGCTCGATGCAGAGCCCGTGCGGAGTCGTTTGCGGGGTGGTCTCATTCTCGGATGTAAACGGGAGGAATGAGAGCGGATGTTCGTGAACCGATGGGCTAAAGAGTGAGATCTTTCAGATCGTGTCGCGAGGAGGCAAAGTTTAGATTGGCCGCCCAGTGCCAGATCGTATAGCTTGGTTTTCGCTATAAGGAAAGTACTTTTCGCAAAACCTGTTACGTTTACTTTGAAAGTCACTTCATTATGACATGATCCTGACTATACGAGGGATTTCTCGCGTAAGCAACGGGCGATGAATTTAGTAATCGACACGACACATTGGGTTAACAATGTTTCCGCAGATTTTTCGAGAAACCTTTCCGCTTAGTTTTTGATTCTTCGGTGATGGTTTTTTCGGAGTCACTCGCGGAGTTTTACCAAAATTTATTTCACCGAGATTTAGTCGCAAAATGTTTTAGCGGGTTTCTCGGACGGAATGAATCACATGATCAGCAATAGGATCAGTCGGCGAGAAGGGAAGATGTGTTCTCTATTTCTACTTTGTGTTCTCGATTTTTCTTTCGCTGCAAATGTCTTTGACATTATTCCGTGACTCACTTGGTTTGACGGAAAATGAGATCAATGCTTCGATGCCTAAAGATTTCTCGTATAATTTTTTGATTCTTATACTTGTTTTATCAAGTTCGAGAAGATCTTTATGACTTCGGCAAATCATCGAGTTTTGCTCTGAACTTTCACAGAGATTTTCTAACCGCATGATTGCGCCGAGAGATGCTGTATATTCCTCGAGATTATTTCCCAGACGTTTTGGATCAGTCTTTAAGGTTTAGACGGTTCTTAGATTGTCGTTTGCTTTTGGGATGATTTTGACGAGGCGTCGCATTGCCCGAATATTTTTCTGCTTGTTTTGGCGAGAGTTTGATTTATAGAAAGCGTTTTCTCGACGTGAGGGAAAATATTCGACGAAAAGAAAAAAGACGAGTTTCCTTTGAAGGATCCGGATGATCGATAATCCGGGTTGGTTAAAGACTGTGGTAGACTGGCGATGACTTGGAGTATGTCTAGTTTACGAAAATTTCTAGGAGCGAGTCGGTTTTAAGACGACGTCAGCGTCTCTAGCTCCTTCTTTCTTTTAGGAAATGAGTATGTTCGAATGCGTAGCGATCGTTTCTCGGTTGTGCGAGAGATTGGATCGGTTTGCGAGTTATGCCTGGATGGTTAGAGAACAACAAATCGAGATAGACAAAAATTGCTTACGACTTAGCATGCTAGACTATCCTCTAAATTCTAAGTTCTCTAGGTTTCACGGCAGTTTACAAGACGTTTTCGTTTCTTACCTACGAGAAATTAGAAGTCTAATAAAATTTTCAAATCAGACATACCTTAGTTTCATCAATGATTTGGGATCGTTTATTCTTCGTTCTTCTTCTTTTGACTTACCGGTCTTCGACGAAATACCAGCAAGAGTATCGGAGCGGGGAGAAGACTTAACCATCGGAGCTCATGTTCTTGTTTCTTCGTACTGCTGGTTTTATTTGACCAACTAGGTGCGCTTTGTATATCGACAAAATCAATCACGAGTTTATGATTGGATGTTTTCGACTTAGCGTGGCAGAGTTTCGTAAAACCGGATTGGGTCTAGAGAGTTCAGATTTCTCGTATAGTTTAGGCAACTTTGGTGTTAAGTCAACCGTTGCTGTTTTAGACGATTGATTCGAACTTATAGGAAGAAACAAGTCTTCGCGGTTTTATTGTAAAATCCCGATGGAAATTCCGATTGAGACGAAACGAGAATCACCGCGATCAAGACTCGAGAGAGATACTCAAGGACTGGTTCAGCTCGACGTAGGGCAAGTCGGGTGAACTCTTTCAGCTCGTCGTGTGCCGATCTGGGTGGTAAGAACCCTTGGGGAGAAGTCAGCGTCTCTTGGGCGAGCTAGGCGCTTGGTTCAGGTCACCGTACGGCGAGCTAGCTAGCTCTACGTTCGGCAAGCTAAGACGCTTGGCGCGGGTGATCTCGATTTGTCGAGTTGAGTTGTTTTCGTCGTAGAATCTCAATGGAAAGTTCGATTGAAACGGAAAAAAAAGTGTCTCGATCAAGTTTCGAGATGGAGATGTTTTGATCTGTCGAGCTTGTCCAACTTGCCTAATGGTGAGTCGGCGAGCACAGTCCCGATTCATCAAGCTCTCTTGTTTTTGTTGTAAAATTTCAACGGAAACTTTGATTGAGATGAAACGAAAAGCAGTGCGATTATTGTTTAGAGTACGATCAGGTTCACCATAGCTATAAGTTGGATTGTGCGGACCCTCGGGGAAAAGTCAGTGCCTCTAGGAAGAGGTGGAAAGTCGGTCAGCTCACAAAGACGGCGAGCTAGGTTGCTTTGCCGACTCACCGTCTTTATGGCTGGATAGTATTGCCCGATTCTGCGAGTAGCCTAAGGTTCTTCCGCGAGCAACCTAGGGTTTTGTCGCGAATAACCTAGGGTTTTTCCGCGAGTAACCTAGGGCTTTCTCCGAGAGTAAAGCTAGGATTTTTCCGTAAACAATCTAGGGTTTTCCCGCGAATAACCTAAGGTTTTTCCGCGAGTTACCTAATGATTTTTCCGCGAACAGCCGCGAGTATCCTAGGATTTATTTTGTGAGTAACTTACGGTTTGTTCCGCGAATAACCTAGGGTGCTTTCCGCGAGTGACCTAGTGTTTTTCCGCGAACAACCTAGGGTTTTTTCCGCGAGTAACCTATGGATTTTTCGTGGGCAACCTAGGGTTTTACCGCAAATAACCTAGAGTTTTTCCGCGAACAACCTAGGGTTTTGCCGTGAATAACCTAGAGTTTTTCCGCGAGTAACCAGGGTTTATTTCGCGAGTAACCTACGGTTTGTTCCGCGGTTTCTGGGATAGCAAGTTTTATATTTCCGAAAAGTTCTCGGAAAACATCTTTTGCTCAACCCGTGAGATTTGTCCAACTCGGAAATAAGAAAAACACTATGGGGTTTGATAGATTTTATCGTTGCCCTTAGTGATCTGAGATAGAAATCGTGAGCTTGTTTTGTTGCTCTTCCTGTGGCGAAGAGTCGCGATTAGGTTTTCGATTTTGTTGAGTACTACAGCGTTTGCGTGAGCGTTGGCTGTAGGAGCAGTCGCTGCTGGAGTTGTTTTACCAGCTCTTTTTGCGAGTTGCGACTTTGTCTTTCATACATCCAGACATCGTATTGGTCAAGCGTTTTTCGGCTATGAGTAAGAGTAATCCGACCCCCCCCTCCTTCTAGCGCCAAACTGTGGGAACCGAAATTCACACCTGTCGATTTCCGTAAAATAAGGAAATTTAGGAAAACCCTAATTTTCCAGAGGAACCGGATCTCTGCGAAAGCCAACGACAAGTAACCAAGAACGCGATTAATATGACTAAATTGAAAGATATAAAAAAAAAACGAGATTGAGAGAAAGAAGGATTCTTATTCCGAATTCGCGTAAGAACGGTTACAACGAGAGTTGCCTTAGCTGCGTGAGCCGTCGGCGAAATTCCTAGTTCTAGCAATCTAAGACTAAAACCCTAGTTGAGACGCAGCTCGATAACGAAAACGGAAAATTGCCTAAATGCTAAGTTTGGTGGTGAAAGCTCTGAAAACTCGTCCCTTGCTTCTGCCCTAGACCTCTTACTTATATACTCCTCGCCTTGGCCACCTAGTCTTTCCATTTCGCCCGGATTTGAGTATATCGGGAATCTTCCATTTTTCTCGATCCTTTATTTTCTTCCGCGGAAATCTTCTATTTTTCTTCAAACCTGCCTTTTATCTTCAAGCTTGACATTTATTTTCCTCCTGCGAGTAAATCGTCAAAACGTTATCGTATCTTCGGGTTAGATTCCGTTAAGATCGCGAGATGGGCTTTTATCGCGTTTTACGACCTTTCGGGCCGCTCTGCGATAAATCCGTTTTCCGACTCTGTACGGAATTGTTTCCTGATCTGATGCCGTTTTTAATAAATTCCTCGAGCTAATCGTAAGGTTTTACGATTTACTCGACGTTTTTAATCAAAAACGCGTTTTTTACGATTTTAACAAGAAATCGCGAATAAATCGTATAGTTTAGGCAATGTTCGGTGTTTCGTTTAACCATTGCCGTTTTATACGATTTCCTCGAGTTCTTTGTCGAGAAAATGAAGTTTTATTGTTTTTATCGTAAAACTTGAACGATAGGTCGGATCGAGATGGAACGGGAGACATTTCGGCCGTGGTTCAGAATGCGACCATGTCGAAAGACGTAAGTTTCGAATCGGGGATGCGGGAGATCGAGGCTCGGGACGTCCAGGAAGTCTCTAGTTCGTCCAACGGCGAACTAAGCCGGCTGGCTTAGTTCGCCGGTGGGCGAACTAGTCAAGTGGGACTAGTTCGCGTTTTACGGCTGTTTTGGTTTTTTTTTTTGCGGTTTCGTAAAACGATTCTCGAGTTTTATAAAACGATCTTCGAGTTTTATAAAACGATCTTCGAGTTTTATAAAACGATTCTTCGAGTTTTATAAAACGATTCTTCGAGTTTTATAAAACGATTCTCGAGTTTTATAAAACGATCTTCGAGTTTTATAAAATGATTCTTCGAGTTTTGTAAAACGATTCTCGAGTATTATAAAATGATTCTTCGAGTTTTATAAAATGATCCTCGGGTTTTATAAAACGATCCTCGAGTTTTATAAAACGATCTTCGGGTTTTATAAAACGATTCTCGGGTTTTATAAAACGATCTTTTTATAAAACGATTACATTTCTGCGGGGAGTTTTGGCTATTGATTTCGTCGTACTGATTTGGACCCAAACATTTTTTTTATGATGTTTTCATCTAAAATGACCTTTTATCTTTTTAATATATATTTTAATAAGTATATGATATGTTTTTTGTTCTTTATTTTAAAAGAAATTTGCATGGTAAACATGCGTTAATATTGCATAACCGTAGTGGAACAATGTATTTTATCCAGTTTGTGTGTTGAGTAGTTATCATCAATTTTTTAAAAAAGTGGGTGTTTTAAAAATAATTTTTCCCCCAAAAAAGAGTATTTTTATTCTTAAAATTTAAATTGTTGATCAAATTATTGAGTGTTTGTCATCTTAAAACATCTCAAAAAAGATGAAGACACTATTATTGGGCCGACAAATGAATTAAGAAGAATTTTAATTTACCAAAATACAAAATATCATCGAAAAAGAGACAAAAGTTTTAGATTTGACACGTGTCAAATTACTAGGAAGCGAATAAGTGACATGACATTTCTAAAGTCAAGGAACAATTTTTTACATATATAGATTATGCTTATTATTAAACTAGAATGGTCAGATCTCATTTGCTCTCGTGTGATTGAAACTGCAAGTATTTTGCTTGCTTGAAAAAGCAAGGTCACCTCATCACATTTTTCTTTAGCATTAAAATTTGAGATTTATGCTAAAATTGAACAGTAACTAGAAGCAAAAACCACTTACACTTCAAAATAAGCTGGCAGTATCAACACTTGCACACTTGAGTTTGAATCCTGTTACACAAAAAAATGTATGAAACACATATAAATCCAGCATGAAACACACATAAAATCGAGCACTTTACAAGATCACCCATACCATTTGTGGAAGACAATATTGGTATTCTACAAGTTGTCCTGTTGTGCCCACTAATACCACATCTACACACTTTCAAGGCAGATGATGTTTGTGATGAACGAATTTTATCTTCAATGGTTTCATATCTACGTTTTCTTGTCCTTCCAACTGCTTTTCTTGTGTTCGGTGGTAGCACGTTGACTTTCTTAACATCTTCTGGTATGGACCAAGCATCCTCAGGAACAGCAATAGGATTTATACTTTATTTATAAGCTTCTCTCCAAGCTCATGTCGTGGACATCAAACAAGTCAATGTGTGTAGCTCTCTGCCAACATGAACCCCAGCTTTAATTGCGTGCCTACAAGGGATCTTCATCAGGCCGTACTTCCCGCATGAGCAAGTCCGTCTATTAATCTTTTTCTCAACATCTTTGGTCAGAGGATGTTTATGCTTTGAAATCAGTTTCTTACGCTTATAAAACCACCGTGTCAACATTTCTATGATACTGTCCAACAAAGGAATGACTGGATATTTTTTGGTGAACATAAAGCAGAGTTGATGGATTCAGCAGGGTTGGTTGTCCTTATGTCATATTTGTATCCATGAAATTTACATCGAGCATTTTTTGCACATCAGTTACCCTTAGGTAATTACCAGACTGATATTACACACATCAACAAATGTCTTTCAAAATCAGCAACTCTATAAACCTTGGACGCCTTTGAAACCAACCCAACAAGTCCTTTACCATGGTAACCAGTCACCACATTATTCAACATATGATGAATACAAATACCATGTATAGTCTTTGGATACACATTCTCAAGCGCCTTAGCGATGGACCCATGTCTATCCGAAAATGAAAGCCAAATGACGATCATCAGGAATGACAACCTTTAGTTGTGTCATAAACCATTCCTAAGAACGATCTTTCTCTGAGTCGACTACTCCAAACACAATAGGATACAAAATAGAATTTCCATCTACAACAGTTGCAACCAATAGAACTCCTTTGTATTTGTTCTTCAAAAAGTGACATCAACCACAATAACCCGCCTTATGTCTCTGTTAAAACCTCGTATTGATTGCCCAGATGCAATAAACAGGAACCGGAATCTCCCACTACTGTCAATCTCATGCGATGAATGTGTAACTGGATTAGCCTCTCACAGCATGTGCAAGTAATTTGGTATTTTTCCATAACTCCTCTCTGGGATACCTCTAACTGCATTGACCGCATTCACGTGCATCATATGCTAAAGAGTTTGTGATCTCACATCCATGATCCATACGCATAATCTCTATGATATCATTTGTCTTTGGACCTTCCTTGACGCCTTCATATTTATGCATCAGACTGCCTATAGTTTTTGCCGAAATAGTCTTAATCCCTTTGCTTTGCTTGAAGGTGCACATGTATGTTCACCAACATACTTTTTGATCATAAAATATGTAGATTTCTTTAAAATCTCAGTTTGAACACTCCAATTGCAATCATTATCCCCGCATCTAACATACCAAAAAATTTTATTCGATTTTATAACCTTATAGTCAAAACTATGCTTCATTGTACATATCTCGAAGATCGCATTCAGAAAAGTTTTGTCCTGAAACAGTTTTCCATCTTAACAACATCGAGCAAAGTATACTTGGACATATTGTGTTGCTTCTCTTTCTCAGAGTCATGGTATCAACATCATAGGATTCCTCATCAAAGTCGACTTGTTTCATCTTTTCTTTCTTTTTCTTGCTCTGTGTCTCAGCAAAACCATCAGCTGGTTTGTTCCCTTTGTTAAACGCTCCTCTTCAACAGATCTCGAATCTGTTGGCGGCTTGTTAAGATCAAACTCTGCTTCATTCGGATTCTCAGCCTTGGCTTTATATGTTACACACAATCTAGTTGAGGCATTCTTTTTAACAAAACCAACAAAATTCTTAAGTTGTCTATGGTTTTCAATGATCACTAGTGGACAAGTTGATGTATTTATCAACTCAAGAGGTAAATAACTCAGCTCTAAATCGGCCAACCTATCTTCTTCAATATCAGAATCCTCCAACACCATTTCCTTTAAATCCTCTAAAGTAGAACTTGATTCCAATAACATTAGCCTACCCCCTTATCATCAGCTGAAAACATCCATCCCATTGTAGCATTTATTTCCCATACACCACAAGTGATATAGATATGCATCATACAAGAAAAGTTGTGAAAATGAGGAGAAAAACAATAGAGACTAGGTTGGATGAAAAAGCCAACCTTGCGTTGAATTTTTTGGGTTTTCTTGACGTGAGAAATCGGTTTCCCACGTTTAAAGCAAGTACAATTATTAACATATCTTTTTAGAATTTTACTAAATAATTTCCAAAACTTCCAGAATTTTTTTTTATCTTATCTATAGAAGGTACCTTCGACGCAGCATAGAAACACTAACATGTCACTACAAGCAGATTCTACTGTGAGTAGACGTTTGAGTTATGTATAGATTACGTATTTTGAGAGTTGTAGAATTGGTTCAAAACGCACAACCTGCATACAATTATTATGTAGAATTCTTTATAAACGTAGAATATTCGTTCTACAAAATTTAGAATTATTGATAAACGTGGAATATGATTTCTACTATATGATTTTTCGTAGAAGATGAATTCTACTTTTTGTAAAATGTAATTAAAAATTTTAATTTAACAAGTTTTTCAAAATAAAAATATCAGTTTGTGTATATAGACATTTCATCACTTTTTGTATTTTTAATTATTTTTTCGATTCATATAACTATTTATTTTATTAATTTTTAGAAAGGGAAAGGTTAAAAAAGGGCAAAAAAAATTATACTAAAAAGACAAGAAAACTGTTATCTGTTCCATTTTAGCATATTTCCTTTAAAATCTATATATATATATATAAAAGAGAAGAGATTCTCTTCTTAAGGTGTTTACATCATCAAAAGAATTGAATATTTTTGGACATGTGGTAAGATATGAAAGACTCAATAAGATTTTGCTTCTTCGTCTTCTCTGTAACTTCTTCATTTATCGCCACTTGAAGATAATAATCTAAATCATTGACATATTTTTCATCACTACGCACACTTTCTCGAATTAAATTGACCCTAGCATCTTCCATGGTAACGGCATGAAGCTTCACCTATAAGAATCTTATCGAAACCAAATTCCAAAGGCCTTAAAACAAAGTTGGTGTTGGTGGTGTGGGTTGTTGTGATGTTTCAAATAACTCTGGTATATTTCTTTACTATTCAAATGTTTCAGTTATGTATATATATACATGAATTATACGGTGTGGTGTTTTTTATTTGATTTGTGATGTGAGCATAACAAGAAGAATAAGCTATTTTTATCACCGCATTTGAGATCCCTGCACTTCAGACTTAACCAAATCAGATTTAATCTATTGAAAAAGATGTATACCCATTTTTTTTCTAAGATAAAAGGGTTTTCATTAATAAAAAAATGATTACATGAAACAGATAATAACAACAGTGAACCATAGCACATGAGTTCTAACCATCAAAACAAATTTCAAAGGGTATATATATATTAGTAGGAGTTTTACCAATTAACAGAGATACTAAACCAAAGAACAAAGAGTATATACATATTATTAGGAGTTTTACCAATTACAAGATTTAATTTCAATCAACTTCAGATGAAATATTATACATTATCATATATGAAACTACTGTGGAATCTTTGCTCTAGATTTTTTACTATAGAATTTTAGATGATTTATGCTACTCTTACGAAGATATATATATATATATATTGTTTCCAAACACATATTCACTATATCTATATAGATGAATTACTGTCAAATAATGTCTTACTAAACTATATATTTCACTTTGTTGTGAAGGGACATTCAAATGAAGAATCATCAAACATTTTTGTTGCTCCGTAGACAGATTGGATAATGAGTGCGACTTTATCGTCTCTTTGTTCATCTATGACATAAATTGACAAAGGTTCAATTCAAAATTTTTAAAGTGAGGTGAAGAGATAAAACATGCATGGGTAGTCATTTTCTTAGCAAAAATATATAGAGAAGATTAGTTTTATTTAAGTATGGTTATGGTAGTGTAATATATTTCTAAGTGTTGAATATTTAATGTTTTTTTCTCTTCAGAACGTGGTAGATATAATGCTATGTTTGGAAATCAGTCAATATATATACTAATTTATATGTTTAGAGATCTCACAGACTCTCTAAATCCTGCTACACCTCAGATCATTGATCAATCTACAAGATTTAGATTCCCATTAATGTCCCTTGACCATTCCTCTCAATATGTCTCGGTTATAAACATCTAGCTTGGATAAAATTCCACTTAACTCAAAATTTGTATTTATAAAAATTTGTAAACCATTTTTAATTTAAACCAACATCTGCTAACAAATTCATGCTAAAGCACAAGATGCATCATGTATAGTTATTAGATTGTTTCTTATAAGCTTCAAGATCTGAGATTAATATACATATTAAATAAGATAAAAATTTATCATTGTTCTGTAAAATTGTGTGAAAAAAAAAATACATAATTGGAGGATAATATTGACACTATGTTGAATGTGTCATTGTAATTGTTAAAATAAATAGTAAAATACATAGATAAAATTGTTGTAAAACAATTAGGAACCTCTTAATACTAATTTTAGGTTAAATAAATTTTAAACAATTTATCATATAAATTTATATACCCGCCCGGCGAGTTTACCCTAGTTTTAATATATTACAAGACTGGCATTATGTCTGATATGAGTTGTGACCAAAATAACATGATGAAGTGACAAAGATCTCTTTTACCAAAATTGACTAAATTCATGGAGAACAAGTCTGATTAATGTGGGGGCAAGCAAGTGCCTCGGTTGGATCTAAACACCACCAAACTATGTGTGATGTGAAGAAGATTGAGATTAAACTAATGGTGACGGCTTCAGAAACAAAGCACATACTGAATTGAGATCAAACTAATCTTTTAACATTGCATGTTGAAGATAACATCACTGAGAAGAAGAGGCAACAAATGGCATATGTACAGATAAATCAGAATGATATCAAACATTTGCTGAGTTGAGGATGTTTTAACTTATGAGCAGGAATGTGAGTGAGATGTGTCTTTCCAATTCAGACAAGCTTTGATATGGCCTTGCAAGACACCCAGAAGGCTTTGGATGCAATACTCAGGATCATTGGGTTTTGATATATCCTAGAAACAAATTAGATTGGTGAGAATTTTAGAAGCATTCAGACTAACAAAGTAATGATTAAATGTGAGTGGGTTTTGCTGGGAAGTACCCTATAGCAGTTGCGCTCCAGGATGCAACGTTGTAAATAACTTTACTTCCTTCCCATGCTTTTCGAAGCTTCCCCTTTCGTTTCTTCACTGAAAACATCGTGCTAAGTGCTACAACCGCCAGATCAAAACCAAACTCTTAGTACTAGTTTGATATGGAGAGATATAACACTCACTAGCATCTTAGCAAGATATTCACACAAATCCCTACGCTACATTCGTTGATTCTAATAGTTGACATATGGAAAGTTCAAGATTTTTAACCTTTCTGAAGCTGATCAGGTGATATATCCTACACAAAAGACAACACTCAGAATAAGTTGATCAAACATGAAACAGAACAGATACACGAGATATGTCTTAATGTAACCAACCTTAGTCTGCTTAAGGGAAGATAAATAAGTAGCCATGAAACACGCAATACCATCAGCTATATCTTCTTCCCTAACAACAACATAATCATCATCTTCCGTTTCACCCTCCTCACCCCATAAATCATCTTCACTAACTACGTCCCATGAGCTACTACCATCTTCTGCCAAAATCCAAACAACCTCTTATATAGTTTAATCTCTACAAAGTAGCAAATTCAAAGAACATGTTACCAGGAAGAGGGTCTTGGAGAAGAGAAACTTGAGCTAACTCAATCTTTTCCCGAAAGTCATGACCTTCAACTCTAGACTTGATGAGATCATATAACTGCACAATAATCATCCATCAAAGTCACAATTTAAAAAAAAAAAAATCAATTAAAGGAGCATACTTTATCAGCTTCAGGATCAGAAGAAGAAATCTCTTCTTCTTCCATCTCCGGTGAGTCGATATGATCCTCCTGAGAACCACTGGTTTCGATTCCATCGCCGTGATTGAGCAGCTCGAGAGCTCGCTGGCAATCGTGGAGCAAGGTCTGTAACGTCTTCCGCTTGACACGGATATTATCTGACTCGACTGTATCAGGAGTGGAGCTAGAGACCTCGATTTCCATGGAATTGAGAGGAGACTCTTTGACAACGGACGGCGTGGAAGACGATTGATTTTGATTCATCTTCTTCTTCGTCTCTCTCCGCCTTTTGTCTTTTATTATTTGTTTGTTTTTTAGCCGGAAAAGCAAAAAGAGAAAAAAGGATAAAGAGTCGTATGTAGTAAGACAACAAGCAACTACATTAATATTGTCAGGATAATGGAATCTTCTTATTGAATCTTTTTATATACAGAGAACAATCATTGCTTAAGAAAATTTAATAATCTATTCTATCAAAACAGGAGTACAAAATGATATATTTGTCTAATTTAAATAATTTTTTACAGATTTTTATTCTTTTTTAGCAAAATCTAATTACTTTATTTATTATCTTTTCTAAATAATCATTTTGTTGTATTTTGTAAATAATCACTTCATTTATTGTCCTAATATGGAATCCATTCAGTTTTAATGTACAAAACTAGATTTTGACCCGCGCAACCGCGCGGATGTTGGTTTTCATTTTTATAAACATAAATATTTGTTTTAGAACAAAAGTGGTATATATTTTTAATGTTAATCATATACATACATGTTTATATAATTATTTCAAATGCAATAATTTTATAATTTACATGTTATATTAATCAATTGTTTTAAACCATATGTATTTGTGATTTTTATTATATATTTGTCTTATTTTATTTGTATCTATTTATTTAGCAAATTAATATATTCATAGAAAACATGTTTTAGAATTATTTTGTATTTAATTCATAGTAAATTCTGACCCGTCTTTCAAAGAATGGTTTTCTTTTACCAATATTTTTATGTTAATTAATTTTATAAAATATATTATTGTATATACAAAAGTATAAAATATGTTAATTTTTAGACATGTATTATATAGTTTTCTATTTTTAAGTCGTTTTGTCATCATATCACATTTTAAAATAAATAGTTTATGTTTATGAAAATAAAATTTATAAATTTTTCATTTTTAGTATAATTTTATCATATTTAGCTCAATATAATAATTATCTTTAACATGATGATTATGACTATAAAATAAATAAAATAGGATATAATTTAATTTTTCATTTTATAGACGATAAATTAAAATACATTATGTTATTGTAAAAATATTCTTACACAGATTTATTAGTTTTTTTAAATTTAATATAGAAATATATATTTATATTTAAAATAAAATTATCATGATTAAAATAGTTACAAAGATTTTATATTATTAGCTTTAATGAAATACATGTTAATTTATATACATGTATTATATAGTTTATTCATGTTAATCCGTCTTACCAACATATTATACTTTATTTTTAAATATAAAATATTTTATAATTACAAATATAAAGTATATAAATTTAGTCAATTAATAGAACTTTATTATATTTAGCTCAGTATAATATTTTTTAATATGCTTGATTATGATTATATAGTAGATAAAATATGATATATATTTTTTCATTTTATAAAATTTAACTGAATATTAATATATAATAATTTTCAAACTAATTTCGAAATTAGTGAGCATATTTAAATATAATATAAAAATGAAGATCTTGTAAAAATATTTTAAAACAGATTTGTTAAAATTTTAAACAAATATAGTTATATTTAAAACGAAAATATATAAAAAAATATTATGACTAAAGTATTTTAAAGATTCTATATATTATTAGTTTTAATAAAATACATTTAATAAAAATAAATTAATGGTCCAAATTTAAAAAAAAAAATCACACATGAAAAAAGTTATGACTTTTATTTTAACAGATAAGATATGTGTTACCCAAAAACACATATCTGCTAATAAAAACACAATTTTCATATTTTTGGATTTGATATGCTTTAATTTACATAAATCATAATATATTTTATATTTCCTACTTAGTTCGTGTGATTATGGTATAATATTCATCTTGTTGTGTTGAGAATATGCCAAATATGTTTTTCGGTAAAGAAAATATACCTATATTTTTAAGCAATAAATGGATGATATATATGTTGTGATAGCATGATTTTAATTGAATTTATACGGCACAAAATTTCTAAATATTTGGTAAGATTTTCACTGATATTAACTAAATAGTTTACCAAATATAGTTAGACATCACGAAATTTATGGAATTATTCGTTTTTACTAATGTACGCAAGAGATTTATTTGGTAAACAACGAATATATCCATATATCTAATGCAATACATCCAAATATTTTTAAAAAAAATTAATAGTGGATTTATAAACACGTAACTATTATTTACATAGAGATCATCAGTAAACACATGTGCAAGATAGTTCTAGAAACAATGATCCCAAAATAACTATGACATGACATGAGCAAATTATTGAAACAATGGTTGTTTTCTAAGAATATATATATTATATATATATATATATATATATATATATATATATATATATATATATATAATATATATATATATATATGCATCTAGACAGGTAGAACAATGGCCACACGACTAAGGATTTTCTAAACTTGAAACAATGGTCATTTTCTAAGGATTTATATATTTGCAGCTAAGGATATCGAAGAACAGTGGTCACTCGACTAAAAAATGACTAAGACATGAAGATATTATTGATACCAGCATAAATGTTTACGTTCTTTATACATTGAATAAAATAGCATGTATTTGTTGGCAATATAAAGAACGATAAATATAATAGTACAAAGATTTCTAGTAGTTGTTGGTAATGTGAAAGTTAATGTGATTTTAATATAAAAACTAGATCTTTACCCGCGCAACCGCGCGAGTATTACTTTCAATTTTATATACATATGTTATTTATTTTATGAATATATATTTTTTAACGTTGAACATATATTTAAATGTTTATATAAATGTATTGTTAGTTTTAAGATATTCTTATGTATTAAGAGAATGAAAATGAAAATTAAATATGGTTGTTAAGATTTTATTATACAAATACAAAAGATAAGGTTACAACTTTTCTAAGGAAGGGTCCATTTTTATAAAAATCAACACATGAAGAGAAGTTGTGACTTCTCTTTTAATATAATAGATAAATGATAAGATAATTAAATGTGATAAATTTTATTAGATGGTCCATTTTTTGAAATATCACACATGAAATGAAGTCATGACTTCTGTTTTAATATATAAGATTTTTAAAATATTCAAAAACTATTGTATTCAAAACATGTTTGGATATTGTACCAAAAATAACTGTATATTCTATTAAAACAAAAGTATAATTTGTTTGGTTTAAGTGTTTTTTTATAGATTTTGGTAACATTTTTAATTAAGTCTAATCCTTTCATTTATGGGCAATTTTTCCAAGTAGACATTTTTAAGTTTTTATCACAAAATATACCTTAAAAACTAAAATAACCAAACAACATTTTTTATTTTAATTTTTTGAAATTTGAAACCATATCTCAAAAACTCTTCTCCTCAACTCTAAACAAAGAAAATCTATGATAAGTTAACCCAAATGGTATATGTGTATATTTACTTATTTTGATACAATATTTAAGTCTATTTTGGTCATTTTTATTTTTAAGATCTGTATTTGTGACAAAAATTGTTTTTAGATTTATCCTAGAAAATTTCTCTTCCTTTACTGTATTTTCTAAACAATAATTTCATTTATTGTCTTTTTTAAAGAATTTTTTTATTTATTGTCTTGCTTGAATATAGAGTCAGTATGGATTCGGTATTGATGTATAAATTTTTTAAAATATCTAAAAAATTAATGTATCTGAAAATATTTATACCAAAAATAACCGTATTGACCTATTTGATTCGGATATTTTGAATCTAAACTAAAAATAACAAAAAAATAACCATATTATCTAATTTGATTCAAATTAAGTTCTGATGTATAAGACTTAGAAGTATTCAATTCGTCAAAAGATGGTACATATAAATTATATTACTTTAATTATTAAAAAAATATTAATTATAAAAAATATAAAATTAATATCCACACGTACGTGCGGATCATATGTAGACTTTAAAGTGAGTTCAGTTAGTCAATTTGTCATTCCATACAATCGATTTAAGCTAGTAGCGAACCATATTTACCTAGCCTGTTTCCATAATCAAATTTACAGAAACAAAAAATTGTACCATAAACTAGATTATGATCCGTGCAGTTGCGCGGAATTATTTATAATTTACTAAAATTAGAGTTAAATGATTAGTGATATTTTTTAAACTTAGTTCGTGCTATATTGTATTTATCGATTTTCAGTTTGATTCCGGTTTGCTTGTGGATATTTGTTTTCGGTTCAAATAATATATTAACATTTTGGTTATTTATTAATTGGGGTTTGGTTTGTGTTTTGTTATTTTGGTTTTTAGTTTGAAATATTTGTAAGAATTATATGAAATTTCACCTAATTTAATTAGAATATCTTCAATATCTTTATTTTTTATTTGGAAAACAAATGAATATTTTTTTTAAAAATCTAACAAACCCCGTTAAAATGTCTTTTCAAAATATTTTTAGAATTTATTATCGAAAATTATTAAATTAAAATACTAATTATCATAAAATATAATTAGAAGTTATAATAATTTAGTTTTCATTTATAAACTACAATTAAAATTATATATAAATTGAATTATATGTAATGATAATAAAACTGATTAATGCTGTTAGTCATAAAAATAGGAGCATTTATATTATTGTAAGTAAATGAAGAGGATCTCATATATATTCTAGTGAAATATGAATAAGTCCAAAACTTAAATGACAGCATTGATAAGTAGTTGAAATATATGATTTCGTTTTAATAGATTAGACTAGATTCTAACTCTCACTGTGTGCGGGATTATTTATGCTTTATGTTTTTAACATTTCATGATTTGATGATATTTTTTATAAACTGTGATGTACAGTTTTATTGGTTTTGAGAAAAAAATATATTATGTACATGAGTTTTGAATCATAGTTGATAATGTAAAAGTTATCACTATTTTTGTTGTTTGAAATTACATTTATAAAATTAAAACTATATGATATTTTGATAATATAAATTATAATATGAAAATAAGTACTGTAGCTTTCAGATTGAAAATACATAGTTTTATTATACATATGAACTTAATACATTTTCAAACACATAAATTTATAGTTTTGAAATTAAGTAGTTTTGAAATACTAAAATATTGTGTTTGTAAAAATTAAGATTGTTCTAATGCGAATATAAAAAATAATAAATATTAAACCTTTTTGGTTTTTGCAAATTGGGCTACTAATTGAAATTTTTAAAAGATCAAAAATTCTTTACTAAAAATTTTGAGCTAAGATAATTTAAAAAGCTGTGCAATTTCTAATTAATTAGGCCGAGAAAAGAAAATTATTACTCGATTCATATAGCCTAACTATACTATAAAAATAAATTATGAAAGTAGTTAACATAACATATCCTCACTTTTAATTAAATATTTTTTACTTAACATATTTTTCTAAATAAGTGTGTTAAATAGTAAGTTACAATAAAATAATGAAAATCTTAAACGATTTGTGGTGATTGTTTTTGGTAGTCTCACGATATACATAAGTTGCTTTGTTTGGCACACAATCGGTTAATATAAAATGAGTTAGTGAAAGAGGAAAGGATATAATACTACTTAAAAGTGATATATTGTACATGTAATTGAATCCCCAAATTATAAGAAATGTTATTTGGTTATATTTAATTCTAGTGATATGTGGTTAGGTCCAAAACTTGAATGACAACATTTATAAGTAGATAAAAACATGACTCTATTTTAATAGAATAGACTAGATTTTGATCCGCGCTTTCAAAGCTTGGATTTATGTTTGATGCAAGCTTTATATAATCGTATTTCCTATACATGTAGAATGTAGGATAAACTTGTTTAGTTCATTAATTTCATCAAACATAATATTTTTAAAAATGTAGGATAATCTTTCGGCAAAAATTTTATAGAACCGCATTTGTGTTTATTTGTTTCGGTAAATATTATATTAATATTATGTGTTTATTTAATAATAACTAATTTTTGTTGTAGGTAACATAACATAAAAGTAAATAAATGTAATGTTTTAACCTAGACTACTTGCAAGTAGATAAAATGTGATTCTGTTTTAATAGTATTGACTAGATTTTGACATGTGCTTTCAAAACGCGGGTTTATATTTGATGCAAACTTTATATAAACGCATTTTCTATACATGTAGAATGTGGGATATACTTGTTTAGTTCATTAATTTCATCAAACATAGTATTTTTAAAAATGCATGATAATCTTTCGGTGAAAATTTTATATGACTCATTTTTGTTTTATATAAAGTAGACATGTGCATAAAATCCATAACTGACGTCTAAACTCAATCTAACCAAAAAAATTTTGGATCCGTAACCGGTCAAAAATCTAAATATATCAGAATTAGTTTTGTAGGTGGTATAAAATATATCTGAATCAAAGTGTTATTAGCCAGACCCTAACGAATGATCTAGAAAAAAATCTGAATCGATCTAAATGTCCAAATTAATTATAAATATAAATGTTTGAAACATAAATAAGTATCTTTTTTGGTTTTAGATTTCAGATTTCCAAACCAATATAACCCGAATCCGAACGATATATGGTTACTTTATCGGTTTTAGGATGTGTACAAATTAGAACCAAACCCGACGTGTTATATTTGAATCTGATTCATACTTACAAACATGCCTACTTACAAATTATGACACCTATGATGTGATATAAATTAGCTTTGATTCAATATATTCGACCAGTATCCCAATAGGTACTTGAACTCCTAAGCATAACTTAAATTATATTTTATAATTTGTTAAATTAATTTTATATTTGATAAATATTTTGTTTGTTTATTGGAATAACCCGTAAAATGATAATCATAAAAATATCAGTAATTACATGTTTCATCATATAATTAAATATTAAGAGTAGCTATTATTAATATTTATTTTATAAAAAATTATATATATATAAACGATTTTAAGACTTTATCTATGATAATTATATTATTATGTATTGGCGGAGGTTTGAAGAATTTGTTTATTATTATTTCGTGTATCAGTTATATATAATTAAATATTATTTTTTATATCCTAACCTTTTAATTTAGATATGTATATTAAATTATTAAATTATATCTTTTTGAAAATATCTTATGGTAGTATTTTGTTATTCTGTAAAAGTAATTTATTTAGTTTATAATTTATAAAGTAGATTAGTTTATATCATAATTATTATGTTATGTAATTTTTAGTTACAAATATGAAATATTTATATATAAATGTTATAGAATGTTATTTCTTATTCTATAAATCAAAATGAGTTAATATTCATTTGTAATTTAATTTAATATTATTTTACGTTTTTATTATTAATATAATATTAAAATATAAATATTTATTTGTAAAATAAATATATATTAAAGATAGTCTTAAAATGCAATCTGAAAAAATCAGTTAAGAGTATCTTTTTGATATCTTATTTTGAATACTTTTAAATATTATATTGATGTGTTTATTTAATAATAACTAAGTTTGTTATATGTAACATAACATAAAATTAAATAAATGTAATGTTTTGAGGTAGACTACTTGCAAGTAGATAAAAAGTGCTTCTGTTTTAATAGTGTTGATTCTAGTGAAATGTGATAAGGTCTAAAATTTAAATGTCAACATTTAAAAGTAGATAAAAACATGACTCTATTTTAATAGAATAGACTAGATTTTGACCCACGCTTTTAAAACGCGAGATCATTTTGGAAACTAAACATGTTTATATGATATAAATTTGCATATTTGAATATGTATCTACATTTAAATGTACACATGACCATTATATTCAGTGTTTTGAAACACTATCCGGATCAATGGTTAAACCGACAGAACCGATAATGTTAGATGTAATCAGTTTGAATTTTTTTTTAAAAGCTCATTATTTAAAATTCTATAAAATCCACACAAAAACTGCTAAAACCTCGGACTCGGCTACAGGTTCAAAACACATGATTATTTTTGAAACAAATCAAATTTATATGATATAAATTTGTATTTTTGATTATTTATCTACATTTAAATGTTACACATGAAGCGTTATATTCAGTGTTCTGAAACACGACCCGGACCCGTGGTTAAACCGACAAAATCGATGACTTTATATGTAACCCGGTTTGTTTGTTATAAAAGCTGATTATTTTAAAATTATATAAAATCGCAAAAATCCCGCTAAAACCTGGGACTTGGCTACGGTTCAAAGTGCGGGATGATTTCAAAAAAAAAACAAATTTATATGATATAAATTTGTATTTTTGATTATATATTTACATTTAAATGTTAAACATGAAGCGTTATATTTAGTGTTCTGAAACTTAATCTGGACATGTAGTTAAAAGGATAAAATTGATGATTTTATATGTAATCCAGTTTGGTTTTATAATAAAAAATTCATCATATAGAAATTCTATAAACTCGCAAAAAACTACTAAAATCTGAATATGACTTGTTAAGTTACTTTATATTTATTACTTCGTGTAGTAATTTAATTATGTTTATAAATTTATTACTTATTATATAAATGAAAAATAAATTAGTATTTGTTTTTAACTATAGTTAATATTAATTATGAATTTTATTATTTACAAATAAATATTAAAAAGATATGTATATTTAAATTTTAAATAAAAGATATTAAAAGATATTATTAAAATCTAACCTTAGGAAGATATAACTTAAGAATATCTTTTTAGATATCTTATTTCGAAAATAATAAAATAATTGGTTAAGTATAATATACATTTAAATGATAGTTAAGTTAGTTATAGGAAAATATAAAATAGGCCTGTGTGATCCATTTTTTTAACCCCAACTAGATTTTGACCCGTATTTTCTAAGCGCAGAATAATTTTTTGATGAAAACTTTATATAATCAAGCGCAAAATAAGTATTTGATGAAAACTTTATATAATCGATTTTTCTTTATGTAAAGTAATTTTGGCTATAAAATCTAGAATCCAAAGTCTAAATTGACCTAAAATAAAAACTCGATCCGTATCCGGTCCATAATAAAAAAAAAATTTCTTAGAATTGTACAAAACATATCCAAACTGAATTGTTATTATCTGAACATGAACCTGAAGTGTTATTATCTAAACCAGAACGAGTAATCCAAAAAGCTGAAAATTCAGAACCTCGAAAACTAATGCTAATGTCAAAATTAATCACAAGTATAAACATTTGAAACATAATATGTACTTCAAATATTCAATTCTATATTTATTTTGAAAGAGTATCTAGAAATAAATATTTAAATTTTAATTAAATATTTTAAATATCCAATTTTGTATAAATAAATATTTTCTTCTCATGTTTTGATTTTGAATTTTGGATTTAACTTCAGATATGTCTGAACCAAACTAATATAACTCGAATCCGAACTACATATGGTTATTTATGGATTTTAGGATGTTATACAAATTAGATCAGAACCGATGTGTTATATCCTAACATGATCCGTACTAATAATATGAATTTATTTTTTATTTCCTTATTTTTCAAAGTTTATTTTACTAAATATTATATGAATATTTATTATACTATAAATTAATTATATGGCGTTCAGCATTCTCATACTTGATAAATGTTTACAAATTTATAAAATAAATTGTAAGAAACTGTAATTGTAAATCCTAATATATAATTGAAAATACTATATAATCAAATCAACAAAATTTAATATTTTTATCAAATAAAAATGTATTAAATTATATTTTAATATAATAATTTAGATAATATATTAAATATAATTTTTTCTTTTAATATATAGTTTAATATTTTGCATTAATTAATTGAAGTATGTTGTAAAATCTATGAATATATGTTGTCATGCATATGTAATTATATCCAAAATTCAGGAACTCGAAAATCAATCCTAATGTCAAAATTAATCACAAGTATAAATATTTGAAACATAATATGTAATTCAAATATTCAATTATATATTTATTTTGAAAGAGTATCTAGAAATAAGTATTTAATTTATAATTAAATATTTTAAATATCCAATTTTGTATAAATAAATATTTGCTTCTTATGTTTTGATTTTGAATTTAGGATTTAACTTCAGATATATCTGAACCAAACTAATATAACTCAAATCCGAACTACATATGCTTATTTTATGAATTTTAGAATGTGATACAAATTATAATCAGAACCGATGTGTTATATCCTAACATGATCCGTACTAATAATATGAATTTATTTTTCATTTCTTTATTTTTCAAAGTTTATTTTACTATTATGTTATATGAATATTTATTATATTATAAATTAATTATATGGCGTTCAGCCGTTCTCATACTTGATAAATCTTTACAAATTTATAAAATAAATTGTTAGAAACTGTAATTGTAAATCCTATATAATTGAATATACTGTATAATAAAATCAACAAAATTTAATATTTTTTATCAAATCAAAATATCTTAAATTATATTTTAATATACTAATTTAGATATTATATTAAATATAATTTTTTTCTTTTAATATATTGTTTAATATTTTGCATTAATTAATTGAAGTATGTTGTAAACTCTATGAATATATGTTGTCATACATATGTAATTATTTTAATTTAGAGGTATAAAATAATTGTAATTAAGTTATGTTATATATATTATTTATTATAGTAATTTATTATGAATATGAATTATGTATTTATAAATATTATAAAAATGATCTTTCTTATTTAATAAATCCAATTAATAATAATTGTAATAAATTTTAAAATAATTACCAATTTCTATTATTAAAATAAATATTAAAATAATAAATATCTATATTTTAAATAAAAAGATATTAAAAGAATTTGTCAGAATGCAATAGTAGAAAAGATATTTGGTAATTTCTTTTGATATGTTATTTTGAAAATATTTAAATAGCAAATTAAGATTATGTATATTTAATAATAACTAAGTTTGTTATATACAAAATATTAAAAATTACATAAATTAAATGGATTAACCTAGACTATTTATAGGTAGATAAAAATATGACTCTTTTTTAATAGATTAGATGTTATTCTCTTTTTTGTCAAGATCATATAGTTTATAGGTAGACTATTCAAGCTCTCACCTGTGAAGCTCAGGCTTACAAGCACAGAATGATGAGTTATGGGGTCGCTGAGTATGAGTTTTATGTTAACATGCTTAGTATGATCGATAGACAATGATTTTGAGCATGAGCTCCTTATATATGATTACCCTCCTCTTATGTGAGGTTTGAATGCGAACCCAGATCCCCAAGAGGCTGGTACACATTGTCTGATTCACCTTATAGCCAATATTAACATTCAGAGATGAAGAAGATGAAGATGAACGAGGTGAAGCTTGAGCTCGAATCCATGAGAATGGAGAAATGTAAAGATGAACTTTATTGAAAAAGAATCAAAGTTTGTTACAATCTCTCGAGCTAATATTTACATCTCAATCAACTATATATAGACTTCTGGTTAAGTAAATGGAAGCTTAACCAGAACTAANAGGTGAAGCTTGAGCTCGAATCCATGAGAATGGAGAAATGTAAAGATGAACTTTATTGAAAAAGAATCAAAGTTTGTTACAATCTCTCGAGCTAATATTTACATCTCAATCAACTATATATAGACTTCTGGTTAAGTAAATGGAAGCTTAACCAGAACTAACCAATCTCATAATTAAACTAAACCGGGTCACACTAATACACCCCCCTCAAGTCTTAATCTGTTCAGCAGGAAGATAAAGACTTGATACAGATAAGCGTTGAAGGAGTGAGTGAAAAGGACCAGAGTGTAGAGGCTTAGTCAAAAGGTCAGCTAACTGATTACCAGTAGAAACATGAAACATGCTGAGACGTCCTGCTTTGATCTGATCACGTACAGTATGGCAGTCGATCTCAATATGTTTCGTGCGTTCATGGAACACCGGGTTATTAGCAATGTGTATTGCAGACTTGTTATCACAATACAACTTTGCCGGACCTGTAACAATCACCTGTAAGTCCGTGAGAAGCTGCTGAAGCCAAATCAACTCACACGTAGCTAGAGCAAGGCTCCTATACTCTGCTTCTGTACTGCTTCTACTCACAACCGCCTGCTTTTTAGACTTCCAAGATATCAAGGATGTACCAATATAGACACAGAATCCAGTGATTGAACGTCTTGTCTCTTTACAAGTAGCCCAATCTGCATCAGCAAAAGCACTCAAGCGTAGTTCGGAGTTAGCAGAATACTCCAAACCCTGACCAGGATTATTCTTCAAATAACGTAAGACTTTATGAGCTGCCTGTAGATGAATATCTGTAGGACAAGACAGAAACTGGCTCAACTGATGAACTGCAAAGGTTATATCAGGTCGGGTAATGGTAAGGTACAAGAGACGACCAATCAACTCTCTATACGTCTTCGGATCAGAAAGAGGAACACCCAAGTCTTTAGTAAGATGAACCGAAGGATCCATAGGTACAGAACTAGGCTTACAACCCAATAAACCAGAGTCTTCTAAGAGGTTCAAAGTGTACTTGCGCTGGCAAACAGAAATGCCCTGAGATGATCTAGCTATCTCCAAACCAAGGAAGAAACGTGCCTGACCAAGATCCTTGATCTTAAACTCAGAACGTAGAAGACTCTGCAAAGCACTAACAGCAACACCATCATTACTCGCAATTAGGATATCATCAACATACACCAATACTGCCACAAAAGACTTCCCAGTACTCTTGACAAAAAGAGTATTGTCTGCAGGAGATTGAACATAATTGGCACCAAGCAAAACAGAGGAGAAACGCTTGTACCATTGACGAGAAGCCTGCTTCAACCCATATATGGATTTTCGAAGACGACAAACAGGATTAGAAGGCAACTCCACACCAGAAGATGGTGTATATCCTTGTGGAAGCCGCATATAGATCTCCTCTTCCAACTCTCCATGCAAAAAAGCATTAGATACATCCATTTGATTCAAACTCCATCCTTTAATAGCAGCCAAAGCAAGAAGTAACTTCACACTAGTCAGCTTCGCAACAGGGGAAAACGTATCCATGTAATCTATTCCTTCCTGTTGTGTATACCCTTGCGCTACTAACCGTCCCTTATATCGTTCCACACTTCCATCAGCCTTATACTTGATGGTGAAAATCCATCGACAACCAACAACATTCTTCCCAACAGGTAAAGATACAATATCCCAAGTTCTATTTTGTTCCATAGCCTCAAGTTCCACATTCGCAGCCTGTTTCCATTTATCTGAAGTCATAGCTTGTTTAAAAGTTTTAGGTTCTGTCTCAAGAGAATGAGAATGTATGGAGGCTTGAAAAATAGGAGTAAGTTTGTCATAAGAGACAACGGAAGAAATGGGATATGGTGTTTTAAAAGAAGGAGGAAAAGAAAGAGACGTGAAAGAAGAGTAAGGCACAAGACAAATGTCATGATGAGAAACTGAATTTAAAGGACGAGGTAAACGAATGGTATTAGTAGTAACAGAAGAAACAAAAGAACAATGATACTGAGAAAGATAACCAGGAGCTCTAGTAGTTCGTCTAGGCCTAGAAACATTTGAAACGCTAGTACTAACATCATCTGTAACAGTATTATTCTCAACAGGCTGTGTGTGAGTGTGTGACCGTGGCAAAGAAGAATCATCAGACACAGAATCATTAGGAACAAAATCACTATCAAACATAGTAGGCATAGTATCCACAAAATGTAAAGGTACTGGTAATGGCAAAATGGAATTAGGAAACATATCAACAGCTTTTGAAAGAAGTTCAGAAGTCTTAAAAGGAAAAACTTTTTCTTTGAAAACAACATTTCGGGAAATAGTAACAGAATGAGACTCCAAATTCAAAACTTTATAGCCTTTAAAACCAGATGGATATCCCAAAAAGACACATGGTTCAGCTCTCGGACTAAATTTATTTCTATCTTTCAAAAAAGTAGATGCAAAACAAAGACAACCAAAACTCTTTAAAAGACTATAGTCAGGAACTTTACCTAGCAATTTCTCAATGGGAGACTTGTATCCTAACAATGGAGAAGGCATCCTGTTGATTAAAAATACTGCAGTCATTATGCAATCACTCCAGTAAGCAAGAGGAACATTAGATTGAAATAACAGAGAACGAGCCACATTAAGCAAGTGTTGGTGTTTCCTTTCAACTACTGAGTTTTGTTGAGGAGTATAAGCACAAGAGAAGTAATGAAACATACCTAATTCTTTGATTAATTCCGTGAAAGCCAATTCAGGTGCATTATCTGATCGTATAGCTCGAACTTTTGCATTATATTGAGTAGAAACATGCTTAAGAAACAATGGAAAAATTGTAGAAACATCTCCTTTATTCTTTAACATGTAAATCCATGTGACACGAGTACAATCATCTACCAAAGTAAGAAAGTATTTATATCCTTCAACAGACTCCAAACTGAAAGGACCCCAAATATCTAAGTGAACCAAATCAAACGGAGCAGAAGAAAGAGTATTATGAGAAACATATGCTAAACGTTTTTGCTTTGCCAAAGGACAAATGGTACAAGGAGTAGACTCAGACTCAACATTTTTGAAAGATGGTAGAGATGCAGAAAGCTTTTGCAAAACACTTGATGAAGGATGTCCCAAACGATGATGCCAAACAGTGCTATCAGTAGAAACAGAGCCACAGAACAATGCATTTCCAGAATGATATTCATTGTCTAGAATGTATAGATTGTTGTATAGTCTACCCTTCCCAATCATCAAGCCCCGAGAAAGTTCCTGAATCAAACAACCATTTGGAAAGAAATGAGCTGCACAATTCAATGATTTGATCAAGTTACTAACACTGATCAAATTAAAACGAAAATCAGGAACAAGCAAAACATCATATAAGACCAAAGAATCACTCAGTTTTATCGTGCCAGTGTGTGTAATAGGTACAGTGCTACCATTAGGAAGAGTTACTGTCACAGATGTTACTGGTACAAAACTATCAAACATTCCTAAGTCTGAACAAACATGACTAGAAGCTCCACTATCTATTATCCAAGCATCAGTAGGTAAAAGAGATTGAAGGGAGGATAAGCAGTATGTTTGATAACAAAGGGTATTGTTTGCAAAAGTAAGGTTAATAGAAGGA
This sequence comes from Eruca vesicaria subsp. sativa, assembly GCA_932364175.1. Lineage (NCBI taxonomy): Eukaryota > Viridiplantae > Streptophyta > Magnoliopsida > Brassicales > Brassicaceae > Eruca > Eruca vesicaria. The sequence continues at coordinate 606,186 of CAKOAT010375154.1, forward strand.
AAAGGAAAAGTACCAGCAGACGAAAAAGTATCATTAACCCCATGTTCTGTGATAGTAGCTTTAGGAAAAGAAGCATACGAGGAAGGAACTTGAGACTCTGAAGCTCGAACATGAGAATTGAATTGAGCTATAAGACTCTGTATCTGTTGAGGAGTAAAGTTCTGGAAGCCCATATCAGTACCACCAGTAGAAAACTGTGGAGAAGCAGAAGATACCAGAGATTGTTGAGGAGTAACCAGATCAGTACAAACAGTCGCCACTGCATTAGAAGTAGAAGTGACAGGAGAAGACTGTTTGGATTGAGATTGAAATGGTCGAGCTTGAGACTGATTCTTGTGAGCATAGCCATGAGCCTTATAACCGGGAGGAAAACCATGAAGTTTAAAACACTTCTGAACAGTATGTCCAGCTTTGCCACAGTGAGTACAAATAGGTCTTGCTGCTCGTCCTGCATTATAAGCTGCCACATAGGCTGCATTATCAAGAGATACACCAGTAGGAGCAACAGACTGTGAAGAATTAATAACAGTGGGTAATCCTGTTGCCTGAAAAGCAACGTTATCAACTGCAGTAGCTGGACGTATTGTACGTTGTCTCTCATCCTGAGTGACAATATTATATGCTTCCTCAATAGTCGGTATTGGCTTCAGCATCAAAATATGTCTTCGTGTATGCTCATACGACTCATTCAGTCCCATCAAGAACTTAGTAACTCTACTACGTTGCTGTAACTTCTCCCACAACGCAGCTGCATCACATTCACATTTACCACAAGTACAAACAGGAAGCTCAACAAAATTGCGATGCTCTTCCCAAAGAGTTACTAATTCCGTATAGTAAGTTGAAACATCCATCGAACCTTGTTCAATCTTACTTAACCTCTGCTCAATATCATAAACCCTAGGAGCATCATCCTGCTTAAACCTAGTCAACAGATTATTCCAAATTCCCTCCGCAGTAGAAATGAAAAGTAAACTCTGTCCTATCTTCTTCGAAACGGAATTCATTAACCAGGTAGCAACAATATCATTGCATCTTGACCAAGATCCATAATCACGATGTGAAGAAGAAGGTTTAGGAATAGTACCGTCAATGAACCCCAACTTATTACGGACATTTAGAGCCATCCGCACAGATCTCTTCCAAGAATGAAATTCTGAAGCTGTGTTCAATCGATCAGTAACCAAAGTCAAACCGGCATGATCATTATGATGAAGATAGTAAGGATTGGCGTAATGATCAATCGGAGTAGTCCCGGAATCTGGAGCCATCGGAGAATCTTGAAAGGAAAGATGAAGAATCTTCAAGAAAAGCTCCAATTAAGCAAAGAGAACCAGCAGCGAAGCGACGAAATAGAGAATCACCACGTAGATCTCACAAATCGTAAGAACACAAGATCGAAAGAATCGCGAAACAGGAATCAACGGAAAACTCATGAAAATTGAAATCGAAGCTCAAGAGAAGAAGCGGAAGATGATTAGATGTGCTCTGATACCATATTAACATTCAGAGATGAAGAAGATGAAGATGAACGAGGTGAAGCTTGAGCTCGAATCCATGAGAATGGAGAAATGTAAAGATGAACTTTATTGAAAAAGAATCAAAGTTTGTTACAATCTCTCGAGCTAATATTTACATCTCAATCAACTATATATAGACTTCTGGTTAAGTAAATGGAAGCTTAACCAGAACTAANAGGTGAAGCTTGAGCTCGAATCCATGAGAATGGAGAAATGTAAAGATGAACTTTATTGAAAAAGAATCAAAGTTTGTTACAATCTCTCGAGCTAATATTTACATCTCAATCAACTATATATAGACTTCTGGTTAAGTAAATGGAAGCTTAACCAGAACTAACCAATCTCATAATTAAACTAAACCGGGTCACACTAATAGCCAAGAAGATTTGAAGAGTTAAGAACAAATGATAAGTCAGATGGAGAGGATTCCTAGCTTTACTCCGGCTCATGGTGTTGCACCCGGAGGGAGGAATTGTTTGGAGAAGGTGGTGGTTGGTCAGAGTCCTAAGCCTCAGAGACATCTCAGGAGGGTTTGCATTGGTAGTTCAAGTTCGCTTTTGGGAACAAATAAGGACCAAAAGCCAGAATTTTCCGTTGATTCTCCAAGGTTCAACAGCTGTAGTTTTAGGAAAGTGGAAGATGCTTGAGGGTGAGGGTGACTTATCAGAAACAGAAAATCATGACATGGATGATAGAGTCTATACCATTGATTTTGTCCATCACAGCGTATCTCAGGTGATGCTCCTGAGCAGAAGTTTGGGGATGACACAAGTGATGGTCATGGAGAAATATTGAATCAAACCGATCTTGGTGTTCCTGATATATAGTGAAACTCTACACGAGGCTTAAATCACTTGAGGCTAACAGGGAATCAATGGACAAGCAATTGTGTCTAAAAGGACTGAGAAATCTCAAATGGTTGTTTTATTGTCATTGATTTCTGAGACATTTTTTGTAATCATTGTAAGTAGGAGTCAAAAACTATCTTCACAACTAATCTTGATCTCATGCCAGTTAAGCAAACGTAAGAATCTTTCTCATCTACTCAAGATAGAGTTAATAAAATATTTACTATACAAAATTATAGTAGGACCATTTCATTAACTATTCAATATAACTATTTTATTATTTATATTAATTATTCAAATATATAAAAATAAAAATATTAATAATTTAGAAAGATATTAATAGTAAATCAATTTTGCCTTCAATTTTTTATTTTTTATTTTTTAGTTATAGCTAAATCTATTGAAAAAAATATGATATTGTTACAAATTTCAAAAAAAAAAATTAAACTAAATATTGCAGTAATTAATTTTGTAATTCGTAATATAATATATTATAAATTAATGTTAATAAAAATGTTATCATAAAATAAAATAAAAAGTCAATGCTGTGTTTTATAAATTTTATAGTTATACAATACATTATATTAAAACAAAAGAACTGTATGAATTAAATATAAAATATTTATATTAAATTAGTAAATTAAATTATATATTTCTAAAAGAGTGCTTCAATTAAATAAATAAAATATCATTCACCATTAAAACTGTTAAATTTCGTAAACAATATAATATTCGTATACAAAAATAAATTTTTTAATATATCTTAAACTTTTATATCTACAACTATATTATTATTTTAATTTTATTTATTTTAACTATTTAAGAATAATTAATAAAAAATAAATTATATATAAAACAAATTAGCATATATTACATTGAATTGTGTAAAATTTATATTTAAAATGTTTATTATAATATTAAAGTTATACATTTATAAAATAAAAAAATATCCACACGAACGTGCGGGTCAATCTCTAGTAACATATTAAGATTATGTATATTTAATAATAATTAAGTTTATTATATACAAAATATTAAAATTACATAAATTAAAGGACTAACCTAGACTATTTATAGATAGATAAAAATAGGACTCTGTTTAATAGATTAGATAGTATTCTCTTTTTTTGTCAAGCTCATATATGCACTCCAAAGAGTGATCACAAAAACTAGGACCCAACGAAGGAGATGACATTCCCCGCAACTCTTAACAGGTTGAGACATTAAATTATGCATAACAAAGTTTGTGGTGTATCCCATCTGGTTCTTGAGATCCATCATAATCCTTCCCTACTAGCAAAGGCCATTAGAGACATAAGTGTTAGCTCGGACACTCAAAAGTATTAAAAAGGATTATAATGCATGGAATAATATAGTGGAACAACCCTCAAACAAATAAAAAAAAGTAGACGAAAGATAAGTCCCATGCATGCACCTGCAGCATTATCCAAATGATAAGTTGTTTAATATGAATGGGCCACGTAGCTTTTATCGAATAGATGCAAGAGATTTGTATATATATATATATATAGTCAAAGGTGTCACCATTAACACAAAGTAAAAAGAGAGAGTGGTGGATGGTCGTGGCCGGCACGATACACCAATGCAAGGGTGTATTAAGGTTGTCATTTCTTTTCTTTTTTTTCCTGATTAAAAATCAAATAATTATATAATAAAATAGCTAGAGACATTGATATTATCTAGGTATATATAAAATAGGCGTTAGCAAAAAAAAAAAGCTATAGGTTACAGAGTAATTAGAAGAGTGGACATGTGTATTTGTATTTGCTTTATTTCAGAGAAATGGTTGGAGAAGAGAAGAGGTCAAAAAGATAGATAAAAGGAGTAATATTTTCCCTCCAAGAAGGAAGGGGGGTGATGACGTGGACAACTGCCGAATGATGGAAACAAAAGACTTCCTCTGTTTTTTTTTGTGTTTAAAAAAAAAAAGACTTCCTCCTCTGTTTACGCCCAACATTTTCGCTACACCTACCTCTTCTCTCTCAAAACACCGTTGAACACATCAATCAAAATTTCTCTCTCTCCACCCTAAAAAAATTAACAATTATTATTATTATCTTTCTTCATTCTCCAGATCAAAATCAAGGTTTTTGTTTCCCGAACTTATGCTTCCTATGATCAGATCAAATCGGAAATTATCATCATCATCATAATGACGTGAAAACTCGAGTTGTATCAAAGCTATGGCTAATAGAAACGGAGACTCTTCTTCTTCACAGCCTCCTCAGGCTCAGCCACAACAAAATGCCAATGAACAAGACCAGGAACGTCATGTGCGTCTCTCTCTCTCTCTTTTTTTTTTCGATCAAACGTGATTTTGTCCTCCTTTTGAAGATGCTCAATGTTTCTCATATTGATCAATACTTTTTTTTTTTTTATCTTGCGATCATAGGGTGACACCTGTAGTTTTCCTCCAGCACAGTCTGGCAACTCAGACCCACGTTCCCGTGGTGGCAACACGGTAATTACTTTCGTATATACATTTGAGCATTCATATAATCATTACATTAGCATTGCGAGGTGGATCGGTTTTATACACTTTTTATTGTAAACACACAATATACAATCATGTAAATGCAAACGAAAAAAAGAAAACAATCCTTATCATTAGTATAGTATCTTGTTTATGTTAAACTCTTTGATTTTTCTTAATGTAGTCTGGCTTTACTTTTGTAGGTATTCAAGAGTGGACCCCTATATATATCCTCAAAAGGTTTGTTTACTTCTTATTAGGATACTATTATTTGTACATATAGCCTTAATTAATTCTATGATGAGAGTTTTCTGTAAGCATTTCCAGTTCCCGCTGGGGATAGATGTTAATGTTACGGTAAGCTAGTTATAAGGACATAACATCATGTGCTCACTGTGGAGGCTATATCAGTATATTACCTCCTTCTCTGTTTCACTTTTTAACCTATGCTACTTAGGATGTTTACCAAAAGAGGAGTTTCTTGGTGACGCTTAATTGGTTCTGAGCTAACTAGACTGCAAATTTGTATCTCTTTGTTTCATAAGTTTCACAAGTTTTTTATGTAACACAGGGCTTGGGTGGACATCTTGGAAGAAAAGATGGTTTATTTTGACGCGTACTTCACTGGTTTTCTTTCGAAGTGACCCTGTAAGCTTTCATATTCTGAACCAAATGTTACTTTTTTGTTGTTCTCTAGAGAAGTAGAGGACTAATTAACTTTTTATAATAACTATTACCAAATGTCACAAAGCTCCCACTGTTTCTCTGTGAATATGAGAGTGCCATCCACCAATTTATCTTTTAGTTTATTTTTCTTTATTAACTTGGTTCACACGGATATTAGGATAGGTATCTCAGTATTTATTATTTTCTGTTTAATATTTACAGAGCGCAGTACAACAGAGAGGAGGTGAGGTCAATTTAACCCTTGGGGGAATTGATCTCAACAATTCAGGCAGGTTAGCTTATTGTCTAGAATCATTCCTTGTTTTTAAAGTGGTGTATAATGTAAATACCTAACATCATATAACTTTAGACTTTGTTTTTGTTTAGCGTGGTTGTCAAGGCAGATAAAAAGCTGTTAACTGTTCTCTTCCCTGATGGACGTGATGGACGTGCCTTTACCCTCAAGGTTCCTTCAAAACTCTTCTTTCCATTTCTGTTTTTTTTATCTCCTTAATCTTTGCTATTATCAGTTGCATCCATCTCATTTTTTATTTGATATTTTTTTGCAGGCTGACACCATGGAGGATCTACATGAATGGAAAGCTGCTCTAGAACACGCTTTGACACTAGCACCTAGTGCTTCTCATGTAATGGGTCAAAATGGTATCTTCAGGAATGATCAAACAGATGCCCCTGCTGGTGTTGATGAACATAGTATGTTTGTCAAATTTTCAAATGGCTTTAGTCTTTAAATACATATGTATAAATATGTGTCACAAGAATGTGGGCATAACCGGTGACATCCAAATATTAATATTAACATGTGTCTTTAAATGACAATGATGCATTTATTTTCACAGGAGATGAGGCAGCACCAGCAAGACCTACCGTCCTTGGAAGACCAGTTTTACTTGCTCTAGAAGATGTTGATGGAACTCCATCTTTCTTGGAAAAGGCACTTAGATTTGTTGAAGATCATGGTATCCTTTTCATGCTTTCATCTTTCTTTACTCCTTTATCTTTTTAGCCATATTGAACATTTAAGTAATACCTTTATCTTGCAGGAGTCAATACAGAAGGAATCTTGAGACAAGCTGCTGATGTTGATGATGTTGAACATCGCATTCGTGAATATGAGCAAGGTTTGAGTTTCTGCATTTCTTGATTTCTGGCATTGTGAATTAATATTAATCTGTAGTCACATGGTTCAGGGAGAAATGAGTTCACTCCAACAGAGGATGCTCATGTTATTGCTGATTGTCTTAAGGTAACTTCCACTTATCACTACAATGCTGAGCTATAGTCTTTTGATCTTAAGCATCTCTAACTGTATCCATGAATTTTGCAGTATTTTCTTAGAGAGTTGCCTTCCTCTCCAGTGCCTGCGTCTTGCTGCAACGCTCTTCTGGAAGCTTGCCGTAAGTTCATCACTGAGACATCTTTGATGAACTATTCCTAGTTTTCTGACACGTAACATCATCAGGTACTATCCGTGGCAATAGAGTTAATGCTATGAGGGAAGCAATCTGTGAATCATTCCCTGAACCAAATAGACGCCTATTGCAAAGGTAAGTCTCTCATCTGTTTTCACGTTTAGCTAAAATAGATTTTGTTTTTTTAATTGAGTTTATTATTTTTCTTCTTGCAAGAATCCTGATGATGATGCAGCTAGTGGCCGCTAACAAAAATGTGAACCGGATGAACACAAATGCTGTTGCAGCTTGTATGGCACCTTTACTTCTAAGACCTCTTTTAGCTGGAGACTGTAACATTGAAAATGATTTTGATGTGGGTGGTGATGGTTCTATGCAACTTCTGCAAGCAGCTGCTGCAGCCAATCATGCTCAGGCTATAGTGATCACATTGTTAGAAGAATATGACAGCATTTTTGGTGTAAGCTTTTACTATGATTGAACCACTCTTTTGTCACATGACCAAAGTCTATGAGACTAACAATGGTCTATGTCTGCAGGAAGGTTCTTTGTCAGCTGGTTTGTACTCTGACTCAGAAGAGAGTGGTAGTGGAACTGAGGAAGGAACAGATGATGAAGATTATGATGATGAAGACTATGAAGGCACACAAGGATCTGAAGACTACACAGATGAGGAGGAAGAGGATCTTGAAAATGAATCTGATAGATCATACAGTGAGAGTGAAGCCTCAGGCAACACTCCCCATGAGTTTGATCCTGATGACCATAATAAAGCACAGTACACTATTAAGGTTTCAATAACTAATCCTCACTCCATCTTTACTTGGCTATATTGTGTTTGCAAGAATATATAGATATTTTTATTTTGTTACATGTTGTAGATAACTGAGATTACAAGCTCTGAATCTACCCCAAAAGGAAGTAGTACGGAGCCACAAGTTACTAAGAAGCTTTTATCAAGCTCTAAACGGTCTTCACTACCAAGGCATGATGGTGCAAAAAAAGATGAGAATGTTTTGGTTAAAGGTTATGATAATAAAGTGGTTATGGATGTGTTAGAGATGTTGAAAATTGAAGATAAGAACTCATCTACATTATCCAGTGCACCAGGAGGAAGTAAAAGGCTATGGGGCCGTGCTCATGTAAGTTTCTTTTTCCTTCTTCATGTAACACCAAGGACCTTAAGGGATAGTAACACTTTATATTTTTAATGTGCCTTAGGGGAGGAAGAACCTTTCTATGGAATCTATTGATTTCACACTAGAGGTGGACGAGGATGAGTAAGTATCATCATCTGTGACTAGTGACTAACATCTTTGTTTAAATTCAATACTCAAAAGGAGAGCTTGTTAGAAACTTTGTACTTGGTTTTATATTCTGCAGTGCTGACATTGAAAGACTTGAATCAACCAAATCAGAGCTACAAAACAGAATTGCAGATGAAGTAAGGATAAGTCTATTTGAGTGTGTAATTATTGCTTTTGCAAACTGGTGTGTGACCTGTAACAACTTTCATTTTTTTATACTGGAATAGGTTAAAAACAATGCAGTTCTACAGGCTAGTTTGGAGAGACGGAAGAAGGCTTTGTATGTGAGGCGCCAAGCTCTAGAGAACGATGTAAAGCTTATATAACAAAAACCATATTCTAGCTATTAGATGTTACTAGTTGTTTGAGTTATATGAATGTGGTTTACCTTCTTCCTCTAAGGTGGAAAGACTACAAGAACAGTTGCAGAAAGAGATAGACAGGAGATCAGCTCTTGAATCAGGACTGAACATGTCTAAAGGGAATCAACTTCTTCCAGAAACAACTGATGAAAAGGTTTGTTGAATTTTGCTTGTTTTTTTAAATTACATATTCCTCTTGAAAGACATGTTTTTTGTTACACAGTTGAAGAAAGATCTACAAGAAGTAGCTCAAGCGGAGGCTGATATTGTCAACTTGGAACATAAGGTTGATGATTTTGAGAATAGACTTGGTGAACAAGACTTTAAAGGCTCTGGTTCATCACCGCAGGGTGCCAGCAAAGAATCTAGGAGAAGTCCAGAGCACAATGCAAAGATGTAAAGATTCATCAATCTTTGCTTTTAAATCATATCAAACTTTATTAACAATTTTTCTTTCAACTCTGTGGCACAGGAAGGAGAAACAAAAGGATACTGAAGCAGCCTCTCCTAACGTTTCCGAAAGGTCAATGCTCAAGGTAAACACACTCTCTTACAAGTTTGTTTCTTCTTCCTATGTATCTACTCTATTAAAATAGAATCATTCTTTTTATCTACTGATGTCATTGAAATTTGGACCCTTTTTAGAATGTTACAAATAATATAAGTCATGTAATTGATTGAACCGTATTACTTAAATTAAACCAACACAATTAATATAAAGAGATGACCTTAATGTAAACTACCTTCAAAATACGACAGACACATATTTTCTCCTACAAATATGGAATGTTCTAAAAGAATATATATCATCAAAATATGGAATATGAAAATCTACTAATTATACTTAAGTTAAACCAGTGGTTATTTATGAAATATAGTCTTGGGCTTACTTTTATTTTTTGAACAAATTATATATTTTGCTTTTTGGGCTTAGTTTTCAGAAAAAAACTCCAAAAACATTGAATAAACTTTTCACCTTAAAAGATCAAAAAATCAATTATTATTTTCAGACCCAAAAGATATTTAATATTTTTAACAAAATAAAATTATCTATTATTAATCATTTATTTAAATCATGTACTTTAAAACATGTTAATACATTTTTTATTTTAAATAACAATCACTTAGTTTTGATAAATTTCAATGGTAACTTTTAAATAATTTATTGTTTTATTTTTCTTAAATAATTTACTGATTAAAAAAATGTAAAGCAAAACCAAAAACCATATCTAAAAACTAAAATCCAAAACCAAAAGCTGAAAACACATGTTATATTTTTTGCTTTGATTATTTACAAAATAAACTATTTCAAATTTTTTAAAAAAAATTGTTGTCAATCTTTTCAGTTTTAAATTAGATGTTCAATTATTTGACATTTGTTTGTTGGTAATATTAGTTCAAACTAACTCAACAGGTTTAAAAATTAAAAACTCAAACCAAAAACTGAAAATGAAAAGTAGAAACTTAAAAATCAAAAACCAAAAACCAAAATCAGAAAATAAAAACTAAAACTAAAAACTAATGAAAAACAATCATCATCACAAATTTTGGTGAACTGATTTTATATCAAAATATTCTTTAAATTAAGACAAAACTCAATTATATAAATTTTTAATCATAAAAAATTTCCACGTTTTTCAAGCGCGGGTCAAAATCTAGTTTATTCATTACAGATCAGTAACATTTATTGCAGGATGGGCAAGGAGGGTCTGGAAGAGAAAATGAGATAGAGAAGATACAAGATCCACGGAGCAAAAGCTCAAAGCTTGCAGGCACGTCTAAGAGGTCTGGCACAAAAGGAGAGGTAAGTAACAACAACAAGAAAAACATAACCATTAAGTTTTTTTAACCAAATAACGTTAGGAGTTGGGTACAAAAACAAAACAGGGAAACACAACAACAACTTCTGCACTATCCAAATTATCAATGCGGCTCAACTTCCTGAAAGAGAGAAGGAGTCAGATAGCTAACGAGCTCTCAAACATGGACAAAGGAAAAGGCTCAGGGCAACCAAGTCCATCTTCCACGGAGCAAAACCAAGAAACTGAAAGAGGAACAGCGTCAAACCAGAACCAGGAGGATTCAGACAGCAGCAAAGTCCATAGCCCGCATGTTCTTGACAGAGGAAGATCCGACAACAGTGGGGACAGAAGCAGAGGAGGTTCTGGACCCAGCAATACACCGAGGACCTTGTCCAGATGATCATTTTATTAGAGGAGCTGGCTAATAACCCCCAACTTCACCACATGTACAGACACCATTTAACTCCATTTACATTCCTATTCATTATTTTTTTTCTCCATAATCTCTTATCTTGCTTCAAAGACCAAATAAACTACACTTTTGTGTGTGTCCTTGACTGTACGTTCGATCTGTTATTTTGGTAGTGACTCTCAGACATCAGTATAGAAACAAAAAGAAAAATTTGAATTTGTATGTAACAACAATGCTTGAACAGAAACATATACTCCATTAAATCAATACCATTTTGTATCAATGCTAGTAATCATCATCTTAAAAGAATAAAAGAATGATATCAACAATCACCAAGAAGCTTCTAGACTTGCTCCAAGGTAACAACAGTGAAAGCTCCTTTGCATACAAACCGTTGGAACAAACCCTTTGTACAGGAGCACTTAATCAAACCTATTGTCATGCTAATTAATTGATTGTTAGAAATAATGTGTTTGTTTTATTTATGCACTTATGTTCGTATAATTTTCTAATGTGAGCATCCTTTTTGGTTCTTCATGCATGACTGTAACTTGAGAAAGTGTTTAGCTTCACATCATATGACCATCCTTCTTTCATCCGACAAACATGTGCATCTATAGATCCTAAGAGCATGATCAATGCATGGGAGCTAGGAGGAGTGCTTATTTTTAATTTTCTTTTTAAATTTTTTTGTTTATCTGATTAGAAAAAAAAATTAAAAAGCAATCAATCGTGGGACGCCAAGTGTCAGTGGGGCCTGCGAAATAGTGCAAGCTCCAGCGCTTAATCTGGCCATTTTAGCTCCGCATCTTCTTCTATTCTGGTGGGGTCCATATTTTAGCACCTCCTCAAGCATCTGCGTTGAGGGTGCTCTTAACCAACGTTGTTTATATGAGCTAGTTTTAGAGTGTTGCACTGCACTAGTGGTAGTGTCATATGCAAGGCTAGATTTGATATTCTAGAGGTTATAAATATTTTTAGTAATTTTTATTTTAGAGGTCTATGTAAAACTTTTTGGACAATAAAAGAAGTCTATATATATATATGTACAGTATATAATCTTTAGAAAAAATTGGGAGGTAAAACCAATATTTTCTACGGCTACACGCGGGTTGTAGGTCTTAAGAGAAAGATAATTCATTCCATGGTTAGGTCTTGATTGACAGAAGATTAACATAAGCATTATATTATTTATTATTCAATCAATATTTATTAGAGAAACATTTTGAAAAGCATTTATTAAATGCAAATGTTTTCTAAATGCTTTAGGTTTAATGTTTTCATATGGAGTTTTTAGGAAAGTATTTGCAATTAGAATATGTAAAAATTACAAAATAATTATATATATATATATTTATATTTAAAAAAATAAAAATTGTAGTTAAATATTTTCAACTTTAAAAAATAATATTTCACATTTAAATAATATAATTTATATAATTTCTCATTTCTATCATTATTTTTAATAATAAACATAAAATAATATATATTTATTTATAAATGAAACATATATATATATATTATTTAGACACAAATAAATAAATTATATATATATATATATATTAATTTTTATGATAGTTTTATAAATGAATCATTTATTACTTTACCAATAAATAAATAATAATACTAATTAATATATAAATTATAATTAACTTATTTTATAATATTAAAAATTATGTTATATCCAAATACATTTAATGATTTAACATAAATAGTATTTTTTGTAAATAATAATATTTCAAATATAAAATATAATATAATTTAGAAAATGAACAATTTATTTTATTTGTAGTAAGAAACAAATTATTAATATATATTATAGATATATATATTATTTAAAAAAATATATATATATATATATATATATATATATTAATTTTATGATATTTTTAAAATGGTATATTTCATATTGTTTAAAATTTTAGTGAAAACATACAGCTTTTACAGTATACCGCTAATACTGTATCATCTGATCTAGGCCTTAATTGTCTTCCTAATTTCTAAAGCTGAGAAATGGTAAGAAGATAAGTTTTATCTTTCTTTGGTAAGCAAGAAGATAAGTATAAAGGGTTTTCACCCTTCCATATACGTGAAAGTAACCGGCAACCATATTTAAAAACCATTACCATCGTTGAACTTTTAATTTTATCAATTATAAAATTGTGAAATCATGACCTGAAAACATTTGTCTACATAAATTAATAGACTTCCTGGTCTTGACGTCACATTATTAAAATAATAAAAACAATTTCTGTTGGCGGTAAAAAGAAAAAAAGAAAAAATAAACAATTTCTGGTAATAGAAAAAAAGTGATATTCTTGCTAATTTCTTCCTCCTTCTACCCAAGAATCTCAATTCATCACTTTTCTATCTTCCTTCGAAACCCTAACCCCAGAAAGACCAGACCTTTACATTCTCAATCAATTTGGGCTCTCGAGGGTTTTCTTTATTCGTTTGAATATTTTGTGGGTTATGCTTACTGATCCTCAAAGTAACTTCCTTTCCGGCTAATTCAACCTATGGTTTGTGGGGTCTGATTGTGTGTAAATGCTCCTAGTTTTGGATCTCGGGGTTTCAAGTCTATTCCTTTTGATATCTCTTGTTCTACCTCTCCTCGTCTTCTTTGCTATACGGCGTAAATGGAGGCTAGCTGTTCTTAGAAGAGAGGAGATTCAGAGACTTCTTATTCATGCCTCAGAGGAAGATGCTAGGGCTGAACTAGAAGCAGCCTCCGTTGAGTTCTCTTCTGTTTACGTCTCTAATAGCTTTCAGTGTCCCATTTGCTATTCTCCTGCCTCTACTAGATGCTCTCGCTGCAAAGCCGTTCGGTATTGGTATGCACTTTGTGTTGAGCCCTTTTTCGATGTTCAGATTCAGATAAAGTTTTGATTTTTGCGTTTCATTCTCTGGTGAATTGGAGTAGTTAGAAGGGAAGAATGATTTGTAGTTTTTTTTTGTTAACTTTAGAAGTACTCAAAGTGCATCTCTTATCTTTAAGTAAAGTGTCTTCCTTTTTCTATGTCTAGATAATATAATGCGTAATTAATTGGAGAAAGTGTAGTACTTGTAACAATGTTACATACATGTATGTCTTAGTGTTGTTTATTACGTCTAAAACTTTGTTTGCTATCTTTTTTTATATATTCAGTTCCGGGAAATGTCAAATTATCCACTGGCGGCAAGGTCACAAAGATGAATGTCAACCTGCTACTATCTTATATAATACTGATGATGAGAAAAGTGACTGTGATTTGAAGTTCAGAGAAGTAAGTGGAGGGCTTATTCCTGATGAAACTGCATTGCTGGATTCGGAACCAGTCAGGGAAGCAATACTCTCTAATCCTGTCATATCTCCTGAAGATGGGGGTGGAGAAAGTGTAGATAACAAAGATGATCTTATGGATAAGGAAGAGGCTGTTTCTGTTGCTGAAACATCTGGATCCTCGTTTTCTGGCTTCTCTTCTTCCCCTCGTAATGACTCTAGTGATGATATTTCTTTGTGTGAGAGCTTCAGTTCATCTGATTCCGAGATATCAGAGCGTCCACGTGATACTCATGTATCTGTAGAGTTGGAGGAGACCTGTCTCAGCAATATTGATGATGTTCCAACTAAACCGTTGTCCCCTAAATTTGTGCAATTGGTTGAGTCTGCAAATGACATGGCTAATTTGCCTACGTTGAGTCTGCATAAACCTGGGGGTGATGCTCCGAGCCAGTCAAGTACCTTAGTCTCAGTAGGTACGGATAGGCATCAACGATCAGCTGACCTGCCTCTTCTGAAGTCATCTGATTTTTGGGGTACTGCTCTTGGATCAATAGAACGTGTAATTGAGAATTGTGATAGTTCTAAATCTGGTGAACTTGGTAAGTCCTCTCTGCATTTTTCATTTGGCTCCTCAAGGGACATCTCAGCTGCTAAAGTTTTTGATCATAGGAATAAAAATGCAGAAGAAACTACTAAGGCTGCATTAGGGACTCATAAAAATTCTGTTGAGGTGAATTTCAGAGAAAGAACTGCTAAAAGATCTGATGAAGCTGAGGTTTCATTACCAAGTTCCTCTCTTCCTGATGCGTCCAGTCCTTTGAACCCTACTGTTTTGTCCACTGTGACACTTAAGAAGTCAAAGAGCACTCGTACTGGAAGTGGCTGTATTTTGGCCCCTCTGAAGGTTGGGGAAGTCCAAATATTGTCATCCAAGGCCTCAGATACTAGGGAATGTGCTGATGATATTAAACATTCTGCTTTAGGTGCAAAATCTGGAAGAGTTCTTGACCATCAGAAACATAATGATGTTGCTGTTCACCGTATGAATTCTCTAAATGGAAGAAGTGGTTTGAAGGCATCAGTACTAAAAGTTGTAGACCAGTGGAATAGACCGAAGTCATTAGCTGAGAATGAGATAGCAGGAAGACATGGTCGTAAGGTCATCATTCTGCAACACTTGCCTCCTACATCAACTAATCAGCACAGCTATTTATTCTTATCAATTTGTTTGTGTTATGCAGGGGCTCTTTTCATATGAACAATTTTCTAAACTGTATACGAATAAAATTGAGTTCCAGCCTTGTGGCCTCATCAATTGTGGCAATAGGTAACCCCAGCTTCTCTTCTCAAAGTCTTTCTAACTTGTGAATTATGCTTTGTGTATGTTTTGTCATGGCTGTTATAAAAAACTATAATTTGTAGCTCACAAGGGCTGATGCAATAAAGTTCTCCTTTTCTTGCAGCTGCTTTGCTAATGTGGTCTTCCAATGCCTGATGTTCACTGCTCCTCTGACCACATACTTCCTCCAACAACTCCATTCCAGAACATGTGTGTGGTCCTGTGTTCCTTTTTTTAGATCTATATGATCTATGCTGCTTATTCTATGTTTCGTTATCATTAGTATATCAAGCTCTTAATGGTTCATTTTAATGTTAGGTCCAAACAAAGAACAGTGCTTCACCTGTGAGTTTGAGAAGCTGGTCTTAAAGGCAAGAGAAGGGAAGTCTCCACTGTCCCCTAATGGGTTGCTATTACATCTGCAGAATATTGGAATCCGTCTTGGGAATGGCAAGCAAGAAGATGCACATGAATTCCTTAGGTGAACTACCATTTCTGCAACAAAAGAAACTCTGATGCATATATCTATATTACAACGGGAAGAATCTTGGTGTGATTTCATTTTCCATGCCATTTCTTTTCTTGCCTTTTGCAGGTTTGTTGTCGACACAATGCAGTCTGTGTGCATTAAGGCATCTGAATACGATATGCCAAAGACTAATAAATTAGAAGATACAACTCTAATTGGTTTGACATTCGGGGGATACCTCCGATCAAAGGTGCTCTTAACTATTACATTTCCATTGGAATTATCATACTTTGTTTTGGAGCGACTAGTAATGCTGATTGTTTGCTTTTCTTTTGAAACGATTATGATGTCTGCCAGATTAAATGCATGAAATGTCAAGAAAAATCTGAGCGGCGTGAGAGAATAATGGATCTAACGGTTGAGATTGATGGGGATATTAGCACTTTGGAGGATGCTTTGCGTCGGTTTACAAGGACTGAAATATTGGATGGAGAAAACAAATACAAATGTGGCAGGTTGGTTTCCTTTCCATGTTTGAACTTGTTGTGGTCGTTTGATATTTCCGTGACTCTTTTCATTGTTTTGTGGATGATTAGAGTCCTTTCATGAGCTGTATATATGGTTCTGGGTTGAGTAGGATAGCAACTGATTTAGCCCTTTCATGTATTTCAGTTACAGTACCTAGACATTATGGTGAGCTGAAATACAGTTTCCTGAGGCTATCAAGACAAAACTATATGTAGTACTGTTATGGTCGTTTATTTGCCTAGCTAGAAGTTAGAACCAATCAACTGTGAGGTTTACATCTAAAAGCTGATTGATGCTAACTTTTTTCTTTGTGTGGGCAGGTGTGACTCCTATGAGAGAGCCAAAAAGAAATTGAGAATCACAGAGCCTCCGAATGTCCTTACGATTGCTCTAAAACGATTCCAGGTAAATAATATCTTCAGTGGAGACACGGTTTGTTCTATTGAACCTATATGTGTTTTTCTTTTTGTGTTTGCTCACAGTTTCAGGATACTTCTTGCAGTCAGGGAAATTCGGGAAGCTAAATAAGTTGATCAAGTTTCCAGAGACTCTAGATTTGGCTCCATATGTCAGCGGTGGAAGTGAAAAATCACATGACTACAAACTCTATGGAGTTATTGTTCACTTGGATACAATGAATACAACAGTTTCTGGTCACTATGTGTGCTATGTTAGAAACAGTCAAAACAAGTGGTACAATGCTGATGATAACACGGTACGTTGCTCATATATTATCAATCATACATTTTAATGTTGTACATTTTAATAAAATTTCCGAGTTTATTTTTGTGTGCATTGTTTATCTTCAGGTTGTAACTTATGATGTTGAAAGGGTGTTATCAAAGGGAGCATATATGTTGTTCTACGCAAGGTAAATAATATTTATACTAATACGTCTCAGAGTCTATTTAAGATTGTGGACTATGTTCGATCTGGTTACTTATGTTACAATATATTCAAATGAACTGGCTACAGGTGTTCTCCAACGCCACCAAGATTAGTAGTATGTAACAAATCGGTACCTAAGACTACTGTTTCTCGGTCTGTGTCTACTGCAAGTCCTGTTTTGTCTTCCAACACTCATGGTGGTGATCGACCTGGCAATATACAGTCGTTTTACTCCAGCTTCCAGAGGCTGCAGAGAATTTTGGAAGAGGACTCGTCGAGTGACTGTTCTTCTCTCTTTGACAACACCTCAGATGAATGCTCTTGTAGCACAGAAAGTACAAGCATGGACGACTTTGCTGATTTCATTTATGGAGATCATCAAAGACGGGCTTCCTCTCCAACATCATCTTCTTCCTCTTCTTCTCCTCCTTTCACAAGGCATTCGCGGCTAAGGGACTCGAGTCTTTCTTCTCAAGAAAATCACGAAAACTCGAGACATCGCTTGCCCTTGGGAAGAGAAAGGTAACGGCAAGGATGGTCTTTTGTGCACTGGACCAATTTATGTAGTAGTAGAACAAAGTGGTCACTGAGGAATGGTATATATAGTAGTAGTGTACAGTGGGGAAGAGAGATTTTTGCCCATGAAAATGTATACTTTTGTTAATAAGTTTGTTGTTTTAATTTTTTTTTGGTAATGGCCAACAAATTAAGCTAATCTAATTGCGTACACAAGCTGTATTAAAACATTTAACATTTCATTTTTTTTTTTATCAATTTGCATAACTTAGAAATTAGAATCTTGGATTCAGTTCAACTGATTCCTTTACAAGAAGACATCAGGGGAGACAACAAAATAAAGTCTATGATGTATACCAAAACTAAAAGATATATAAAGAAAAGTAAGATAGAAGAGACAAGATTCGACAGGTACTGTGAAGCATCTTCTCAAAAGAAAAGAGAGAGTACTTGGACATACAAAGTGACAAACATTTATATGAAACAGGTCATAACCGAGCAAAGTAGGAATTGGCCTGTGTCACATATCTAACCCAACGATATGGATTGTAACTACTTGATTTCTTTGCTATCTGCAAGTATTTCACCTGTCTCACACAATTTATTACAAACATGTGACTGAAGAGAACGATTAATGGTAAATACAAGAAGAGAACAGTCAACATTTTACTTACTTGAAGTTTAGAAACAATGTACATGGGTATCGTGAACGTCATGCTGACAGGCCCAGCTTCCTTTGTGCTATCACCTAAAACGTAATGATAATTTTATCAGTAATGCTCTCATCTTTCTCTAATAGAGAAATAAGGAATACTATTAGTCTTAAGAGGTTCCCCATGAAATTTCTGAGAAAATGTCATCTTGGCACGCAGTGTATGCTCAGCCCCGCCAACAATCTGAAACACCAAAATTAGCTAACGGTAAGCACAGCCATACAAAATCACTGGAAACTCACCATCTGGTGGAACCTGCAAAACAGAACAGGAGTTAAAAAGTGTAAAACAACATGTTATGACAAAGATGTTATCTTTGGTAAAAAATGTTGAAGCTCACAAGGGACAAAGTTCTATCTGAATTGAAGTTATCAAGACGAACAGACTCATGAAAGTTGCAGTCATCAAGTATCACCCCTGAACCTGAAGAACTCCTATAATCTGCAACAAAAGAACGAAGTTACACTTCAATAGAACATGAACGTAGATTCCTTATGGAAATAACAATGATGATTCAAAGGGGTGAAAATAAGAACATACCATATACGGATACTGCTCCTCTTCCTATGTTTAGGTCTTCACTAAAAGCTAAACGAATTTCCGGATTACCAGAAAGATAACTCTTCATTTGAATGGTGCCATTAATCTCAGAAGTCAGGATATAACCCTGTTTCACAAATCAGAAAAAAAAATATAAATAATTTCTAGGAAGAAAACTGACATCAATGAAGATGTAACTACATATAATTAGGACATAATACATAGCACTGATGTGGTAAGATAGATAGAGACTGTAACTACTCACGCTTGAACTGAAAGTAACACTGGTTTTCTCGATGATGTCCACAAAGATTTCCTCTCTTCTCCGACCACCAGGATCATTAGCTACAACTGATTTTGTAACTGCTGTTCCAGGCATACTTTTGCCTCCTTGCTGCATATCATTAATCCAAGAGGGTCAGACACATAGACCCATAAGGAGGAAAAATTTTTTTTTACTGTGAAGATGGCAGCAGGATCGATAGGTTGAAGACGTGCAGGAGCAATAACAATTGGCTCGTTGAATACATTAAAACCTCCGTTGATGTAGTTTGCACGTAACCAAAATCCTAATCAAAAAGAGGATAGGATTTGGATTATACACATAGTCAGATTTACAGTAATATACTTTCTAATGATGAGACTTACAATGACTTCTCATAGACCAGGACGAAATTTATCCTGAATGAATCTTCATTCAACACACCAAGGTAATCCTTGATTACACGAGCGATTCTTTGTAGAAGCTCCAGAACAAGAGATGGTGACACGTTAACCCTCGTAGTTGCAACAAAGTATAGACCAACAACCTTGACATAGAAATAAAATGGTTCACACCATCCATATTCTATAAAACACAAAAAAAAAAAAGAAAAAAAAAAAGAGTTATATAAGACTAGTAGAGGTATTGGTGAGGGGAACTTTTGGACGAGAAGAAGCGATGGGGTTGTTGTCTCTGTTTCAAAGCGGAATTCTGAAGAAGCTTCCAAGGAGGAGGCCAGGTGGTCTTCTTGAGCGGTTGTTGTCGAGCCAAATAGCCCAGACTCCGTATCTATACCTTAACGAGGAGACTGTGTCATTGATCTATGGCGATACAGAGTGGGATCTGGCTGGCAGGGTGGTAGATACCAAACTATTCGACCCGAGGAAGGAGGAGACGGTCACTTTGCCAAACCAGGTTGAATCCTCTGAAGAACTCTTGGGATCACAACCTATAGGATCCTCCCGTGGATGGTTAGCTCTTCTTACAAAAGGACCAGACAATGAATCCCTTCCTATACTTCTTCTTACAAAGAAGGTGGTAGACTGTGACAACCACCTATACACACGCCTTCCTTCCTTGCCTTGTTGTGATAGTGAGAGTATCTTGAACGTGTCTCTCTCTTCTTCCTCCCCTGAGGATGATGATGACTGCATCATGGCTGTGAAGTTTCTTGGACCTCGTTTCAGTTTCTGCAGGCCTGCTCTTGGGGAGGAAGCCAAATGGACCCATGTCTATTTGCGTGCTAACCAATTTGACACCTCCAGCATGGTCTACTCCAATAGGCACCGGAAGTTTTGTATGACGACTCAGGGAAGTCACTATTTGGCCGCTTGGGATCTACACACTTACCCTCCTGTTACCACCAACTACAACAATTCTTGGTTAACCCCGCTCCGTCTGTCTAATTAATCGGATTTCACTCACTCACTCGCCCAAATGATGCTCTCATGTTTCACAACCCATTACTTGGTGGAGTCACCTTCCCACGAATGTGAATTCTTCCATGTTACCGGGTTAGATTCTTCTTTGTTTTGTTTTTTTCTTAACCGTGTCTTTACTGACTATTTAACTTGATGATGCCCACCACCACAGCTACTTCCAGACCTCCCATGAAAGAGAACTAGCTTTGACTTACCACCGTCTTGCCCACAATGCCAAACGCTTCACGGTGTTTAAGCAATCGAATTCGGAGATGAGCTACACGGAAGACATTGGTGACCTCTGCATCTTTGTTGGAAACAATGAAGCTTTCTGTCTCTCCTCCACTATGTACCCGGGCCTTAGGCCTAATTCTATCTACTTTGTTGCCCTCGGGTCCGGCCCTAATGCCGGTGTTTATGACATTGCCACCGGCACCATCCATCATTTCCCTTTGGACCGCTTCCAATCCCCTAAATTCTGGTTTGCTCCCATTGTGTAATCTTCTTTCTTTTCTTTTTTTCTTTCTTTTTCTTTGTTCTTAATGTTTTACCTTGCTTGGTTGTTGATGGGAGCTAGAGATATCTACTCTGAGACTCTTACATTGTTTGTTGCTCATCAGCCCCTCTGTTTCTCTCTTTATCCCACCTAAAGAGATTTACGGAAAGATATTTCCCCTCCTGTTTAAGAGATTTCTTGCATCAGTCTGAAATGTGTTAACATTAATATTTTCAATTGTCTCACTTCGGCTTCATTATTGCTGCTTTTCTAGAAATCTGAAATGTGTTTATTGGTTGATGGCTTTTCACTCTGGTTGATGATTACTCACGATTTAATCTGTGTCATGGTTTGTAACTATAAACTTCCGAACTTCCTGTCCTGATTTATTGGCCTTGTCTATGCATGCCGTTTCTATAAGATTTATCAACCTTTAGTATATAAAGTTGCAGAGCTTATTAGACACAGTAGTGAAGATCTTTTGACTCAATGAAACTACTCTTTATAAAATTTATTGTAACACTCGGTTTGATGAATGGAACCAGAGAGGAGAAACCGTACAATTCCAGCATGATATAGTCAGCACCATTACCTTCTTTAAGAAATAGTTGTGGAAGGATTTGAACCTTCTTTTTTTTCTTCTGCTCCAGCCTCACTTTACCTTGTTAAGTTTCTCTAGCATGGCCACAACCTTCAAGCAGCATGATGGTGATATACCTACAAAGATAGGTGGTGCCTCTACATTACCATCCTCCTTCCAGAATTTGACTTTTACGGAAGAATGTCTCTGTACTGCCTTTGGGAACCTCAGCTCGGTCTGTAGCAAATGAAAACGTTACACATCATCTTCAAACTTCTAGTTGAACAGATACACCAAATCAAATCGCATGTGCTCAAAAACAAACAAGGGTTCTTCTAGTAAATACAATAAAAATATCTAAGTGGGTTTTCTTCAGCAACACGAAAGAAGTTAACTTTTAAAGACCAACGAGTTTTAGATATCTAATGATCGTACAACCATGAGAAATGCTGGTAGATCAAAACAAATCATGAGCATAGAGCAGCTTCAGCGGTAACAAAACTCGAAACAGTGAGAAAAAAAAGTCTCGAGAAGAAAAAAAAACAGAACAGGAAGAAGCAGAGAGGTTAAAGTCGTGGAAGACGATGTTATCTCCTCGCTGAGATAAAACGAAGAACTGAGAGATCATCATCCTTTTTTCCTATTATTATTAGAGATGGGACTAACTCATACCCAAAAACTAGCTCAAGAGTGGAGGTTTCTATACATTTATATAATGCCCAAAGACATCATGAATACACGATGTGGGACTCTAATAGGCCCCCTCGAGATGTGGGTGGGAAACGGTGCATAGGGAAACAGCCCAAGCCCAACATCTCGGAAATACCACCGCATATGGGCCACTTTTACAGGCTACATAGGTAGGAAACTGTTTATATGGGAAATCATAATGCTGGACCAAACCATGGGTTCTAATACCATATTAGTGATGGGCCTAACTCACACCCAAAAGTTAGTTCAAGAGTGGAGGTTTACCTATACACTTATATAATGCCCAAAGATATAAGAGTATTGACTGAACTAATTTTATTATTCTGTATGGTACGATATATATATACAAGGTACAAAACCGTATTAGGTATAATACAATGACTAAAAAACCCTTATATACACATTCTCTACACCCTCCCTCAAGATGGAGGGAGTTTGATCACTCCAATCTTGGACATAAGCTCATTGAACCGTGGTCTAGGCAATGGTTTTGTCAAAGCGTCTGCTAATTGATCACGCGTGGAGACATGTTGCACGCGAAGTGCACCGGACTGAACGTTATCACGAACAAAATGGAAGTCAAGTGCCAGGTGTTTCATCTTCGAGTGGAAAACTAGGTTGGCGCTGAGGTACGTTGCCCCTACATTATCACAGTACACCGTAGGAGTGGAGGGCATCTGTACTCCAAGTTCCTGTAATAGCGAGAAGATTCCGCACAGTTCCGAGGCGGTATTGGCAACAGAGCGGTACTTTGCTTCTGTAGAAGATCGCGCAACCCCGGTTTGTTTCCTTGAGGACCACGCAATAGGTGTCTTGCCTAGGTAAACAATATAGGCATTAGTAGACACAAAATCATCGGTGTCACCGGCCCAGTCCGCATCAGAAAAGGCGTGGAGATGGATAGGAGAGCTGGAAGTAATGAAGATCCCATGTGTTAGAGTCCCGGCGAGGTACCGGAGTATACGCTTCGCTGCTTGCCAATGAACATCCGTGGGGAGATGCATAAACTGCGACAACCTATTAACACTGTAGGCAATGTCGGGGCGAGTGTATGACAGGTATTGGAGACTACCGATCACCATCCTATACTCCTTAGGATCGTCGAGTGGAGTACCCGAATGCAGCGATAGCCTAATCGTGGTGGCTTGCGGCGTGGAGACTGGTTTCGCGTCTAGCATATGAAGTTTAGTGAGCAAGTCAACAATGTACCTCTGCTGCATCATGTGAAGTCCCCGATGTGTACGCGTAACCTCGATGCCAAGGAAGTAGTGTAGGTCTTGAGGTTCCTTTAGAGAGAAACGCGATGCTAGTACGTTGATGCATGCATTGACGATGGAGATGGTGCTGCCGGTGATGATTATGTCATCGACATAAATCAAGATGTAGAGGACTTGAGTGCCGTGCAGGTATATGAAAACTGAAGTATCTGCCATCGAATTGTGACATCCCATTTGGAGGAGAAACGTCTTGAGTTCTTGGTACCAAGCTCTAGGTGCTTGTTTAAGACCGTATAAAGCTTTCTTCAAGCGGCAGACATGATGCGGCCTGTCTCGATCAACAAAACCTGGGGGTTGAGAAACGTACACTTCTTCTTTTATAGTTCCATGTAGAAAGGCATTGTTGACATCAAGTTGCTTGAGAGGCCATGATCTGGTCACCGCAAGATGTAAGACTAGACGGATGGTGACAGACTTGACGACGGGGCTAAAGGTTTCTTCGTAGTCTACGCCATACTCCTGGTTGTAGCCTCGTGCGACCCACCTTGATTTGTACCTGCCAAGTTCACCATTAGCCAGATATTTAAGAGTATGAATCCATTTTGAACCAATGACATTTTGATGTGGCGCAGGAGGGACCAATTCGAAAGTCTGATTTGCGATTTGAGCATCGTATTCTACGCTTATGGAACGACGCCAATTCTCATCTCGGATAGCCTGGTGGATTGTGGTTGGGATTTGGATGTCAGGTTTGGTCTTTGTGGCTACAAGGGTGAGCTTTTTACTAGGTTTGGAGATTTGATTTTTGGAACGAGTTCTCATAGGATGGATGTTTGGAGTGGGAGTGAAGTGTTTTGTGAAACAGGCTAAGCATCGGTGGTGGTTTGTTGTGATCCAGGGTTGAGTATTTGTGGTTCATTGGTTTGTGTTTGTGGCTGGGTCGTATCTGTTGCAGTCAATATCTCTGCTGAACCCTGTCCAGTACCCGTACCTTGACTCGTTGCTGCAGGTGCAGTCGTTGTCGGAGATGTATGTTGGTGAAGTTCCTGAGCTGGGGGAGCTGTTGCAAGCGAGTGTACGAGTGGTGGCTGCTGTATCGGAATAAAGTTTGCAGGAGGAAAGGTGGCATGAGTTTCTACGGGTGAAGGGTTTGGTTTTGGTGGTGTTATAAAAGGGAAGTCGGATTCTACAAAGGTCACATGTCTGGACGTGTATATGCGACCCGTAGCTTGATGGAGACAAAGATACGCGCTTTGCGTAAGAGAGTAACCAAGGAAAATACATCGAAAAGAGTGAGGGTCTAGCTTGTGAGAGGTATACGGTCGTAACCAAGGATAATAGGCACAACCAAAGATGCGTAGCTTCAAGTAGTTGGGTGGTTTCTTGAAGAGCATGGCGTAGGGAGATTCTTTGGTGAGGACCGAGGAGGGCTGCCGGTTGATCAAGTAAACCGCCACAGCGAAGGCATAAGTCCAATACTCGGATGGCATAGACGCTTGATGGAGAAGAGTTAAACCCGTTTCGACAATATGACGATGTTTTCTCTCGGCAACACCGTTGTGTTCATGGGTATGTGGTGGTGATGTCAAATGTGAAATGCCGTGGGTTGCAAGAAACTGTCGAAGGGCCACAAATTCTCCACCATTGTCGGAGTAAAGGTTTCGGATGGGAAGGTTGAAGTGTTTCTCAACGAGGGTTTTGAATCGGGTAAAGATATCGCGCACTTGGGACTTTTGTTTGATTGGATAAAACCAGGTATAACGGGTAAAGTGATCAACAAAGATAAGGTAGTATTTGTAGTGATCAACAGAGGTAATGGGAGAAGTCCAGACATCGGTATAGATGTATTGAAGAGGTTGAGTGGAGGAGATAGAGTTTTGATGAAAAGGAAGCTTATGAGTTTTATTAATAAGGCAATGAGAACAAGGTAATAGTTTTTGAGAAGTAGAAGAAACTGGCAAAGAAAACTTAGAAACAATAGTTTGAAAAGTAGAGATAGATGGATGTCCCAAGCGCGAGTGCCAATAGGTGATGGAGGTTTTTGGTGTTGGGGATGCAAAGAGAGAAACGGTATTGCGGGAAGTTACTGGCCACTCGTACAACTCGTCTTTAGTTTTGCCTTGGAGCAACCGGTCCCCCGTGCTCAGATCCTTCACCTGAAAGTGGGCAGGAAAGAATTCAACAGAGACATTGTTAGCATTACAGAAACGATAAACGGATATAAGGTTTTTCTGTAAATTAGGAACATAAAGGACATCATTTAAAGAGTAAGAACGAGTTGGAGTTGGAAGGGAAGTGGAACCAGTATGCGAGATAGGAATCGTCGAACCGTCAGCGATTGTAACTTCTTCTCCTCCAGTGTACGGCTGGTGCAAGGAGAGATTGCTCAAATTAGGGGTGGGCGTTCGGGTACCCATTCGGGTTCAGGTCGGGTATTTCGGGTTTTCGGGTATTTCGGTATTGGGGTATAGAAACCGTTCGGGTTATCTTCGGATACCCGTTCGGGTTCGGGTAATACCCGTTTGGGTTCGGATATCCAAACTCTCCTAACTCAATACCCGTTAGGGTATTTTGCTACTTCGGTTCGGATTTCGGTTCGGGTATTTCGGGTTTTCGGGTATTTCGGTATTGGGGTATAGAAACCGTTCGGGTTATCTTCGGATACCCGTTCGGGTTCGGGTAATACCCGTTCGGGTTCGGATATCCAAACTCTCCTAACTCAATACCCGTTAGGGTATTTTGCTACTTCGGTTCGGATTTCGGTTCGGATATTTCGGGTCGGATTCGGGTACGAGTTCGGGTATCGGATAAAATGCCCACCCCTAGCTCAAATCTGTCGTTAGGTGATGAGTGGCGCCGCTATCGAGGATCCAGGTGTTGGGGTTATACGCTTGGGTGGTCGCCATGTGAGCTCTGGGTTGCCACGAGGAAGGTGAGGGAGTGTTGGTGCGTGACGTCAGCTGCGAACCTGAAGACACGCTAGCGAATTGCGAGCACCGGCGTGCAGTATGTCCATGAGTACCACATAGCTGACACCGACCTTGGTAACCACGTGTTTGTTGATCGGGGCGTGGCGAGAACTGCTGCTGTTGCCACGTTTGCTGACCTCTGTTGTTGTTGCGATTCGAACCTTGATAGGTCCGGTTGCTGTTGGAGGATCCTCTGAACTGAGCCGCATTGGCAGTAACGGGTAGTACAGCCGGTGTTGGAGTCTTTGTCTGAAGTTTGACTTCATAGTTGAGTAGCTTTTCATGAATCTCAGTAATTGACGGAGTCGTGTCACGGCTCTCAATCTGATCTACTACTTGTTTGTACTCTTCAGGGAGGCCCTCGAGCACATAGTCGACTTGATCTTCGAGTTCATATGGCTTTCCAAGTAGTGCAAGTTGATCAAACCTGGTTGTGAAACCCTGAAGATAGGCATCAATGGACATCGTACCCTTCGTCCAAGACTTAACTTGTTGGCGCAGTTGTTTGATGTGCGCACGGCTAGGCTTTGCGTAGGTGGCAGAGAGAGTTTCCCAGATCTGAGCGGAGGTTGTGGCAGTGGAAAGTATCGGTTGAATGGTAACTGTGATGGCTCCCAGCAGCGAGCTATAGATCAGCTTGTCTTGCCGCTTCCAGATCGTGTAGGCGGGGTTTGTGGAGAGAGCACCGTCGTTGTTGAGAGTCGGATTTGGTGGAACAGATGAGCCATCGATAAACCCGGCTAGGTCATACCCATCCAACAAGGCGTGAACTTGGCGACTCCACATCAAAAAGTTCGATGAAGTGAGTTTGGTGACGTTGTTCATGTTGACATTGGTAATGGTTTGAGAGTCAGAGACTTGAATGGTTTCATGCGAAGAGGCAGCTGAGGTCGACATCAATGGCGGCTGGGAGAGACGAAGGAAGTTGAGGGTTTTAGAAAAAGGAAGAAGAAGAAGGTGACGGCTGTTGGGAAAAAAAAAAAAAAAAATCAGATCCGTAGGTATCTCAGCTCTGATACCATATAAGAGTATTGACTGAACTAATTTGATTATTCTATATGGTACGATATATATACAAGGTACAGAACCGTATTAGGTATAATACAATGACTAAAAAACCCTTATATACATATTCTCTACAAAAGACATCATGAATACACGTTGTGGGACTCTAATACCTATGATTCCGAAATGTTCATCGGCGAATTTTGTGATTAGAGTCTAGTGATCACCGATACCAACTCGTGTCTTGTCTGTAGAGTGTCCGGTGGTTCACGTTTTTTACCAATTGATGTCGTTATCGTAAAGCTTCTTCACGAGTCGGATGGTTTCATGTCGCATTTTAGAATCTTTTCCTAGTTCGTTGATGGGCCCATTTGTGGACATAAATATGGCCTAATCCACTAAAAACTGACACTTAATCAAATTAAAATCCGAATTAGATCTAATTACAAGTCTAATTCGGGTCATTTCATTCAGAAGTTATCTTATAAATATAGTTTGGATCTTAACTTTAGTTATGTCGAATTTAAAAATGATTTATAGTTTAATATAAAAACAGTAATCTATCAAGAGTTTTTTAGATTTCAAACTTAATGTGGATATATAAGTTTCAAATATATTTTCTCATAGGAAATTAATTCTAAAATTATTATTAAAGATATATAGAACATGGTCATAGTTCGATAGACATATAAGATATATAGTTCTGGTGAAAATTAGTTCGTCGATCTATATTTTAGTTAAATGAATCCTTCGTTTTAACTCTCATATTTTAATATATAAAAAAATTTGTGCTCCAAATTGTAAAAAAAAAAACTATTTTAACTTATAATGAAACCTTTATACATCATAAAAACTAAGGACTAGAAAGACTGAGCAATGTGTAAAACAAGACCGATAGATGAGAAACACACTTGTTGACAAAAAAAAAGATGAGAAACACAACAATATGCCGTCCAGTTGAGTTAGAACACAATAAAACTAGACTAACTGATGTTAAGATCACAACTAAGAGCACACTGTAGCAGTCTCTGGCCTGCCAGGCCAGTCAGACAGGACACAAAGTGTGTTTACGTGTATTGATACATTTAATGATTTTTTAATTTGGGAAACTGATGGAACACAAAACGTATGGTCCATTAATAAGTGAATCACTGTTTAGCTAAAAAAAGCAGACTCGTCTTTCCAATCTTGAACACACAAACTCTCTCAGTCACCATCTCTCTCTTTCTCTCACACACTCTACATTAGAGAATAAAGGCCTTTTTATCTTCTCAGGAAATTAATAAAGTGGGTTCTGAGATTGCAAAACCTAATCTAAGATCCTCCCACTCAAAGAAAGGTAACAGCTGTGAATCTACTTTTCTTCTCTTTAAGCAGAACATTTCATGGATTCATCTAGTCTTGTTCTTTCTTTACTTCTCTGAGTTTCTGGATCTGATATCTCTCTCACTAGGGTTTCCTCAGAATATTAGAAAAACCCTACTTACCTAACTATAGTCCCACGTCGTTTTATTTCTTTGTTTCTTGGTCTGAATATTGTTGTGGGTAGGTTAGATCCAAGATCAACAGTAAAAGAGATCAGGTAAAATGGCGAGAGAAAAGAGAAGGATAAAGAAGATAGATAACATAACAGCGAGACAAGTTACTTTCTCTAAGAGAAGAAGAGGAATCTTCAAGAAAGCTGATGAACTTTCGGTTCTTTGTGATGCCGATGTTGCTCTCATCATCTTCTCGGCCACAGGAAAGCTCTTCGAGTACTCTAGCTCAAGGTATCTCTACTTTGATATTATTAATCTTCTTCTATTAGTTGACAAAAAAAAACTATTGTTTTATTTTTCAGTCTTTGATGTGTTATAGAGAAAATGGTTGGAGAGATGTTTTTATGTCAAGATATGTCTATATGAGATTTTTGTGTATTTTTTAAATTATTAATTAAATCATTCTTGGGCTTGGAGATATCATGTACGTAATCAATTTGTGTCACCGCATAGTTATACGATATATTGAAGTAGGAAAAAGAAAGATTCTGACGAACTTAAATTATTGTACTTGCTCTCATCATCCTAATAAGAATATATGCATTATGTTAACTATCATTTCACACATCTTGTAATTACGTTGAAATTTACTGAATTAGAAGTATGCGTTATATACTTTTTATTTACACTTATGGTTAACTATGTATGATGGTAAAGGGGAGAGTATACTATTATAGTGTGATTGTGCTAATCTGTGGATAAAAGCATGTGCATATATGGATACATTGTACTTACCACAATTAGAAATAGAATGAACTTATTTTCTCTTTATTTTATTTATTACAAAAGTCGTTTGACAATTTCACTTGGTATGATTGGGGATTAAGTCTTAAATCTTAACCACTCGTTTATTTTATGTGATAAGCACAGATAACTGAAAATGGAGTCGTCATCTAATAAATATCTTCTGCACATATTTTGACGTGATGTCTGCTTTTGATTTCTTTTTCTGTATGGTGACTAAAGACATGCTTCTAGTGTATTCTTTAATTATTTAATTTCACAAATTGCATATTTGGACTAAGGAAATGGTCATATGAAAGATGAACTATTTGTTATTTTTTAAAGATGTATTGATTGTTGAAACGTGTAGAATGAGAGACATATTGGGAAGGTATAATCTTCATGCAAGTAACATCAACAAAGTGATGGGTCAACCTTCTCCACATCACCAGGTATTCGCATTCACTCTTTTTCTTTCATCTTTCTTTCTATAATATTCTCCCATATCACTTGTTATGTGAGCTTCATTGAATTGTTTGGTGTAAGTCCTGATTTAGAGACATCAAATGGCATATCATAATTATCATCATTAATCTACGAGCATTTAATTACTTAGTTTTACAAATCAATAAGAGAACCTAAAAATTTTGACTCTACATGTAGCAGCTTGAGGATTGTAATCTATACCGACTAAGCCAGGAAGTCGAAGACAAAACCAAGCAGCTAAGGTATGGGATCATTTATATTTATGGTGGTTAACAAAATCTCATGTACGTACGATAGAACTGTTTGCAACTTTGCATGTGTGGTTTTTATGTTTTGACAATGATGTGTGAAGGTTGTCCATATGTTTTAGAATTTATTTCATCTAACCAACAAAGTCATTCCATTTCATTTCATGTGTAGCTTCCTCGATGTTTTAATAGATTTTAAGAATTATTTAGTGAGTTCGTTTGCAAGTATAACTCGTTATTTTCATATTATTAGAATATATGTAGCTATCAATATGTGGATAAAATTTTTGTTTTGCTGGTTGGGTAACTTTTTGAATGAATCCAACCGTCCAACCAACTTTAAAAAGACCTTTGTTTCGAGATCATCACAAAAGCTAACGTCGTAGTTTTGGCGTTCCTAATTAGATATTATAAGACATGAGTTTGTTTGGGTCTAAGTCTTCTCATGAAACTGAAGTGCAAAGGTGATTGCTAATAAATATTGTATTCTACCGTAAAACAGAAAACTGAGAGGAGAGGATCTTGAAGGATTGAACTTAGAAGAGTTGCAGCGGCTGGAGAAACTGCTTGAATCCGGACTCAGCCGTGTGTCTGAGAAAAAGGTTCATTACGAGAAATAGACTAATAGCATGCATGTTTTCTTTATATACAAAATGTGACATTATTGTTGTTGTTGTTAACTAGGGGGAGTTTTTGATGAGCCAGATTTCGTCACTTGAGAAACGGGTTAGTACGTAGAATTCGTATTATGGATGATGTACATATTAATTAAGCATAGCTATATATAATTTATGCTCATATTAATAAATGGCGTAAATTCATGTAGGGATCAGAGTTGGTGGATGAGAATAAGAGACTGAGGGAGAGAGTATGGCTCTGTACATACTGTAGAGATTATTCAATATATTAAGAAGTAATACAAATAAGCTAAATCGTGAATTTAATATAAATATTAGGTAGTGACGCTGGAAATGGCTAAAACGATGGCGTCAAAGGAGGCTGTGGAAACAGAGTCGGCGACCACAAATGTGTCTAGCTATGAGAGTGGAGCTCCCTTTGAAGATGACTTTTCAGACACTTCCCTTAAGCTTGGGTATAAATGGTTCCAGTGTAAAATACATTTTTAAGGGTTGGATGTTACTGATTTGTGGATTTTTATTTTTTTGTGTTAGGCTTCCATCTTGGGAATAATACAACGAGAGAAGAGAGTGTGTGCAGGGTTGACTTATGATGAATCAAATTGCAAGTCTTCCTTTTGCACTCTTTACCTTTAAATAAGTGTTGAAATGTTGACAAAAAAAGAAAGTGTTGAAACAAAATTTGAGCTAATTCTCATCGCATTGTGGAGACATGTGAGCAAGTTTTTCACATCGTGTTGTTGTCCTTTTTTTCATTAAAAACTATTACGCACTAAAGAAAAATCATTGGATCCAACATTGTCTTGTATTCTTCGTTGTCAAAAACTCCCGTTAATTTTGTTTTATTAGTACTTTATACTTTCATCGTGTGTTTTTTTTTTTTTTTTACTTTCATTGTGTGTTAGACTGTTAGTAACCGACAATTTTTTGCATGTTTCCCTAACTAATTCTATATCTTATTCTCATTTTTTCTTAGATAAGCCTAACTGAGAGATTGAGCGACATAGAAAACAAGAATAATAGATTAAAAAAACTAATTTTACAATTTTTGGTTATAGTTGAGCAATGTCAGTTTGGTATCATTTTTTATTGTTGTTGTGATGGTTAAACCTAGCTTTTCAAACAAGTCTTTGTTGCCAAAGTCTAATGGCAACAAAAGAGTTCGTGTGTTCGACACCCAGTGATTTCCACTTTCGGATTTATTTTATTCTGCTTTGAATGGGAATTATATTTTCCTCACATCTCCTGAAGACATTGTGGCTTCGTGTCCTGATATAAGGATCGCTCTTCGTTAAACTTTTCCCCTAGTAGTACCTGTCACCAGATTTCGAAAAATTGGATATCTTTTCGTGCATTCGGATCAAAAATCTTACTCAATCAACAGAGAATGGGGGTAAGGAGTAGAATTTTGTTAAACCACAGTCCCTAACCGCATCTTGAAACTGCGGCATTCTAATCTGAGAACGTGGCATAGTGCCACAAGAATTGTCTCCAGACGCCAACGTTATATTGAAGTCTCCTATGACTATCCAAGGCATATAAAATGTTGATACGCATCCCGAGTTCCTCTCAGCTCCTCCCATAAAATCCTCTTTCAATCTTGCAATTCAAAGCATAGACGGCTGAACAAATAAATTACTCTCTAGTTTCAGGGACTTGGACAGCGCATGTGATGACCTGTGAACTGATTGAAGCAGAGTGACAACCACTTTGTCAGTCGAACATAACCAAATACGTCCCAGTGGATTGAAACCGTAGTTGGCTACAGCAGCCCAGCTCGATGAATCTTCAGCCAAACACTTCTCATAATTATCCTATTGCACCCGAGTCTCCAACAAACAATTTTTCAGCATGTACCCATCTTCTGATCTCCCACTACAAGAAAAATCGGTATTGGTAGCACCCGGAAAACGCTATCATAGGGTTTTCGTAGCATTTTTGTAAATGTTCTGACAGCCACAGCTATGGTAGACTCCCCCCCCCCCGTCTTTATCGTAGTGTATTTTCGTATGCTATAAAAAATAGATATATTTTAGCGTTTATTATGTGCTATATTAAAATCGGTATTAGTAGCACTCGACTCTTGCTGCAACATTTCCATTAAGAGATGAGATGAATTTATACAAGAAATTTCACAAGGAAGTTGGTCTATAATCCTTGATAGATTGTGCCTCCTCTGATTTAGGAATAAGAGTAAGGATTGTAGCATTAATCCCGTGGTTAAAATCCAAAGAAGAAGAAAGATTGCACAACAATGATGAATTCTTCTCCTATGATTGGCTAAGCCAAAACAAAAAAAAAACTCCTTAGTGAAACCATCACGCCTTGATACGTTATCATTCAGTAGAGCATGTAGAGCTGATTCTATTTCTTCAGCAGACACAAGCGCCACAAGCCCCACAGCAGACCCAATAGAGCAGCGATAAGTGAGAAAATCCTACAGAAAGGGGTAAGGATCCACATCATTACCCTGATCTTGAACTTGTAAAAATCTTTGAAAGTGCTGAACTGCCTCTTTCTTTATATCTGATAGCTTTGTGAGAGTCTCTCCAACCTCATTGATAAGGCTTTTAATTGTGATTCGAGCAGTTCTGCTCTGCACAGCATGATGACAAAAAAAAACTGTATTCTGATCTCGTGCTCCCAACCATCTGACACATGACTTCTTATGGAAGAAATTTTCCTCAATTCTGACCAGTTTATTCTATCGATCTGAAGCCATAGCTGTCGCTGCAAAGGTGATAGGATATGGGTCTTGTGAAACCATATTTTTATAGTGACACATCTCCTCAAAAGCCTGCTTGGTCCTGTTTGGTAAATCCTTATAATGAGTCTTGTTAAGTAATCGCATTTCATACTTCAAGAGCTTTAACTTAGCGTGAAATCTACTCAATGCTGCTCTAGAGTGATGAATGACTTTTGTCGCATCCCGTACTATTTTAACCACAGGAAGGAAATTGGCATGATCAACAAAATAATTAAAAAAAATCTGAAGGACTTCCTTTCCTCGTTAAGATTGCTTGAGAGTTTAACCACACAACGAGCATGATCAAATATACCCCCTGCTTCAAAAAATCATATATACCCCCTGCTTCAAAACGAGAAGAGGATTGAGGGAAAAAGCCGCATTTATCAAAGCCGATTTCAATTTCTTTCCTAAAGGATCTTCATCTTGTTTGTTCCACCAAGTAAATAAAGCCACTGTATACGCTCTATCTGTTAAACCACAGTCCCTAACCACATCTTGAAACGGCATTCTAATCTGAGAACGTGGCATAGTGCCACGAGAATGGTCTCCAGACGCCAACGTTACATTGAACTCTCCTATGACTATCCAAGGCATATAAAGATGTTGATAAGCATCCCGAGTTCCTCTCAGCTCCTCCCATAAAATTCTTCTTTCCATCTCGCAATTCGAAGCATAGACGGCTGAACAAATAAATTATTCCCTAGTTTGAGGGACCTGGACAGCGCTTGTGATGACATGTGAACTGATATGAAGCAGAGTGACAACCACTTTTTCAGTCTAATAGAACCAAATACGTCCTAGTGGATTGAAACCATAGTTGGCTAGAGCATCCCAACCCGACAAAGCTTCAGCCAAACACTTCCCATAGTTGTCCTGTTGCACCCGAGTCTCCAACAAACAACCAAACATAAATTTCTCAGTATGTACCCATCTTCTGATCTCTGTCCCTGTGTTTGCATGATAAACTAAAAAAACACGCATATTCCAAACGAAGAAGGACGTCATCACTTCTGAGAGAAAGCTTTCTTGATGGTATGAGTCTTTGCCGCCTTGGTCTCCTTAAGTCTCCCTAGAATTTGTTTATTGAGCTTTCAGCTGGTACCTGTGCGGAAATGAAGACTCTTCCCTGTGTTTTTCATCTTTGCCCCCGCCTTTTTTTACTTCTGAAACCATTTATCCCTCCTCTAACTCTTCATCTACCTTCTCGTCATTCTCATTAAACCCCTCCGTCGCCAAAATATTAAATCTAGAAGGTGAAATTATATCATACTCTTCCTCCTGCTCATCTACTGTAACCACAGTTGGAGAAGTTTTATTCCCCACCAACTCCTAATCATGCTTTAAAGTATCCAAATCTGAGTCTGTAAATGAAGCATCTCCAACCTCAAACTTCATTCTCAACACGTCTCCCACACCAATATTTCCCAAAGCTGGAGGCAGTCCCTCAAGCTTGTGAATCAAATCACTGACCACATTACGATTTGTACTAATTTCATATCTCACCTGGCCATCACCGTTTATCATCAAATCTGATCCCTCTGCTGCCACCATGATCTCTTTATCCTTCTGTAGAAATTTTACATTCTTTGAAGTACATCCTACGCCCTTATGACCACACGCATTGCATACATTGCATTTCAGAGGCAACTAGAGGTAGCTAACGTCAATCATCACTTGCACACTATCTTTATCTAGACAACTGATTTTCTCCACCAATTTTTTGTTCAAATCCACCTCCACAAGAATACGAGCCATCTCAATTCTGGTACACTTCTATTTGTTGGGACGCAACTTCACAAACTTTCCGGCAGCCCTACTTAAACACTTCAAAGCCTTAAGCGAGAATAATAAACTTGGCATTCCCTTAAGATCAATCCACATCGGCATTGCAGATAGGTTTGGAGGCTGAATGGTCGTTTCAAGGGACCACTCATTAAAAACCAGGGGAATGTCCGCAATATGCCAGTATAATCTCTGGATCAATCGAACTCTTATCTGAGGGTTTTCAATCCAGAACAGTGTTTTTTCGAGAAACAGAACATCAATTTTGCATCCCATCTTCGGTGAGGAGCAGAGTCGATTCACCGTAGCATGAATAGATCTAACATGAAGAGCGTCCCCAATGAAATATCCACCACATAACACCGCCACAGAGGATTTGGATCCGCCAAAATCTCGTCGGGGGATCGTTGTTACACACCATTTACTTCATCAGGAGGTGGCACCGTGGCGGTTTTACGCCATAGAGGGCATTGACCAGAGAGAGTGATTTTTTCCTTGGGGGAGAGGAGTCCCCATCGTGAACTGCCACAAGGAAAATGTGAGAATTGCTCTTCGAATCGCTGTCTTTGTCACCTAGAGTTTTCTCTGACATCGTCTATTAAACAAATTAAAAAACTTTTACTAAAATAGAAAACTATTATCATGTTGCTATAAATATATATATTAAATTGATAAAATGTTTAAACTACCACATTCATAATACTATTTATCATGTTTACTTTGATCACATTTAACTTTAATTTTAAAAAGGTAAAAGAATATGTAGATCTAGTTTAGATTTAGACTTAAAATTTAGATTTGATGAATATGGTTTTAGAGAATGTGGTTTAGGATTTTAATAAATAAGTAAATATCCAAAATTTAATACAAATTTTAAAATAGTTTCAATTTTTTTTTTAAAAAAAGAATCAGAAAAGTATATAAAATAAGCCCGAAGATGCATAATTACTGTTTTTGATAACAAATGAATTAAGGTTAAAGTAAATATAAAAAATAAATTCGAGTTATTCTAATAGAAAAAAAGAAAAATAAAGGTCAAACTAACTTCTTTTCCAAAAGAGCAAATGTGTTTCGGGTCCAATGTAAGCTCCTATGTAATTCGGTTCTAATTTTTTCAATAATAAATAAGTTTTTGTCATAATGAAAAAATATATACATAACACACAGAAAGTTTAAGTATGAATTAGCTTGGATCATATAAGTTCACTAGGAAAAACCCGGGCTACGCCCGGGAATTTTATAAAAAATTTAATTTATTTGTATTTAATAAATATATTCTATAGTAAACTTAGATATTAGAAGACAAAATTTAAAATTCTTTTATTTTATTATATTTGAGATGAAATATAGAATTAATGAGCAAGATGAATTAAACGTTATCATAATTAGATTGATTGGATTAGCTAAATGTACAGTTAATTAAATAGGTTATAGGTTGATCAAATTTTAGAAGAATAAAAGAAAATACAATTAGCTAATATGGTTTCTGACTAAAACGAATGATTTTAGCAGGTTATTTTTCATACCAAACCAAACTATTTTATGATTGGAAATCAACTGACTAATCTAAATGACAGAATATTATTATTATCTAAACCAATTGTTGAGAACGTATTATAAATGAAGAATAAGTCAGAAACCAAACTAAACAACAAAAAAGTGAAACCATTTTTTTATGAGTTTTTCTCAACAAAAAAAACAACCTTTATGAGTTTCATATTTCAGCAAACCACCACTCAAAAATTAATATTTGAATCATATAAACCGATGGAAAAAAATACATATAAACTGTATCATAAGACTAATCCCTTAGCTCTGGTTTATGACTATTCCAGTTGGCCATGTTTGCTGCTGGGCTCTGTGGACTTTCAGGTCTCTTTTTATTGCTAGATGATGACTATATTGCTGAGATATACTCAAGGCAACACTTTGTATCCGTTTGTAGAATTTTACATCAGTTCCATTGAGTTAGTGATTTGTTTTTTTTTTGTTTTGAAAAGGGACATAGTTAGTGATTTGTTGATTTGTATGCTTTTTGGTTTCTCGGATTATTTTATTCTTAAACTTTGGTTGTAAGCTAAAATCTCACTCATATTTGGGTCACTATGAATGTTTATCGCTTTGGAATTTATTTGTGTTGTTAAATAGCTAAAAGTTCTGAGTATGTATTATAGAAAAAAAGATGTATGTATTATAGAAAAAAAAGATGTTTGCTTGTGAATAGTTGGAAAGTAGATTGTATGTAACTGTTTATGAAAGGGAGAGTGTACAAAAACAGCGGATAATCATAAGTCTAAATTTTGAACACAAAAAAGAAATCATAAGTCTAAATATTCGGTCTATATTAGGTGGCATTATCATTTTCAATTACATAGAAATTACCGAATAAAAAATTATAAGACTCTTCATGTGTTTCTCATTTTCTTTTATTCTATATTAAAATATATATTGAATTTTCATTATAAGTATTAATATAGTTTGAATGGTAAAACTAACTTTGGTGAAATTCTATTCAAATCTTTTGTTTCAATAATGTTAACAGAGATAAGCCAAATGGCGTCACAAGTAGAAACATGCTGAGAATACAATGTCTCTTGTCTTGATCTGGGAAACAGCTTCTTCTAGTTTAGCTTCAAGCTGTCTTGCATGTAAACTTTCCAGCTACCATGAGTTCTTGCAGAACTTACCCAGTTCTCCTTGTCGTTTTGCTCTGCCAAGCTCCCTTTGAGAACACGACAATCTCCATGATCTCGTGAAACTTGGAGACTTTTACCTAAGCATTATACAAAACCTCCATTTGTTCTGTCTGAACCAACGCACAAAAATCTGCGTTGATATCAATCTGCCACATTGTCACAGAAAAACAAAAAAGCTATGAACCATAATATTGAATTGGTTAGCTTTTCTTGGATGAGCAAGAAAAGTTTTAAATACCTAAGGCAAGACAACAGAGCTGGCCAGTGAAGAGATTGAGAACCTGCACTATTATTAAGAACCAGATGGGGGTAGCTATTGGTTACGCTCTTTCATCATGAGGCCTCTTAGTTTTATTCGTTGTTTAACTTTGTAACGTTCTGTATCAAGGATGATAATACTCTGGGTTATTCAAACGACACTATTTGTTCCACCAGAACTTGGTAGCAAAGATATCGTGTCCAAAGAACAAATGGAAGCATTATCAACAAACAAAATCGAATTTAGATTATCTAACATAAGCGAAACCTTTTGAATTAATGTTTTTGATAAACAAAATGAAACAAAATGAGAAACATATATGTAATCAAATAATCTCCATAGACGTAAGCTTCTGAAAATTAACAAATATATTTGTAATCAAATAATCTGTAATCAAATAACTTCGCATAGGCGTAAGCTCCTGGGATAAAGTTTCTCCCACAAACTGGAGATTTAGAACTAAAATTTTGATAATATAATCAAACTGAACCAAAATCAACAAACAAATCTTAATCTGAATCATCAGCCATATCCGAAGCTTTTAAATAAAGCCGTTTCTAGGATGAATCTATTAGAAAGCTTAGACTGATAAGAAAGAGTTGATGAAAATTGATGAATTTCAAAGTGTAGAACATACCTTTTTATAGGGATCATATAAGTTCATATATATAATTCAAATTATATATAATTTAAAGATGTTTTCGCACCTAAGAAAAATTTAGATGTGTTTTCGCACACAAAAAAAAATTAAGTATGTTTTAGTATGTAAAAAAGGTTTAGGTATATTATTTTCAGAAACTCATAGTTTGGGTATGAATAAGCCCCTGTAAACAGACACCCAAATCCCAACTTTGAGACTCTGATATTACGAAACCTATACAACTTGTAAAAACCAAACACGGTCGGATAGAACAGAAGAAGTGCAGCAACTAAAACCAAAGCATTAATGCATGGACCATTCAGGCGGCAAATTCCACGAGCAGCAACTAAAACCAAAGCAAAAGCACCATTCAGGCGGCAACTTCGACGAGACAGTCTCCCCGAAATTACTTTGCAGAACTTATCAGCTTCCTTGCAGAGATTAACATTGGCTCCTCCTTCGGCAATGGCCTTTTGGTTCTAAGAAAAACATACACAGGTTAGGTCAGAGGTATCACCTTTACCCTGAATCTCTTAATAGTTTTACTGAGAGTGAAAGTGTCACTAGGTGATAATGAATGATCATTCCATTCGTGTACAAGCTTTTTAAGAAGAGCAACACTAGCTTTTATATTCTCCTTGTAGAGATATCCCCACTGCTTGCAGCAATCAAAGTTTTTGGTCAGCGACCAGATAGAGATTTCTATAGCTTCCCTGGCTAAAGCAGGACTTT
This sequence comes from Eruca vesicaria subsp. sativa, assembly GCA_932364175.1. NCBI lineage: Eukaryota > Viridiplantae > Streptophyta > Magnoliopsida > Brassicales > Brassicaceae > Eruca > Eruca vesicaria. The sequence continues at coordinate 646,440 of CAKOAT010375154.1, forward strand.
CTGCATCAACGGTAACAGATTAGAAACTCTACCTTTGCCAGCTAATCTCAAAGAAAAAGTGAATATCTGTTTGTAGACATGTTCCATTGCCTCGCTTTTTGGTGCACCAACATCATCCTTGCATTTTTGGACCAGATTTTTCAGAAGAGTACCACTATCATTTAGAATCATCCTATAGAGATTGTCCCAGGGCTTGCAGCAATCCACAATTTCAGTCAGAGACAGGATAGCGACTGCTGAGGCTTCCCCTAGTAAAACAGGAGATCCTGGGACAACTGTATCAAGGATACTAATACCTTGTATAGCTATTTTCAAACAAGTTCTGGCCATCTTTTGAATGATTAGTTTCATTGCCTCGGTTGATGGTGATGATAGTTCGAGGGAATGCGCGTTCCATTTCTCTACAAGCGTTTTAAGAAGAACAACACTTCCTTCTGGATTTGCCTTAGTGCACAGCTTCTTCCAGCATTTCCAGCAATCAAAGTTTTCAGTCAGACACCAGATAGCGATTTCTATAGCTTCCTTTGCTAAACCAGGATTTCCTGCAACAACAGTAACTAACAGATGAACAAGAGAGAAATTCAAGGTTTGGTGTGTTATCAAATTAATTACCTTCTTCTTCAGCTAATCTCAAAGACAAAGTGAACATATATCTAGGGAGTCGCTCGTGTAGGCAAGAGCCACTTCCTTTAACATGGTATAAACTTTTAGTAACCTCCTTGTATCCTGTATATGCATGCAATACATAGATAGACAACAGCTGTTATCAGAATCGGAAAATTAGTTATAATGATTCCCAATAATAATAATACTAGTAGCTACCTCTTCACTTGCGGAGGATGTAGCAGGGAATGTAACCCGTAGCAAAATCTCGAACAAATGACGTGGAAGCAGGGGAAAATGGGCAATTAATTCCCCAAGTATTTGAAATCGGCAGTTTTAATACTCAAGTATTGCTCGCGCAGAATTATTCCCCAACTAATAGTTGACTGCGCGAAATTAGGAATGAAATAGTCAAACCGTTAACTGGTTAACGGAAAGATAACGGTTGACTATTTCGTTCCTAATTTCACACAGTCAACTATTAATTGGGNGGGAAAATGGGCAATTAATTCCCCAAGTATTTGAAATCGGCAGTTTTAATACTCAAGTATTGCTCGCGCAGAATTATTCCCCAACTAATAGTTGACTGCGCGAAATTAGGAATGAAATAGTCAAACCGTTAACTGGTTAACGGAAAGATAACGGTTGACTATTTCGTTCCTAATTTCACACAGTCAACTATTAATTGGGGAATAATTATGCGCAATAAATACTTGAGTATTTAATTTGCCGATTGAAAATACTTGAGGAATTTAAAACATCAATACTTTTTAAAAATATATATATATATATAATTTAAAAGATTTTCAAGTCAGATACAATCAATATACGAGATTTTTACTTTTTGAAATAGATTTTTAAGCTTTTATAATAACATATACAATAATAAAAATAGTTATAGTTGCAGTTTATTGTTGATGTACTTCATGTTTATATAATCACATATGGATGATTTCATATCATTTACGTAATCATATGTTGTAAATTAGATCTCAATTTTAGACTTGGGATGGCAAAAAATATCGAACCGAATGAAACCGAACCAACTGAATCGAAACAACTCCAAACCAAACTGAACCGAGTTAAACCGAACCGAGAAAACAATGTGCTTTTGTTATTATTTGAAAACTAAAATCTCTATTAACTTTATACAATATACTTAAATCCTAACACTAACGATTAACTTTATTAACGCTTTAAAAAAAAAAAGTCTGTTTACTTTAGTTAACTTTGGTTTAGTTGTGTTCTTATAAAAAATGGTGATTTTTCAGATTTTTTTTCAGTTTTATATTATAATTAATTTACATAAAGCATGATCAGACAGTTTTATATTATAATTATAATATAAAACTGAAAAAAAAAATCTGAAAAATCAACATTTTTTTATAAGAACACAACTAAACCAAAGATAACTAAAGTAAACAGATTTTTTTATTTTTTTAAAAAGCGTTAATAAAGTTAATCGTTAGTGTTATGATTTAAGTATATTGAATAAAGTTAATAGAGATTTTAGTTTTCAAATAATAACAAAAGCACATTGTTTTCTCGGTTCGGTTTAACTCGGTTCAGTTTGGTCTGGAGTTGTTTCGATTCAGTTGGTTCGGTTTTATTCGGTTTGATATTTTTTGCCATCTCTAGTCTAAAATTGAGATCTAATTTACAACATATGATTCTGTAAATGATATGAAATCATCCATATGTGATTTTATAAACATGAAATACATCAACAATAAACTGCAACTATAACTATTTTTATTATTGTATATGTTATTGTAAAAGCTTAAAAGCTTTGGGGAANTTGGGGAATTAATTGCCCATTTTCCCACCAAGGATTATTATCCCAAAAAGTAGGAGACTCTACAAGTTTGGTCTGAGCCCTTGGTTTCTCAAAAATTCTGATAAGAAAATTACATGGACAAGGTATGAGATGACTGTATTAAATATATTTATATATCAAAAGAAACAGACACTTACTTCTCAACCACTTGCAGGATGAATTTCCTTGAGTGAGGGTTGGTAGAGACTTCTTGTAACTGTGGTAATAAGAAATGAACCCATGAAAACAAGGCTGCATGTATATTACCATAGGAGACCTGCCCACGTTTTTACAGTTGGATAAATTTCAGTATACACAACACAGAAAACAAACATTCTTGGTACTAGATCAGACACAAACAAACGAACCTGATATATCATCCAAACTATACTTGGACAAGTCACGGCGCCATTTTTTTGATACCAAAGATGAATCTCATTCAGAGGCCGAAAATTCATAGGAAGAATATCGGGGTGGCTACGTAGTACTAATGCTAGTGCAGGAAATATCGACACCTAATCATCATAGAATAATAACCAAGATAATGTCAAAGAGAGGTAACTGGAATTGGACAAGAGTAAGAGTTTTGGAAAATCACGTCAGATAGATGCGTAGGTGAGTGACCCTTTTCCCAACGACAGTGAGACAAAGAATCGAGAATATGGCCAAATGACCACACTACAAAGTCACGGAGTAGACTAGTTGGACGATGGTTGACTATTAAATCGACTAATTTAGGGTAGTCAGGACAAAGAGATACCTGTTTATGAGAAAATAAATCATTCGCTAAGACTTTTGATTAGAACAAAAAAAAACAAAAAGAAAATGGTCACGTACATCCAGCGTGGACGAAAGAGGGTCCTTTGATATATCCTCCCACGCAAATGATACTCTGGAAAAAGCATTCCCAAAGGAATGGATTAATCTTACTAGCATAAGCCCCGAGCTCTCCGACAACATTTTCTAATTTTACAAACAACCAAACAAAAAAAGAATGAAAAAATGTAAAAATAAAAATAAAAATAAAAATGAATTGAACATGGCATGAACTTTTACCTCAGCTTGGAAATTTGGAGAATCAAACATTGACCAAGCTTGGGGAAAAGATGCTTCCGTCTCCTTGGCTTCTTCTTCTACAAGCCTACAGAAATCCAAAGTGAGAGACCAACTGATATTAGCAGGTCTCAATCAAGGTTGCAAAAAAGATCAACTTTTATTAATACTAGTTTCTTCTGGCCTTTTCTTATCATCATTATATAGAAACTTCAAAACCTAATCGGTTTTTAGAAACAAAATGAATATAACAACTAAACAATGGAAATAGTTAAGAAAATTTTGTACCTTTGATATTTTTTCATGTGCAAGAGCAAGGGATCGCTTGAGTCCAGCAGAGCAGACAATAAAAAAACAAAAGGAATATTTGAGCATGCATTAACAAAGACTACCACTTAGATATGAAGCAAGAGTTACTCTTACTAGATATGAAGAGATGATTGACGGTGGTCATACTTGTTATAGATCCTAAAGTAGACACACACAAAACTCAGACGAGCAAACATATGAGATGAAGAAAAGAACAAGGTAGCTAGCTAGGGTTACTCGTGAGAGATGGAATAATAGGTTGCAGATGATTCGGCAAGAGATAGCTGGATTTCAACACCGCGACTACTTTGACTATCATGGATTCCAATAATCTCCTTATGCTTATCCTCCAACTGATTCCCCTCGTCACTAGGTGATTTATCATCAGAAAGATTACTATGAAGTTTCGGCATCTGCGATATATTTAACCCTAGCTACCTTAGGTTTCAAAGTTACTTGCTTTTCAAACTTACTAATTGCTTGCGATTATATACTTAACATGTGTTAAATACCAAGTTTTTTAAAAAAAAATAAACAAAAACAATTTAATAGTTAGTTTTACCATTTAAAAATCTTAAACATCCCCCTATACATTAAAAGAGAAGTCACTTTGACACGTGACACTCACACAGCCCTTCTCAAAAGAATTCTAGCGATTCTATTGGTTGATTTTTTTAGAATTTATTTTTTGATTTATTTTTACCATCAACACTACTAAAAAAGAAATCCATTTAAATACTTATCTTTTGTGTTTTCTCGATTCAAAGAACATCATTTTGCGATCCTTTCCCTGTTTAATTCATTAAATACGCATTAAATATTTTAGATGTCAGATAAACAAAATTAATAGTGTGTAATAGATGACAGGGAATAAACCGCCTCGGTAACATTAACTATAGTATTATGTAAATCTATACCCCAACATTCCTAAAACTAAACCATAAAAGTAGGGGAACTGTTTGCCACCAAAACTCGAAAAATCCAACCCCTACCTAAATTTTTTAATATCATTTACAGATTAGTAAAATCGCAAAAATGCTATCAACAATATTTTTGATAATATCTTATTCTTATAGTATATTCTAAAAATTCAGATTTAAATTAGAAAACATTTAATAAATAATTATTTTTAATGTTTTTGACTAACAACTCACAGACACTTTAAAATTTGATTCCGATGGTATATTCTAAATTCGTTACGAGCTGTTTAACTATCTGATTTTATGCANCAACAATATTTTTGATAATATCTTATTCTTATAGTATATTCTAAAAATTCAGATTTAAATTAGAAAACATTTAATAAATAATTATTTTTAATGTTTTTGACTAACAACTCACAGACACTTTAAAATTTGATTCCGATGGTATATTCTAAATTCGTTACGAGCTGTTTAACTATCTGATTTTATGCATAAAAGTAATATCCGACTATTATTTAAAATCCTTAAGAATGCATTAAATCGTTTAGCTTGGCCATGAAGAATCTCTATATAATAACTACTCAAAAATATTGTTTCTTTAAATCGTAGATATTATAAAGATTTCTGTACCAAACGAATTGTAAATATTGCTAAGATATGTAAATTTTCGTTAGCAATATAGTTTTAAATATTTTTGCTTGATCAATACTCTATGGATTTCCTAAACTGAATCCGAATATACTAAAGATTTTGTTTAAGCGTCAGTTAGAAGCCATCAACTAACCTACTGCTATATAAAAACCCATAAAGTGCCAAAGTTTTCTCAAATCTATTCACAGCTACATTAGCTACAAATAAAATCCATGCCTCTTGCAAGAAGACTTACATGGAAAATAAAGGACACCTTCTTCCTGTTGAAGCATGGAGACACATTCAGAATTATAGCCTCAGTCCTGCAACCGGATCCTATCGAGCAACCGATCATTCCTACAAAATGAGTATCGTCAATAATACAAAAATACAAGATCTCTTCTTGTGAATGAAAACATGTTCCTAAGTTTGGTAGACTTTCCGTCTCTGTTTTGAGTGGATCACTCAACCCAAATTTTCTCATTCGTAATTTTTACATCAATGTATTTTATTATATTTTCAATAACTGAAACGCTAATTTTTAAATTTTTTTTTGCAGATGTGATTGTTCAGGTTATGGACTTGGGAGTGCTTGAAACTATCCAAGTCGCAGTGAAGTTTACACCTCGCGACATCAAGTAATTTTTTTTATCTCACGTTTATTATTTTGAGTGATCCTTCAAGTTCATATTAATTCAATACTTATTCTACTTTTAATAATAGTGACTCTCGTGTTTCCTGCTGTGTGAGATCCTCTATGAGGGTTGCNTTCGCTGCAGGTGAACTCCAAATCACCAATGCATTTGAGGCATCACAGCTCTTGATTAATCCTGCAATTTCAGAGACTGATGCCTTCAACAAATGTGATGTTTCATTCATCTTTAAGATTTTATCTTCGGTCTATATAGGTATTTTCTTGAACATGATTTCATTATGTTGTTTATACACATATTAATAAACTAATCATGTTGTATTTATATGGAAATTAGGATTTATAATAACGTGAAAGAAGACAATGTATCTGGAAATAACTTATCTTTTATTTTAAATTCATGTTCTCTTTATAGAATAACGAAATCCATAATCTTCGTATTTTGAATATTAATATTTTCTCTGAGGGTATATTATTCCTGAAAGAAATAAAAAATTCACCATTTTTAAGACACTTAAACACAGATACTAGAGCTGTAATTAATAACTTTAACAGTAAATAGAAAATATCAAAAGAATCTTAGGCTTTCTTGCCACCGTTATTTGGCTTTTGTTATTCAGATTTTTTTTGAATCAATTTTACAACAATTAGATTTTTATTAACTATTAACTATGGATCAAAAATAAATATGCGAAATCAGATTTACCTTTTTGTGGTCTTTCAAATCTTCTTAGGAATTTGTCAAAGAGACCTGAAAAGGTGAAGTTCTTCAACCATCTCAAACTCATCGTGTTTTTCACGGATGCCTTCAGATCCAACATGCATAACAAGTTAAAAAAAAAACAAGTAAGATTTTCTTTTTAGATTTTTATATCTGCTAAAAGAAAAAGAGGAAATCGCCTAAATAGATTGGAAAAGGTGAAGTACTTTGATTTGCTGCCATCGATTTGCACCTCTTCAAGCAGTCATTTCCATCTTTACCACCACAAGTAAGCCGCGGCCGTTCGTATCATGAGTGCTCTAGCTTCGATTAAAGTTTGGCCATGGAAATCGTCTTTCGATAAAGAAACATCGTGACATAAAATTTTGTTCTTTCCTTTTCTGTTTTTTTTTTTTAAAAGTGATTGGTCATCGACCACACAATTTTGTCATCGGTTCAGATGTTTTTACTTTGGGCCATTCGGGCCGGGATTAGTATCTTTTGTATTTCAAGTTCTTATTTATATGTGCAATTCGGGCCCATTATAAATATTGTGTTTGTATTAACAAACATGATTAAACATATGATTATTAGTTTTTACTTTTTAAATCTATGTTTAAACATTCCTAAAATATCTTAATATCATAATGAAACACGTAAATATTTATTTAGAGCTTAGTACAAATGTATGTTAACAACAAAAATTCTTTGTAAAATAACTTTAGCATAATAGAGAATATGTATTTATGCATAATAATATTTTTCACCTAAAATAAAGAATTACAACACATATACAATACAATTCTAATTAGTGATAATAGAAAATATGGTACTAATAAAAAACTACATACTATTAATTTCAGATTTGGAAAATAAAATTCAACCTTCAACACACAAATTTTTTTGTGATGTTGCAATTATAAATACACACAATAACTACATATTGATTCTGAAGTTACTTTGTTCCATCTCCTCTATGTAAAATATTGTGTACCAGCATTTTTCTGTGTCTGATGCTTTACCTCAAAGACGGTGGTCTTATGATATAAAATCTATTACTTCTAAAACTTTATATTATTAAGTCCATAATTTAAATCTGTATATACCCGCACAGGGTGCGGGCCGGTCACCTAGTAAACTTTAAAAGTAGTTTCCCTTTTTTAAACAATTTTACAAAAACTGTAAAAATTAAATTTCCATATAAATAATATTAATAATAGTATTTTAAAAAAAAAAATTACTAGATGATGAAAATCTACTCTGTTAATTAATACAAGCCATATAATTCATTGACTCGCATTACTTAAATTAAACCTACGGTTAATTCTGTGATAGAGTGTTGGACTTACTTTTGTTTTTAAGACAAATTATATGGTTTGGTTTTTGGGCTTACTATTAAAGAAAAACTCCAAAAAACATTGAATAAACTTTCCACCTTAATAAATCAAAAAATTAATTAATATTTTTAAGCCCAAAGGTAATTAATATTTTTAACAAAAAAAAAAATTCTATTATTAATCACTTCTTTAAATCATGTACTTTAAAACATGTTAATGTATTTTTTTATTTTAAATAAAAATCACTTTGTTTTGATAAATTTCAATGGTGACTTTTAAATAGTTTATTATTTTATTTTTAAATAATTTTCTGATTTAAAAAAAAATAAATGTAAAGCAAAATCAAAAACCATAACTAAAAACTAAAATCCAAAACCAAAATCTGAAAACGCAGGTTATATTTTTGTTTTTGTTTATTTACAAAATAAACTATTAAAATTTAAAAAAAAAAATTTGTCCTTTTCAGTTTTAAATTAGATGTTTGATTATTTGAGATTTGTTTGTTGTTATTATCAGTTCAAACTAACTCAGCAGATCTAAAAACTAAAAAATAAAAACTCAAACCAAAAGCTGAAAATAAAAAATAGAAACTTAAAAACTAAAAACCAAAAACCAAAATCTAAAACCAAATCTAAAAATTAAAATTAAAACTAAAACTAAAACTAATGCAAAACAATCACCACCACAAGTTTTGGATTACTGATTTTTTTTTGATGAAATTTCAAATTTATTGATCTATGTAAAGAATGTTATTTACAAAATGGTTCTACTGTTGCTTTAAAATAAATAATAGAACGTATGATCTGTTCCTATGCAGTAAGCTGGAACCATCGTTGTAGTAACCCTCCATACTTATGGTCATGCTTGTATTTCAGCGATGTAATTCTGTTTCTCACTGCTTTATCGATGATCCGACGAAGCTGGTTTACGCTTACTCTACCCCTCTGGTGTCGCCTGGCATTTCTCTCTTTCCAAATGTGATATATGGCGGTCTGCAACAGTAATTTAGCCAAGATAGTGTCCTTTTCCTGCTGTTCCAGTCGCTGAATACGGAGCACTGTCCATTGCCAATCCGGGTTAATGCTATTCCCCACAAGTCTACGAGCCAGACCTTCCCACACCGTATAAGAATAGGGACACGCAAAGAAGAGATGATCCCGCGTTTCATCCCGCTCCCCACATAGCTCACAACCCTGAACCATTCCCCAATTCCTCATACGATCTCCAGTAGATAATCTATTCTTCATAGCCAACCAAGTTACAAATGAGAACCTCGGTACTCCTTGTGTGAACCAGATTACACGACTCCACTCCTCCACTGCTCTCCGTGTTCTTATTTGTTCCCACGTACTTGCTGCAGAGAAATTATCTCGAAAGTCATCTTCCCCATGCTTCCACAAGACAATGTCCCTTCCCCCTTCAGCCTGTGGAGGTGTTGTCGCCATAATAAGGTTGTGCAGCTCTGGGAATTTACGACTCCTTCGCCCTCTAATGCACCATCCCTCCACTGTTGCAGCTTCACTCACTGTTGCGTGCCTCCTTACACCCAAATAAGTAGTGCCTGTAGGACCAGTGATATCAATTAACTTCCCCTGCCCCAGCCAGTCATCAAACCAGAAGTGACAGCTTTTGCCATCTCTAATTTCAGCTCTGAAAAAATTATAGGCCACATCCCTTAACTTCAGTAGCTTTCTCCATATCCATGAACCTTTTGTATCATCCCTGACATCCCAGAATGAGTTATATTTTAGCAAGTAATGCTTCACCCAGCTTACCCACATAGATGAAGGCTGTGTGAACAACCTCCATATTAGCTTCAGAGCAAAGACGCGATTTGATTCCCGTAGCTTCCTTATACCAAGCCCGCCCTCTTCTTTAGGAACACATAAGTCATCCCAACTGACCTTCGCTTTATGTGTCTGAGTAGGGGAGCCAGACCAGAGAAAAGCGCTACACATACTCTCAATTTTGTCAAGACATTGAGCTGGTAATATGAAAGCTTGACTCCAAAAATTAACCGTACTAGCAATAACAGTTTTGATTAGCTGTAATCTTCCAGCAAAAGAAAGGTTCTTGTTGGACCAACACAGCATCCTCCCTTTGATTTTGTCTATTAGCGGCTCATAGTCATGTCTGGTCAGCGTCTTTGTTGTCAATGGCATGCCTAGATAGCGTATTGGCAGCGTTCCCACACCTATACCAAGAGATTCAGCCACATCGAGGAGAGCAGTAATATTATTACCAGAGGCAAAAATAGAAGACTTAGCCGCATTAATATGTAAACCAGACATTCTAGCAAACTTCTTCATAACCTCTAAAACGCCCAAAAACGATTCCGTGGTGCCCTTAGTGAAAACCAGTATGTCATCGGCAAAACTAAGGTGTGTGAGCTTGACTTCCTGGCATTGCGGGTGGTAGCCAAATTCACCTGTAGCTGCAGCTTTATTTAAAAGTTTGGAGAGAACATTGTTAAGGATAACATAGAGGTAAGGGGAGAGGGAGCATCCTTGTCTGATTCCTCTTGCACTTGTGAAGAATCCTTCCAGACTACCATTAACGCACACCGAGAAAGCAGCAGTTGTGATGCATAAACGGATCCAATTAACAAACTGAGGAGGCAACCCCATTGCAAGCAAAACCGATGTAATAAAAGACCACTTAACTGTATCAAAGGCCTTGGATATGTCAAACTTGATAGCACACTTCGGCGCATTCCCAGATCGATGATATCCTGTGACAAGCTCAGAGGCAAGCAACACATTTTCCAGTAAAAGCCTGTCTTCAATAAATGCACATTGATTGGCTTCAATGGCATCTGGAAAAATAATCCTGAGCCTATGTGCAAGGACTTTAGAAATGACCTTGTACATTAAGTTGCAGCAGGCGATAGGTCTGTAGTCTTTCATGGTCTGAGCATTTGTAGTTTTCGGTATAAGAGAGAGTATGGTTGCGTTTACTCCAGTAGGCATGAACCCATAAAGGAAGAAGGATTGTATTGCCACAATGAATTCCCTTCCTATAATAGGCCAAGCTGCAACAAAAAACTCTTTGGTGAAACCATCAGGTCCTGACACTTTGTCATTAGGCAGAGCATGTAGAGCCTGGTAAATTTCTTGAGCAGTCACGGGTCCAGCGAGTACAGATGCTGCTTCAGAAGGACATCGATATGTTAACAGATTCTGCAGATCTGCTACGGATATGTCCTCTAATGTGGAGTCTTGGCTTTGCAGGAAGATCTGAAAATGAGAGACAGCTTCTTTCTTTATGTCATGATCAGAGGTGAGAATTTCTCCTTGCCCTGTGACCAAGCTTCTGATCATATTCCTGGCAGTTCTTGTCTGCACCATAGAGTGAAAAAACCGTGTGTTTTGATCCCCAGCTTCTAACCAACGAACACAAGACTTCTGTCTATAGAATTTCTCCTCGATGCGCGCTAATCTGCTCCATTTTATTTCTGCCTCTGCTGCTCTTGCAACATTTTCTGGCCTAGGGTCCAGAAGTACCATATTTTGACACTCACATAACTTGTCATAAGCCTGTTTAGTTCGCGTAGGAAGATCTCCGTAGTGCTTCTTGTTCAGTTCACGGAGGGGTTGCTTGAGAAGCTTAAGTTTCTTATGAAATCGTGATAGTGCTGTCCTGGAGTGATGGAGTATCTCCGTGCCATCCCATACTTCCTTAATCGTAGGAAGAAAGTCCTGATGTTCAGCCAGGTAATTGAAGAACTTAAACGGTTTACGAGCTTCATTCGAGATACCTGTTGTTCTAACCAAACATCGTGCATGATCAGATACACCTCCGGCGTCAAAGCGTGCAGTGGAGTGAGGATAGTGGTTTAGCCATTCCGTGTTGACAAGTACTCGATCTAACTTCTTGCCAATTGGGTCATCGACTCTGTTATTCCACCAAGTGAACAGTGCTCCAGTGTAAGGCAAATCCGAGACAAAGCAATCCGTCACAGCCTCTTGAAAGTGTGTCATTCCTAGTTGGTCACTTCTGTAATCACTCGCCCGAGAGTGCTCGCTGGTAGCGAGTGTGGTATTAAAATCACCCATTATAATCCACGGTAGATTCAAATGGCCATACGCTGCTTGAGTACCCCTTAGTTCATTCCATAAGGCCGTTCTCTCTCCAGCGGTGTTGAAAGCATAAACTGTTGAGCAGATAAACTGTTCTCCCGTGCTTGGTATCTGAACCGCACAAGTAATGACCTGAGCGCTCATATGCAACCTTGTAACAAATACATCATTAGTCCAGCAGAACCAAATCCTTCCCAAAGGATGAAACTCATAATTAGTAATAGAGTTCCATGTAGGCATAGCGGCATGCATACAACGACTAAAATTCCCTTCCTGAACTCGAGTTTCTAACAAACAACCAAAGGATGGCTTTTCTTCTTGCAACCAAGTTTTTAAAGCTCTATGCTTGCGTGTCATGTTGAAACCACGCATATTCCAAGCAAAGAAGGACTTCATGTCTTCCTACCGGAAGTTTTCTTTGAAGTTCCCTGCACCCCCATGTACAACATGTCCTTTGAACGTACAATTTTGCCTCGTGATTGTTTACCAGCCTGTGCACCTCGTTTCCCATTTGGTACTTGTGGTCTCTGAGATCTCTGCCTTTTGTTATCTGCCACACTTGTCTCTAAAATCTCACCTTCCTCAGTCTCTTTCCCCATCTCATCCTCCTCTCCCTCCTCCTCAATATCGTGTAGTAAGTGGAACCGAGAAGGTGAAATTTCTGTCCCCTCCAACTCCCCCCGACGCCCTTGCTGATCCTTCGTTTGGGTCCTGACATCTGGTCTCTGCTTTCCCCCCTGGCCACTCTCCCAACTGCCAGAATCAATAGCATGAAATGCTTCCGTAGTCGGTTCAATCAGCTGGATTCCCTGAGTCTCTTGGTTTGGTAGTAACCTTGTTTCTTCAGAACCATCCTGCTCCGATGGAGCATCTGCATCTCGAGCTGGAATATGATGATTAGGCTGTGGCGTTATTGCCGCCAAGTCTTGAATAAGATCATTGATAATCCTTCCCTCACACTGAATTCCCTTCGTTATTTTCCCATCTCCCTGCTCCATCTCCTTATCTTCTGCCTTCTTCAAAATTTTGACTTCACTACTAGAACAATCATGGGTCTTGTGTCCCCATCTTTTACACACCGTACACCTAGGCGGCAACCAGGGGAAACTCACTTCTATTTCCCGTTCTCTTCCCTCCTTATCCTTAAAAGCGATCTTCTCCACAAGTGGTTCGTGGAGATTCACTTCTGTTAATACTCGAGCTACATCCAGTCTAACACAGCGCTCCGTGTGCGGGTGTAGCTTCACAAACCTACCAACTGCCTTTGACAAACACTTCAGACCTTTATGTGAGTAAAGATCATTTGGAACTCCACGCAGATCAACCCAGAGTGGCATTGAGGATAGATCTGGAGGGTGTAGCGCCGATTCCGGAGACCAAACGTTCACCACCAATGGCACGTCAGCAATATGCCAATATTTCCTGTGCAGAACCCTGGATCTCATCTGATTGTCATCAATACGAAACAGCACTGTATTCTTCTCAATAAACTGGACGTCAATCTTAGTACCAGCCTTAGGAGAAGACCAAATTCGATTTACCGTCGCGTGCACTGAACCAATGTGCGGAGCATCGCCAATGAAGTAACCCACCACAAATGATTTCCATAGCAACTCTGACTCGTCAAAGATGTCCGCTGGAATCTGAATCGAGGCCACTCCTCCCACCACTTCAATAACCGGCTCCGAAGTACCAACTTGACTCTTTGTCCTCCAAGGGGTCTCCCTTGCTGCCTTCGCTCTGACACCAGGAACTCTCGGATCTTGGGATTGTGTGCTCTTTCCAACGCATGATTCCTTAGCAAGTGATATCTCTCCGTCCTTTTCGTGAACCAGATCCCCTTCCTGTGTTTCCCTTGCGCTGTCGCCAGTAGGGATAGCAAAAGACAGCTCGCCATCTATCACGGGAACCAGATCCCCATCCTGCGATTCACTTGCGCCGTCATTAGGTTTTGCTCCGTCGCCATCTCCTTCACCCGTCGCCATCTATTTTAAAATCTCTTTATGCTTATTTTTCCAGTGCAAGAATTTACTGATTTTACACCAAAACATACTTTAAATAAAAATAAATTCAATTATATAAATTTTTAATCATAAATATTTTCCGCGGGTCAAAATCTAGTTATATATTTAAGATTATGACATGCGTTAAACTACAGATTTTTTTTTTATTTTCTAAAAAAATTAAACCAAAAGAATATAAAAACAATCTGAAAATTAATTTCCTTTTTTTAAATTCTTATACTTTTTAAAATTTCTTATACAAAAAATATTTTTTAATATTTCCACATAAATAAAAATTTAAAAATGGTATTTCATTTAAAAACATGAGTTTAAGATAATTATAATCTTGGTTTTTCAAAGTTGCTAATTAATATGATTGTGATACAAGACAATTATATATTTAATATTATGATATGTTTTAAATAATAGGTTTCTTTAAAAAAAAAACTTAAACCAAAAGAATATAAAAATAATATAAAAAATATAATTATCCTTTTTAAAAATTCTTAAACAAAGAAAGTTTTTAATATTTCCATATAAATAAAATTTTAAGAATAGCATTCCTTTTTTAAAACATGGTCTAAGATAATTAACACTAAACATTATTTTAAGATAAATTTCTATACAAATTAAAATATTTGTTTATAAATATTTAATAGTATTTTTCCTGTTAAAAATATTAAACCAAAGAGAATTGTAATATTTTAGGTGAATATATCCAATCGTGAATACATATAAAGAAGAAGAAAATTGCATAAAAAACCTTCAAGGTGGCAACCACTTACACTTTAAACCTTGAGAGTATTTTACAAGCACTTTAAACATTCAAGTTGGGAAATTTAGCATATTAAACCTCCAATCTGGCTTACTTATACATCAAGTTAAAATGTAACCGGTACTGTTCAAAACCGATGACGTGTCGGTTTGTTTTTTTTAATATTTTATTAATAAATAAATATAAAAAATCATTTAAAAATCATAAAAATCATTAAAATTCAGAAAAAAAATCATAAAAAATTCAAACAAATCATAAACATTAAAAATAAAAAAAGAATAAAAAATTAAATGAAATTCTAAAAAATCTCAAAATAAGAAAATTCACAAAAATTTAAATAAAATAAAAATTAATTTTAAATAAAATTAGTATAAAAATAATAGATAAAATAAATATAAATTCAAGAATAAATAATTTTATTTGTTTTATCAAAAATGAGAAAACACTATATTTTTTTAAAAAAGAATCATTATCTTCAAATGACTCTCGTGAACCAAATTAAAGCAAACAAATTAAATTCCAAGTCATTTTGTTGCTTATTAGTCGAGGTTTTCTGGATTCTATAACTAGATTAATATAGGATATTTTAATAACGCTAAAAGACTTGGATTTTAACTTGTTTGCTTTGATTTGGTTCATGAGAATCATTTAATGGTACATATCAAATACGATTAATTATACGTTGACATATATATAATATATAATAGTGACATGAAAAACAAATAACAATATAATTTAAAATAAAAACTTATGCAGGTGAAAGTCTAGGTGCTAAAAGACTTGAAATTTAATTTGTTGCTTTGATTTGGATCACGAGAATCATTTGAAGATAATGATTCATTTTTTTAAAAATATAGTGTTTTCTCATTTTTTAAAAAAATATAGTGTTTTCTCATTTTTTATAAAACAAAGAAAATTATTTATTCTTGAATTTATATTTATTTTATCTATTATTCTTATACTAATTTTATTTAAATTAAAATTTTATTTTATATAAATTTTTGTGAATTTTCTTATTTTGAGATTTTTTATAATTTCTTTTAAGTTTTTCTTATTTTTAATATTTTATTAATAAAATATTTTTATTATTTTGTGATTTTTAATGTTTATGATTTTTTAGAATTTTTTATGATTTTTTTGAATTTTTTATGATTTTGTTTGAATTTTAATGAATTTTTTTATGATTTTTAAAGAATTTTATATTTATTAATAAAATATTAAAAAAAAAACCGACACGTCATCGCTTTTGAACAGTACCGGTTACATTTTTAACTTGATGTACAAGTAAGCCAGATTGGAGGTTTAATATGCTAAATTTGTTAACTTGAATGTTTAAAGCGCTTGTAAAATACTCTCAGGGTTTTAACAATATTTCTTTTTAAGACATGAGTTTAAGGTAATTACAAACTTAGTTTTTTAAAGTTACTAATCATAATGATCCTAACACATTACATTTATATATTTAAGGTCATGGCATGTATTAAATAACAGTTTTTAATTTAAAAAAAAACACATAAACCAAAAGAATATACAAATAAACTAAAAAGTTAATTTTCCCTTTTTAAAACCAAAAGATAATTTTTATTATATTTCATTTTAAATCCTGACAAAATATAATTATATAATTTAATTAGTTAATAATTTTTATTTTTATTTTTAAAAATTTGATGATAAACATAATACTAAAGCCAGTTTAACAAAAAGATAATTGTAAAATATGTAGAGATATTAAAAACGAATTGGAAAAACTCCACTTTTACAAAACTAGTTTATATTTACTGAAATAATTATTTAAGAATAATTTATTTAAATCATTGTCAAAATATAAGTTTAAGAAATTGTCTATATTAATTTTATTTTTCTAAAATCATAAAACGAAACCATAAAAAAATTTGTTTTTTTTTAATAATAATTTTTCTTTTTTAAATCCTAAACAAAGGAAATTTGTATTATTTTTTTTTGACACATGTCATTATATAAAGCTTGGTTTTCCAAGTTGCTAATTAACATGATCCGAGACATATGATGATTATATATTTAAGATTATAACATGTGTTAAATAATAGTTTAAAAAATAACTTTAACTAAAAGAATTTAAAATTAGTTATTCTTTTTAAAAAAACAAACAAAAAACTTTCTAATTATATAAAGCTTTGTTTTCAAAATTTTTACTTAACACATTCACGACACATGACAATAATATATTTAAGATTATGACATGTGTTAAATAACATTCTTTTTAAAGAAAAACTTTGACTAAAATAATTTAAAAGTTAATTTTCCTTTAAAAAAAAAATCTTTAGCAGAAAACTGTAAAACATTTTATTTTCATTTAATAATTATTATTTAATAATATATCTTTTTATTATGTGGGTTTAAGATAGTTATAAAATACTAAACCGTACGTATTTGAATATAAATTTGATCACATTTGTAAAACATTTACCAAATATTTATCTTAAAAGTATTTAATAACATTTTCTGTAAAAAATATATTAAATTTAGAAAATCGAAAAAATAATCAATTTAACAGTTAATTTTACTTAAAAAATCATAAACATAAACTTTTAAAAAAATTTTGTTTTCCGTTTTTTATTGTTATCATATTTTCCATGAATAATAATAAAAAAGATGTTTTCATGTTTGGGTTTTATATGTGTTTGGTCATACGAAAATCAAACACATATCTAATATTTTTTAGGTATTTGGTCATTAAAAATTTCTTATTATTATTATTATTATTATTATTATTATTATTATTATTATTATTATTATTATTATTATTATTATTATTATTATTATTATTGTCTCCATATAACGACTATTTATATGTATTTGGTTAAAAAATCCAAATTCCTATACTATTTTATTAAATTTTCTGAATTTAACTATGCAATATTTTCTTATACTTCATTTTTATTTTAAGTTGAACTAGATCAATACGTGCGCGTCCGCGCGAGTTTTATTTTCGTTTAAAAAAGTAATATATGTATTCTCTACAGTTTAGTTTTATATAATTTTGATTTTGTCTATACTTATTTATGCTACTACACAACATGCTTAAAACTATATTTTGTATTAATAGTTTTTCATAAATGTATTATATATGTGCAGTGAAAACAGTAAATTAATTATCTGAATCTGTTAAATAACAATCTTTTTAAAGAAAAACTTTGACTAAAATAATTTAAAAGTTAATTTTCCTTTAAAAACAAAATCTTTAGCAGAAAACTGTAACGCATTATATTTTCATTTAATAATTATTATTTAATAATATATCTTTTTATTATGTGGGTTTAAGATAGTTATAAAATACTAAACCGTACGTATTTGAATATAAATTTGATCACATTTGTAAAACATTTACCAAATATTTATCTTAAAAGTATTTAATAACATTTTCTGTAAAAAATATATTAAATTTAGAAAATCGAAAAAATAATCAATTTAATAGTTAATTTTACTTAAAAATCATAAACATAAACTTTTAAAAAATTTTGTTTTCCGTTTTTTATTGTTATCATATTTTCCATGAATAATAATAAAAAAGATGTTTTCATGTTTGGGTTTTATATGTGTTTGGTCATACGAAAATCAAACACATATCTAATATTTTTTAGGTATTTGGTCATTAAAAATTTCTTATTATTATTATTATTATTATTATTATTATTATTATTATTATTATTATTATTATTATTATTATTGTCTCCATATAACGACTATTTATATGTATTTGGTTAAAAAATCCAAATTCCTATACCATTTTATTAAATTTTCTGAATTTAACTATGCAATATTTTCTTATACTTCATTTTTATTTTTAAGTTGAACTAGATCAATACGTGCGCGTCCGTGCGAGTTTTATTTTCGTTTAAAAAAGTAATATATGTATTCTCTACAGTTTAGTTTTATATAATTTTGATTTTGTCTATACTTATTTATGTTACTACACAACATGCTTAAAACTATATTTTGTATTCATAGTTTTTCATAAATGTATTATATATGTGCAGTGAAAGCAGTAAATTAATTATCTGAATCTAAACCCGTAAAGATCTAAAATGAACCCAGATCAAAATTTATAAATATTTGAATGGAGATAAAAATTTTAACCTCAAAACTTGAAATCTAAATAGTCTCGTACTATGGCTCCTGAATGTCTGCTCATAGTTTAGAGTTTGTCGTACAATGAATATGGAAAATAAAAGTGTAGAGTTGATCAATTTCATAGTATTGAATTTATAGTATTGAAATAATATGTTAATATTATTGATAATATCGATAAAAGTATTAATAGATGTAAGCTAATGAATTGTCTACAAACAATGGACATATATAAATGAAAAGTATAAAATATATTTTGTTTTATAATAGACGTATAGTATATATTTATAGATTAATATATTGGTTAAATGGTATAATTGATAAAGATAAATATTTGAATTGGAAATATTAGATGAAATATGGAAGAAAATAATTATGGTTGTTAGTGAAAGATTATTTAAAGAAATCAATACCATTAAAAGATGATCATTCATTTTAATGAGTATTTTATGTTTTCCAAAATTACCCTTAATGAAATGAACAAATTTTTATTTTCATTAATGGTAATATGATCATTTGGTTTTTGGGTCTAACAACTATATGTTAATAGATTTTATTAATAGACCAAATTCACTTTCTAAATATTAACATGTTGGTCCTGCCACATTCGACCCGCTACAGAACGGGTCAATCGATATTTCTGTCACGGAATGGGTCAATCGATATTTGAAAAAAACTAAATTGCGGGTGCGGGTGCATGTCAAATATATTTTACCTAGAAGATGTGCAGATTGTTCTAATTTCAATTGTGGGTATCCGGTAATCTGCAAAAATAGAAAAAAAAAATTCAAAAAATTATTTTACAAAAATTTACTCAATTTTTTTAAAATAATTCTTTTTTAAAAATAGATATTTAATTAAAAATATACTATTTAATATTATTTTTTAGAAAAAAATAAAAATATAATTATTTTTTATTAATAATTATCCACAGGTCGCGCTGATTATCCGCAAAATTAAGTGGGCCGGATATAGATAAAATTTTTTTTTTTTGGCGGGTCGGGCAGGGCGAGTTTGACCCGCTTCCCAGCATCAAGTGTAGTTAATTGATATTATTTTTCCAAAATAAAACTACACAATTACATATAATAAATTTACATAGCTATTGATGATAATAATAAATTAAAATCTATAATAATTTTAGAAAGTTATATTAGACAAGAATATTTTATATCATCAAAGCAAAAAAAAACTTATCCATCCATATATAGATAAAATAACAAAAATGGTATCTGCGCATTTTAAACGCGGGTCAAAAACTAGTATTTTACTATAGATGAAGTTAAGAATTAAAATAACTTAAATAATAGGAAATATTTTAATTCTTAACTTCATCTTTAGTAAAATATTTCACAGCTGTTTCACAGCTATTGAGTAAAAATCCTATGTTTGTAGATCGTTGAGAAAGGTTATGACACTACAAGAAAACAAGTGTCTAACGACTACACTATTGGTTGTTAATTAGTCGTAATATGCCATTTACGACCAATTAACATCGAAAACCAATTGGTCGTTATTCGCTAGTCGTAATGCACAATTAGTCGTAACGTAGTCGTAACATTACGACTACAAGCTTTAGTCGTAACCTAGTCGTAATATTACGACTAAGGTATTAGTCGTAAAGTTGAGGTGACACACGTAGTCGTAACGTAGTCGTAAATCTATTAGTAGTTTATTAGTCGTAATAAAGTTAGTAGTTAAATAGTCGTAATGCGTGTAGTAGTTCACGAGTCGTAAACATTAGTAGTTACTTAGTCGTAATATTACAACTAAGTAACTTCGACAGTTGTTGTCGATTAGTCGTAAATCAAAGACTAATTTACGACCAATTTAGATTTTATTTTTAAATAAAACGATTTTTTAATTTGATTTTTTTTTTAATTTTTGATTTTTAGTTCGATTTTTTTTTAGAAAAATAATAAATTTTAAATATATATATATAAAATTATATTTGATTAAAATAATATATAAAGTATTCATACAAAAAACCGAAAAACTAAGGTGTTTTGTTGAGGTTTATGTTTTGGAAGAACTCAGAAGAGTGCTGCTCCGCACGTCGATCCATATCCACTTGCTCTTCCGGAGTGGGGTCGGGGTTAAAGCTCGGACGTAGAGCTTGCCATGCATTGGCAACCGTCGGGTTTGGGTTCGAGGTCTCCATCATAAGATCGAACATATTCGCCATAGCCTTGAACTTGTCTTTATGCTCGTCTATGA
>CAKOAT010375154.1:669210-720282 GCA_932364175.1 Eruca vesicaria subsp. sativa
CTACATTTTCTACCTCCTCTATAATAGATGTTGTTTCACGAAATGCATCTGTGACCATATCATGCATCCTATCATGATCTACCATATGATGATCCTCTTGAAGGTAACTTTCAGAAAGCAAATGTGGTTCCTCTCTGTTATGAACTATTTCAACCTGATTACTACTACTAGCTTCATTCCTATTATCACCTTCTCCGTGATTATACCAGATATAGTAATGTGGAGTAAATCCTCTATTTACTATATGTTTCCAAACCGTTTCACTAGCAGCAAACTTCGTATTGTTGCATTTACGACAAGGACAGAACATTTTACCCGTCTCCTGTGTGAGAGACGTTTGTCCGGCCTGGTTCATGAACATCTCTGCTCCGTTGAGAAATTCATCAGTTACTATTCCGCTTGAATCTTTATGTGCATACATCCAACTCCGGATCTCATAAATATTTCTAGACATTTTTTAAAAAAGTTTTCTGTTTTTTTTTTCTTGTTTTAAGAATGAGGAAGAAGATCATATTTATAGAGAAATTTCGATTTTGGTAGGTAGTTAACTTAGTAGTTAAACATATGCAAAAATGGATGCAAAAGAATTAATCGTAATCTGGTAGCACTTTAACAACCAATTTACAACCAAATAGTAGTTAATTGGTTGTAAAATTTATTAGATGTATATTAGTCGTAAATTTACAACCAATGAGTGGCAATTTTACGACCCATTTACAACCAAATAGTAGTTAATTGGTGGTAAAATATATTAGATGTATATTAGTCGTAAATTTACAACCAATGAGTGACAAATGTTCTTTACGACCAATTAGGGACTACATTTGTAATATATTTTTTAAAAAAAAGAGAGAAGAAAGACAGTGGAATCACAACTCCATAGATTCTAAGCGAAACCAACGTTTCAATGTTAGTCCCGCATTAATCTTTTTGGAGTTGTGATCCCACTGTCTTTTTTTTCTCTTTTTCTTAAATTTTTAAACTCTTCGACTCAATTATCAACTCTCTTTATTAATATATTTCAAAATATTAGTTTAGAAATATTTGGAAAAGAAGAGAAGAAAGATACTAGAATCATAATTCTGTGGATTCTATGCGAAACCAACGTTTCAACGTTCGTCTCGCATTGATCTCTTCGGAGTTTTGANATTAATATATTTCAAAATATTAGTTTAGAAATATTTGGAAAAGAAGAGAAGAAAGATACTAGAATCATAATTCTGTGGATTCTATGCGAAACCAACGTTTCAACGTTCGTCTCGCATTGATCTCTTCGGAGTTTTGATCCGAGTACCTTTCTCTATTCTTTTTCAAATCTTTCCACACTATATCTAAAATATTTTAAAAATTTTGTTTATCTTTTGGGAGAAAACGATGGTTCTTTTATAGGGGACATTACGACTACTTAGCTTAGCTTCGAAATTTTACGACTAATTAGCATCTCGTACCATCCCTTAGTCGTAATCGAGTCGTACATTACGACCAATTAGCTTCAACCTACCATTAAAGCTTTGACCGAAATCCTAAACACGTGTAGTCGTACACTAGTCGTAATTTAACGACCAGAGTACGTTCACAAGGACATGTAGTCGTATATTGGTCGTTATGTTACGACTAATTTACGTCTATTGTAATTGGTAGCAATTTAACCTTTGAGTTACGACTAATTCTTTTTTTAGACGTAAAGTAGTCGTAATTGCGATTTAAAATTACGACTACACATCTGTAGTCGTAATTCGTAGTCGCTATGGCCATGTTTTCTTGTAGTGTGGGTATCAAGTGGGTGGCGATGTTTTCTTCTCGGTCCATAAGTCACCACACTATGGTCAACTACTGTCTAGTCAGTATCTACATGGTAATCGAGTCGGTGAGAGTGTTTTGGGTGAGAGTGCGCTTGTTTCACAAAGGAAGCGTAATCCTGCTGACTTTGCGCTGTGGAAGGTCTGACCAGTATAATCTCTCATTTTCTCATTTTTTCTTAAGTCAGTAAAAGTTGTTGTACTAATAGCCTCTTTATTATTATTTACTATTATCCTGTGAAGGCTGCAAAACCTGGTGAAGAACCAAGCTGGGATAGCCCTTGGGGTCCAGGAAGACCAGGATGGCACATAGAGTGCAGTGCAATGAGCACCCATTACCTGTCTCCCAGATTTGACATTCACGGTTGTGCTACAAATCTGAGATTTCCGCACCATGAAAACGTGATTGCCGCCAAGACTTGTGCCAAGATAGTGGTAGTGTGAATTACTGGTTGCACAATGACCACGTCATCAACAATAACAACGGGAAGATCCGAAGACGAGGTCTATATTTTACAATTAAACAAGTAAGTTTTTCTTTATATTGTTCCATAAAATTTAGTCTCTGTGCATTATTTGGATCAGAATTGTTTGGATCTGTGTTAGATCACGGCCCTTTATCACCCATTTGCTGTGAGACACTTTTTGATGAGTGTGCACTACCCGTCTCCCCTGAGCTATACCATTAACCAGCTAGAGAGTTCGTCCAACTCTTTATATATATCTGTATATCAGGTACATACAATGCTTTCCCAAATTTGATTAATGTTTTTTTTTAAATAAATAACTCTGGTCATCTTTTTTTTTCATTGTTTAGACATTACAAGATGTTGAAGCTCTGGCTCCTTATCAAGAAGCATTTAAAAGACGACAATGGAAAGTCTGAACAGACTTCAGAAGCTAAATGCGTGATTAAGAAACTGTGGAAGGATTTCGAAGTGAATATGTCAGACGACCTGAACTCACCTCCCATACTCAGAGGCGCGTTCCAGAGCACGATGAAATTCATCAACGTTTCAATCACCAAACTCAAGAAAACGCAGCAGGGACAGCAGGAGAAGATGGCGCTGGTTGTGTCACTTTTAGAGATCGAGAAAGCAGCGAGGGGAATCCTCGATGTGCTTGGTTTGCTCACGCCTCTAAGCTACGCAGAGTTTTTGAAAGAGATGAAACAAAAAGCATTAGCAAAAGCACAATTAGGAGAAGAAGAAGTGTTACAGAATATTGAAGAAAGGAAAATGAGACGGAAGGTAAGCGATAATATTAGAGGTTCGTTGAAAAGTAGAGGAATCTCCCTCATGGATATCCCTGGAAAAGACACTCTGTGGAGGCCCTCTTTCGAGTGCAGCTCTCAGCCTATACCTAGAAAAGCCACTTTGTGGAGGCCCTGGCTCCTTTACACCTCTAAGTATAAATTCCATTAGGGGTGTGAGTTCCAGTAGGGGTGATGACCGGCATATCTAAATTAATGCACGCTTATATATCATATAGTTTTGTAGTGAAAGTTATTAAGGGAGCTTTACTTAGAGGTTGGCCAAGATCTTGTGAAGCTACGTCCATGTCACTGTGATGATCTACAGCTACTTGCACATTAAGTTAACAGGTCTAAACACCATCACTCGGTCAGAGAGTTGTGTACTTTGAAACCAATAAGTTGCTTCAGGAGACCTCGAAACTCAAGAGTAGTCAATAACACCAACAGATGAAAGATTCCTTACTAAAATAGATATATACTTTTAATTTGAATATCTATCAGATGAGATTTCTTACTCATATGGTTTTTTGACCATTTAAATTTATAAATCAATTTTTTGTACAGTTTTTGGTAATTTAGAATTTGTTATATATTTTCATTTATTATTTCAGGAATAAAATTTCCAAATTTTATAACTCACAATCTTGTTACAATCATGGTTTAATTTTTTCAAAAAAGAAAAACTAAAATTATATGTTAACCAAATTCAAAACTGAACAAACCAAAATTTTGGACAAAAAAAAAACTAACCAAAATTTTGATCCAAACTAACTGAAATAACCAAAATTATTAAATCAGTTTTAAACTGAAAATTTAACAGAAACAAGAAAACTTCAGTTAAATTCGGTGAAACATTGACTAAACCGAATGTCAAAACTGAACCGAACCGAACTTGGGTTTGTTACAATTCGGCACAATTAAAAGCAAAACGAACTAACCGAAAATCAAAATAAACCAAACCAAACTAGGAAACTCAATCCACGTGCCTTTGACAAAATGTAAAAAAAAGAAAGAAGAAGAAAGAGTTACGAAAAGGACAGGGCCCCACTCAGATTCAACTATCACCTGTTTTATTTCAATTATCTGTCTTTACCGTCTCTTAATCTCCGATCTCTCACGATTTCCCCTCCATCCTTGGAGAGAGAGAGACGGTAAAGACAGATCCAGTCTTGTCAGAATGAGTTCTGTTTTGTACGATTCCGATTTGTTTAAGCAGCTCAGGTCAATCTTGGGTCCTTACCTAGGCGATTCGGTGTCGGACGACGTCGTTCTCGTGATCTTAACCACGTCTTTGGCGCTGGTAGTTGGGTTCGTGGTGGTGGTATGGAGGAAAACGACGTCGGATCGGGGACAGGAGGTGAAGCCTTTGGTGATCCCCAAGTCTCTTATGTCTAAGGATGAGGATGATGACGTGGATTTGGGATCTGGGAAGACTAGAGTCTCTATCTTCTTTGGTACTCAGACTGGAACTGCTGAAGGGTTTGCTAAGGTTAAAATTGTGAACATTTTTTATGATTCTGGTGATGTTGGATGTGGCTTTATGTTATATGAATAGGGTTTATCTAGAACTTGTTGAGAGATTGAAATTTAATTCCATGAGATTGTGATTCAAAGGTTTTGTCTTTATGAATTGGGTCGTTTTCATTTTTTTTTGGTAGGCATTAGCAGAGGAAATCAAAGCGAGGTATGAGAAAGCTGCAGTCAAAGTTATTGACTTGGTATGATTCTGTTCATTACCGGTTAGAGGCTAGTTTTTAATCACTGGATTTGATTTGGTTATCATGGTTTTAATTAGGATGACTATGCTGCCGATGATGACCAATATGAAGAGAAGTTTAAGAAGGAGACTTTGTCATTCTTTTGTGTTGCTACGTAAGACTCATTCAGTTATTAGTTTCTATTGCCTAGATGCCCTTCAAGAGTTTGGTAGATTCAGTTTTGTTTTTGTTTATAACATGTTTAGTTATGGAGATGGAGAGCCTACTGACAACGCTGCCAGATTTTACAAATGGTTTACAGAGGTTTGTACCCTTTTCCCTCAGATTTGATATGCTGTTCATATCTTTTTTC
Organism: Eruca vesicaria subsp. sativa; assembly: GCA_932364175.1. Taxonomy (NCBI): domain Eukaryota; kingdom Viridiplantae; phylum Streptophyta; class Magnoliopsida; order Brassicales; family Brassicaceae; genus Eruca; species Eruca vesicaria. The sequence continues at coordinate 674,335 of CAKOAT010375154.1, forward strand.
AGGACTCAATTGTTTTGTGTTTTATGTTTCCAGGGAAATGAAGGGGATATAAGGCTTCAACAATTAACTTATGGTGTGTTTGCTCTTGGTAATCGCCAATATGAACATTTTAATAAGGTAGTGTGTCAAGAAAATGAATCTGCTTCTAGTTTATACATTTTCTTCCGGCCTTAACTGATGGTAATTTGATCTCGTGAAACAGATAGGGATAGTTCTTGATGAAGAGCTCTCTAAGAAAGGTACGTGAGTGTGTTTCCATAATTTTCACCTCTTATCTAGTGCTAGTTATTAGAAAGAGACTGTAGGAACATATTAATGTGATGTTTACCTATGATGATAATTGCACTGGATGTTTTCTATTTTCCTGTTGGGTAATGTAATAAGTCTGGTCGCATTGAATGCAGGTGCGAAGCGTCTTCTTGAAGTTGGTCTAGGAGATGATGACCAGAGCATTGAGGATGATTTTAATGCCTGGTGTGTTTCTGATTCTCTGTTGGAATATTAGTATAGAAGGGGAAGCTTCAGAGTTGGTTTGATCAGTTTTGTTCTCAGTTGGGGATTTATTTGATCTCTACGCTGTATTATTTATATATTTGGGTGGTTTGCAGGAAAGAATCGCTGTGGCCTGAACTAGACAAGCTCCTCAGAGACGAGGATGATACAAGTGTGGTAACTCCTTATACAGCTGCTATTCCTGAATATCGTCTGGTGATTCATGATCCTAGTTTCACTTCTGAGAAATCAATGGACTCGAATGTTGCCAACGGAAATACTGTTATTGACATTCATCATCCCCGCAGGTATGTGAAGATCCGTGTAATAACTAATTTGAACACAGTGTTACCCTTTTCTGGTTGCATTCTAAAGTTTGTTTATTTTTGGGAAACAGAGCTGATGTTGCTGTGCAGAAAGAGCTTCACACACCAGAATCTGATAGGTCTTGTATTCATCTCGAGTTCGACATATCTGGCACTGGTATTACGTAAGTACTTAACACTGATCTGATGTTTAAGTTAACGGCAGATCATGTAAGGATCCTTTACAAAATGAATGGCATTTCTTGGCAGATATGAAACAGGAGACCATGTAGGAGTATATGCTGAGAATCATGCTGAAATAGTTGAAGAAGCTGGGAAATTGCTTGGCCATTCTCTAGATTTATTATTTTCCATACATGCTGATAAGGAAGATGGCTCACCATTGGGAAGCTCGTTACCCCCTCCCTTCCCTGGTCCATGCACACTTGCTACTGCTTTGGCAAAATACGCAGATCTTTTAAGCCCTCCTCGCAAGGTTATCTTGTGTTCGTTTTGAAATTAGCATCACATAGCTTTTTCTGTTGGCTTTGATTTTGGGTTGTTCACAAAATTTGTTCTTCTGGTTTCAGTCTACGTTAGTTGCCTTGGCGGCGTATGCCACTGAACCAAGCGAAGCCGGGAAACTTAAACACCTGACATCACCTGATGGAAAGGTTCTGAATATCTATTTTTCTCTTAAGTGTTAAGTTTACGTGAGTTAACATCCTCAGAGTTCTTTTTTTTTGGCTGTAGGATGAATACTCACAATGGATTGTTGCAAGTCAGAGAAGTCTTTTAGAGGTGATGGCTGCATTTCCATCTGCAAAAGCCCCACTAGGTGTGTTTTTTGCCGCAATAGCTCCTCGTCTACAACCTCGTTACTACTCCATCTCATCCTCCCCGAGGTGATTATTTACTTTTGAAATACCAGTTGTTGGCGAAAAGAAAACTAGTCTTGAGCTTCTCTGTCGTCTCTTACAGGTTGGCGCCAAATAGAGTTCATGTCACATGCGCACTAGTATACGGTCCAACTCCTACTGGTAGAATCCACAAGGGGTTGTGTTCGACCTGGATGAAGGTGAGAATCTCACCTTCATTTTATTTGACTATCTTTCAGTTCGATTTTTTGGTATTAATATCTTTGAAAAACTCAGAATGCAGTTCCTGCGGAGAAAAGTAGTGAATGCAGTGGAGCACCAATCTTTATCAGAGCATCTAATTTCAAACTACCATCCAAGCCTTCGATTCCAATCGTTATGGTGGGACCTGGGACTGGACTGGCACCTTTTAGAGGGTTTCTGCAGGAGAGGATGGCACTAAAAGAAGATGGAGTCGAACTAGGTCCTTCTTTGCTCTTCTTTGGGTGTAGAAACCGACGGATGGTGAGACTTTTATTACAATTGATGCACCATTTTCCATCAGAACTGTCATCATGTTTGAGATGCTGCTGCTTCGTGTATGACTTGTAGGACTTTATTTACGAGGATGAACTCAATAACTTTGTTGATAAAGGCGTAATCTCTGAGCTGATAGTGGCATTCTCTCGTGAGGGAGCACAGAAGGAGTATGTTCAACATAAGATGATAGAGAAGGTAAGCTGCATAGCATCAGGCTTTGGTGAAAAGGGAAATGTAAAGTAATCACTTTTGCATTTGATTTTGTGTTCAGGCTGCACAAGTTTGGAATCTGATAAAGGAAGAAGGATATCTCTATGTATGTGGTGATGCTAAGGGCATGGCGAGAGATGTGCATCGGACTCTACATACGATTGTTCAGGAGCAGGTAATGGAATGAGCAGTGTGAATCATGTAAGTTGAAAGACTGATACCAACTATATTTTTATCTTATAAATCTCCAGGAAGGCGTGAGTTCGTCAGAGGCAGAGGCTATAGTTAAGAAACTTCAAACTGAAGGAAGATACCTCAGAGATGTCTGGTGATTAATGATGTACTACTAGTAGCTGGGAATCTTCAGCTTCTTCTTGTTTTTGAGCTTTCTTAATAAGAAGGCTGTTGTTAACAATTAGATATTGAATTTTTATTTTCCTTTATTTTCTTATTATAGTCAAACATTAAAAAGTTTGTCAAAGTGTCTTTGTAAGGAACAGAAATATGAAAGTGGTGAAGAACTATACAGTCCAATAAATCTGGAGAGTGAAAAGATTTTAGTTTCGTACTTTATATTATCTACTAATATTCCGCCCGTGCTATACACAAATTAATCGATGCTCCTAAACTTTATTTGACCAAGTTATAATTTTAAATCAGACTAAATTACTATTTTTATCAAATATTTTTATGACAGTCCCACATAATACTAAAAGTGATGTAGATCACAATGTCTGGAAAAACACATCAGGATCGAATTAGTTACAAGTTCAGCCACCTGAAAGATATGTGGTTGCCACGCAAGAAAGATGTAGCAGTGTTGAAGAAATAATAAAAAAAGGGCTTATTTGCCAAATAACAAAAAAAAAAAAAGGAAAACTAATACTTCTTGCTGTTTTGTAGATGGATCTTGGACATCACCAAAGAGTAAAGCTGGAATTGGTTGGGCTCTATTCAATCCTGAAGCAAAGATTATAGTGGAAGAAAAAGCAGCAATAGAACCAATCAATTTTCCACTAGAAGCAGAAGCTGAAGCATTGAAAATGGCCGTAATTCAAATGAGGAACTCGGATATCACAAAGTCACTTTCATTGGCGATTCCTTTGATCACTATGATACACTCGCAAAACAATCTCACCAAGTTTGCCACAGCATCCTAAAAGGAACTCATTGTCCAACTCACATGAAGGATATTGCAAATCTGGCAAGAGGGAATGGATACAACTTCTGCTTTCAAAAAAAATTAATTTTTTTGTAATTCTGTTGCAGACAATTTAGCTAAAGAGGGTAGGATTAAAACCTTAAGCTATGTTGTAAGTTGGAAAGATAGCATGTAACATATCCTAATGTTTAATAACAAAGTTGACGACAAAAAAAAAACTATTGAAAGGGATAAAAACAATTAAACATAAAAATATATTAAAATAAATAAATAAACTATGGATACATGTTTGCAACACTTTTCAAAAATAAATAAAATACATATTTTAAAATATAAAATATATTTTAAATAATTTATACCTTTATTTTTCTATGATATCAGAATAACAAATACCTAATTTAACTTACTATAAATTTGAAACAATAACCATAAAATTATATCAAAAATGGATTCATGTTTGCAATACTTTTCAAATATACCTAAAATACATATTTTAAAATATAAAATATATTTTAAATGATTTATACCGTTATTTGTCTATGATTTCAGATTAACAAATATCTAATTTAACTTACTAAAAAATTTAAACTTTTGTGCGTCGAATAAGTTTATTGTTTTAGTTGTTTAATATTTATAGTTTGAAACAAAGATTTCATTAACACTTCATGATAGTTACCTAATATTTTTTTCTAAATGCACACAGTAAACAATATTTACCCAAATTACTTATTTTTATAGTTTGTTGGAGTTTTAGGATTAGAATTCACAAGTTTAAATTGTGTTTTATTAAATGTTTTCTTAAATTATTATTGAAGGCTTTTAAGAAATTATTGTTTTATCTACACATTTGATGCTTTTAGATAGTCCTTAACACTATTAAAAGACATGAAATTTCCAAAATTAATAACAGAAAAATGAGAAAAAAATGTTTTTGAGTTAATACTTGATTTTGGCTAAAAACCTAAGACTCTTATATATTTGATGGTCAAACAACCAGTTAAAGCATTAAAGATTTAAGCCATGTTATTTTCCGAAGGACTATAAAGTAATAAAATTATTTTCACAAATTTTAAATGGTCAAAGGTTTTACATCTAACCTCCGTAAACCATTCGGTGATGCTTCTTCCAAATCAGCATGAGCTTTTATTCTTTTCAAAATCAACTCTGAGTTTTTTCATAAATAATAAGCGATAAAAAATTTGAACTGATAAGAAAAGTTAACAGACTGCACATCATCCTTCTTCCTTTTAAAAATCAGATAGTAACAAATTTTGGGATAAGTTGTAACGAGTCAACCACTTGCACACAATATCTTATTTCAAAGTTTAACTGAAATAATTTTTATATTCATAACCTTTCTTTTATTTTTGCTCAAAATTTTCTTATATTTTACTTATGATTTTTTTTTTTATTTTAGTTGTTTTTTTCTTTCAATGTACATATAACCTTTTAAGATTATTAAATTTTACCTTTTAGTTTACACTTACTGATTTTATTTGAAGTATCTTTATATATAAAGAAAAAGAAACTCTCTTCTCCTTAACCCACCTCAACATATGATGTCACAAAATAGACTCTTTTATATTGTGACATTTGTCCACAAAGTTAAACAAAACGGATCAACACATGTTGGGCCTCGGCCTAATGTAAATTCGGTAGCCCATTAGGTTGTTTTTGTTACTGTGACGCATAAGTTAATTAGGGATTCTGAAGCTTATCTCTCTTAGCCGTCGAGTTTTTCTTCCTCCTAACCGATCAGACGCGATCGATTCGTATTCCCTGATCATCTTAACTCTGTCATTTATCGCTCTTGATGTGATGTTACCTATAAAGTGGTGACCTTCTCCGTTCTCGATTTCCATTCCAAAACACTAAATCTCTGTAGAAAATTTCAGCTATGGTTCACATGACGGTTTTTTTATCCGATCTCCAGGCCGGACGTTCCTCCTCCACCGTCCAAGTCCGTCTGCTTCGCTACTGGGAAGACAGGAACTTCCGCCGTGGTGGAGAGCTCATGGGTGTGGACATGCTCCTCTTGGATTCCCAGGTGATGATTTTGAATCCCCTTCTGTTGTGTTTAATCGATTGAGTGCTGGAAAATCGTTTAATTTTACTATGATTTTGGTTGCTCGATTTATATATTATCCATCTGATTTTCGTTTGATGTGTAGATCTAATAAATATTTTGATTTTAATGAGTATTAGCATCCGTTAGAAGGTATTCTATGTTTGGTTTTACGATCTGGGTTTAGTGGTCGAGTTTTAATGTTATTATCAGTATTGATTCTGTATCTGGTACAATTAGTCAGACATTCACGTTTTGGTTGTTTCATATTATAGGGTTACATGACATATTATTATGACTATCTCTGTTCTTATACAAGGCTATCTGTTTATTTTGACCATTTGACATTTATATGATATATAATAAATGTCATTTTTGTTCGATTGGTTGCTAAGTTCCTATATAGATATTAGTTTAGTTTAATTTTATGGTTTGGCATTAGTTTTTTTTTAATACTTACCATGAGAAGGTATCAGACCTATATAAGCTTTTCATATATTCTCTAATCGATCTCCTCCTCAGTTTTCAACTCGAACGTCCAACATAATAGTGATTATGTCTATTTCAAGAGTTTACTTATATGACCTGAAAACTGGCGGTTGCTCATCGGTTGTAGAGATTAGGCTGTTGCGTTTCTGGGAGGTGAGAAGCAAGAGGCGTGGAGGTGAACTGATGAGAGTTGACATGCTTCTGGTGGACACGAATGTGAGTTTATGGCTTTGTTATCGTTTTCTTACAAAATTACATCATTATTTTCAGAAACGGAGATTTCCAATGGTTTAAACATTCTGATATATATTTTAATTCTGCATCTCAGACGACTATGATGCAGGCCTCCGTCAATTCACACAGGATCCCAAAATTCCGGGAAACTCTCACTGCCGGCAAGATGTTTACTCTATCAAGTTTTGATGTTGTCTCATGTACTCGGAACCTCAAGATCACCGAATCACCTTTCATTATTCGGTTCAATGATTATACTGAATTCATTGAGATGACCACCCCGTCCTCTCCCTTGCCCTTGGAAGCGTTCCGTTTCCTTTCTGGAACTGAGTTACTCAGACTTGCTAATACAAATAGTCAGCTCACGGGTATTGTACTAGGTTTAGTGATATCCTATATAATTGATTATTTAATATATTAATATAATTTCGACGTAGATGTTGTTGCTGAGGTTATTGGAATGAAAAGGAACGTGAGAAATCCTCCAAAGAAAAAAAATCATCTCATGACAACAATTAATCTTGATAGGTAATCCATCTTACAGAGTTTTAAAGCTATTCAATAATAACATATTGTATATAAGGACAACACTAACTTAGTTATAATAATTACAGCGGTCTCTCTGTTACATTGAGTTTCTTCGACTCTCAAGCTATCACTATGCAGAAGAGACTTGATTCAATGTGTGCTGGTCCAAAGGTGATTGTAGCCACAAACCTGAATCCAAGAACCGTAGGAGGTATATAAATAATAATATTTGGTTGTCTGCGAACAATGATTGCCTTTTAATATACTTTTGTATAAACTGCATCTGTGTAGGCAAATCGTTCCTCAACGCCACTACCGGTACACACGTTTATTTTGACAAAGAAACATGTGACGGAGAAGCGTGCTTTACCAGGTTTGTTCGACGTCTTATACATCTACTATTGTCCTCATATACATTATCCTAATGCAATATGTCATTCATAAATAAAATAAAAATAATGGTGATCTTATTAGTACGCAAAAATAATATTATACGCTGTGTCAGTTCATAAGTAGATATGAAATGCAAGGTTTAAAATAGCATAACGGTTTAGCTGTTTACATTCACTGTATAGAAATATAGTAACGTTTCTTGTGTGTTCTCCAATTTGAACTATTTTTCATATATTCATATGAGAATTAATATGATCAGGTCTCCTAAGTATAGATATGTTTTTTAATTTAGGTATAAAAACTCGATATACCAAACATACAAAAAAATGACTCAAGATAATGGTTTAAACTTGTGGATATGCTTTATACGTATTATGATGCATCATGCTTTACAAATTTATGATTTCATTATTGTATTTTATTAAAATTTCACGTGTATTGCCAGTTACAAGAAAAAACAAATAATATTTTTAGAAAGAAAAACAATTCACGCTAAGAAAAAAAAACAACTTAAACATAATAACCAACATTAATGACATGAAGTATTGACCCAAACTCTAAAACACGTAATAATAACAACAAACATTATTCATGGCTTATCAGTTTTTCCTAGAGAGAATTATTATTTACGTAACAATTACACTTTTTAAACCGAGAAAATATCTCACATGTAACTGTAGACATAAAACCATATAAATATGTTGGTATATGTTTTCTATTACAACAACCTACCAATACATCCTTTTACATAAATATGGAACCAGATCAAGATTATTCACTATTTTTTGAAACAGAAACACATCATGCGACATATGGTGCTACAAGGATGCTCACAATCAATATCCACCGGTTCAATACCAATGAAGACAACATTTCAATTCCTCTGGAATTTGCAACTACAAATGTTGGATCCCTTACGGATTCAACATTTACAGTCCTCCAATATACGCTCATATGTCAGAACATCAGCACTTATTCTTCCCTGAGAATTGCTGAGAAAACGTCAACATACGTATCGGAAATGGTTTCGTCTCTCAACAACTATGAACAAACAAATGTACACATTATTTTACATTTGACTCATTTTAATCCTCCTTCACTTTACATGATGGAGATACAAACTGCTGCATCAGTTGTGGAATCTGATGTGACGATACAAACAACAAAAGATGAGTACGAAGAATGTACCATATGCATGGACATAATTTCAGAGGGTCAAAATATGAATTCATTGCAATGTGGTCAAATATATCATCATGAATGCATCACTAATTGGGTCAAAATCAACGATAGTTGTCCTCTATGTAGAGAGACAATCTTTTAAATAACATGTACCGAACTTTAGGAGAAAATAACCTACAGGTTTTTTATGTTATGTTCTACTCATAAGTACTTTATTTTATCTTCTAATAAATTGTTTTCAATATTAAGAAATCGAATTTTTAATTTTCTATACTAAAAATTATTTTTTCATAATTAAAAAATTATTACATTATGATCAAAATTATATATTTCATAATTTCCTAATCATGATTTAGCTGTGATTATAATTTATAAGGATGACCAAATAGCAAATATTGTAAATTAAAATTTTAGTAATATTGTAAACATAACACCAACTAAATTAGAAAAAGCAACAATAAATTGAAATATTAATATAAAAAATTATAATATATCAAGTTCTGAAAATTGTAAAAGTTTTCGAAATTGTTAATTAGATAAACTTATTCCGTTTAATCTTTTCTAATAGAACCATATATGTAAAATATAAAAATTAATCAACGCATGCTCATAACATCTTCCACTGAGTAATAAACCACATTCGTTATCCACTAACTTTCAGTAAATATATAGCGCCAACTTACTTAGCTTTAATACTAACATCGACATCGAGTGCTATATAAAATGCATTCATAAAATGTTTCATATCATATCAAACTCACCAAGAAAAACTAAGGATTAAAAAAATTCAAGAACTAAGCCCACATCACATGATATTTTATAACAAATGCCATAATTTTTGTTTTGTTGACACAAATGATAAACTCTAACAACGAAAATAACTATTCCCAAACTTAAAGATTAAGTATACTGAATTAAAACTACAACCATATAAAAACCATAAAATTACCTTAAAATCCATACGCACGGAATGTTAAAATCTCAAAATAGGTATTAATGAAGTTTGGAATCTCACGAATATTAAACTTATAATATTAAACCATATGCTTTATGAAATAAGTTTCAAAATGTAAAATATACAATAATCACTATGCTACACAATATATCATCCGTATATATCACACACAAACAAACACACTAATAAACAACAATATAAAATATAAATGGTCCAAGAATAAAAATATAAAAATAAAATAAAAAAAACGCTGAAGGCCGAACAAAAAATAAGTTGACAGATAAAAAAATGGAATAAAATTGACTACATAGAAATCACATCCCGCGCGTAGCGCGGACCTCGCCTAGTAAGTATATATAGTTTACTAAAAATTTAAACTCATTGTAAAGATGAAGTATCTATTTTATGTGTTTTCTATCATTTATAAAATTGAAAATATGTTTATGAAAATGAAAATTGAAGACTTTAACTTTTTCAGAAAATGATATTATACAATAATTTAATGCTAAACATAAAAATTGTATAGAAAGCAATATAGAAAACAGTACTTAATTTCTTAAAAATAATATTTTATAAATTTCAAGGAGGTGAATGTTATTATTTGGTTTAAGATCATAGTATATTTACAATAATGTATAATAATGATATATTTCGTATTTATTTAAATAATAGGATTATTTTATAGACTTGAATCGGTTTGGATTCTATACATTGGGTCAGTTTGAATCGGTTTGGATAGTTGGTTCGGTTCATTTTCTTCCCCACCACTACTCAAAATAGAAACGATAATGACAAAACTAACAATAGCCTCTACAAATTCAAAACCGGTTCATAACTATACCAAAAATAAAAAACCTGGTTCGTAATCAACCGTAATTTCAATTAAACTAGGTTAATAAAAATAATCATGAAACCAGACCGGAATAAAATCTCGATTGGATCCGTCTCTCTATATCAAAAGCTGTTACGACTCTCGCCATGATACCCTTTCATGATCTGAGTCTAATCAAGACTTGGTTCTTGATGAAGAACTTAAAGTGGTGAGGTTTCAAGATCTACACATTAGTCATTCATGTAAAGGTTTACTCTTTATGAAAGTAAATAGCCCATTGAGTTATGTTTTGAGTTTAGGTAGAGACTAGAGAGTGCTTTGAGGCAGAATTTTAAGTCATACAGTGTGGCGTCATAGGTACGGATACTATTTGAGTAAAATATATGACTGTCTGAACCAGTGGCTCAATTAGCTAAATAGAAAAGATAAAACGACTAACAATAGCCTCTACAAATACAAAACGGGTTCATAATTATACCAAAAATTTAAAGTTCGGTTCGTAATTAACCATAATTTCAATTTAACTAGGTTAATAAAAATAATCATGAAACCATACCGGAATAAATCTCGATTGAATCCGTCTCTCTCAATCAAAAGCCATTACGAGTCTTGCCAGGTTTGTTGGAACTATCGCAGGTGAAAAATTATGGAGATAGCAACTTTCTATTAAGGGAGCTTTGCGTATTCATGTACGTCTTTCAAGCTTGCTTGCAAGTAAGGCTGACTGGTTCATGCCAAATGAAAAGATTCCTGGAGAATATAAAATTGTACATGCTATTTTTACAGACGAAGATGACCAAAGTGGGTGGTTCTATCATCTTTGGCTTCTTGATCAAACTGTTAACGTGGAGACTCCTCTTCTCACTCACTCATGGCCTTCACATGGTTCTCTAATCAATCTATCTTCACAATATGTTAACGGTCACTATGATAAAATCCTCGATCTGTATAATGAACTAATGACGCTGGATTCTACGCACTATCATTACTACAAGGATGAGCACAGCGTAGCTTTACTCCACAAGGTACTAATCATGTACATTATATGGTTCGATTTTAGATGTTTCCGAGTATGCATAGTAATCATAAAGAGAATGTTCATGCAGGTGACTTCAAGCACTAAATCCTTGTCAAGACACCTCTTTCGATACAGAGATATGAACAATTCTGTTTGTCTACGGCTAAGTAATTTCCTGGATAGCATCTGTTGAGAAGTTGCTGTATGTTCAAATGTTAGACCTCAGCTTCATTCGACTGAAGGTAAGTTACTTACATGCTTATGTCCTCTTACTTTAGATGTTGCATCTGTGATAAAATTATGTGTATATGTGTCATAGGATTGGAGGCAATTCAACTTCTCTCTTGCCTAAATCTGAGTCACAACAAAATCCGGAGTTTTTCAGCACTGGACTCTCTAAGACATTTGAAACAGCTGAGTGTATTGGATTTTTTCACACAACCACATCGGTGAGCACTCAGTTGACACAACGAGGTACCTTTGTTCTGCACCGCATGAAGTTGGAAGACATATGCCTAGTCTGGTCACCAAATACTGGGATGCGTATTTTGTGTTAAGACATTTAAATCTGAAAAAGTTGGATATAGCAGAGAATGTAATTGCAGGGAAGGAGTTCAGTACTTTTGTCCCACAGGTTGTGCCAAAACTTATATTGAAAAGTCTACAATAGGTGAAACCAATAAGAACACAAGGGATTCAAGACCAACTGTCTCTTTATTAAGAATCACTTAAACAACCTTATACAAAGACTTGTCTAATCCGAATTACACAACGCCACACACGGCTTACCACATACCAATTCTTAATCTACCCTTTGCGTGAACCAACCCCTGTTGATCACGTTTACAAATCACTCACTTCCTGAAACCCCAAAACCCTTGTCTGTGTTTCTGTGAGAATACAACGTTGAAAGCTTAACCAAATCCTAAGTCTCAGCTTTCCTATATATCGCCACCAATCTTTTCTAATTGTGCAATATATATTTTCCTAAAATTCAGCATCCCCAAATCTTCCAATTTGTGATCTGAGGATCTTCTAGTTTGTGAATCACGTCCAAACAAGATCAGCTATTGAAAATTCTCCACGTCACCACGCTTTAGTTCTTCATTCCACGTAGATGTGTTACACACTATCGTCCATGTGTAACACAATCGCAACACTCCAGACTCCAAATCCTTGAATATGTACGAACCATACTCCAATGAATCATGTCAATCAATACTCTCTATGTGTAATTGCATAAACATGTCAGGCTCCAAATCCTTGAGCTTACACTCTCCCCCTTTTTATCTGAATATGTCAATCTCTGAATCTGCAAGCATCAACTCAAAAACACACAACCAGTGAAGCGCTGAAGCAATATAATTCACTAAACCGTTAGTCACAGAATAATTTGTGAGCTTCTCAATTCTCAAGCAGGTACAGTGTAAACATTTCTACAAGAGTTCTAGATAGCTAATCAATATTTTACACGAGATTCTACCCCTGCTTGTAACCATATTACCAAATTCTACTTGATTGCATATTCTTGTAAAACTAACCGGTTCACACAGAGAAAACTTACCTGGAGTCACACGAGTCGCATGACCATGAGTGACATTTATCTATTGGCTATCATTCGTAGGAATATGGAGATACCTTATAAGACTCACTCAAAAGATCTTTGTTAGTAAAAAAAACATCAACAGTTATAAGGACAGTCTAGGCCCAAGATTCACTTTAGATAAAAAACAGAGATTCAATTTCATTTAGACACTGACGTGTAAAAGACATAGCAAGCTGAGTTCAACACATCTGCAAAGAATATATATAAGGATCCCATGATAATCACTTAGCATGAACATCTGAGATAATTAAATTAAATTAAATGAATTTACAAAATTGAGTTTTGATAACTCCCATGTGTCTGGAAGATTGATCAGCATCAACCTTATCACATATTTCATCACAAAAGGCGATTAAAGAAATCAACTTGTCAGCACAAACCTGTAGCTATTTCTCATCCGAGTAGCTGTCACAAGTTCCTTTCTAGAAACAAACCGATTCCACTTGACTGGGATCATGATCACAACGTTTGCAGGCAACACGATGGATATCTTGTGTTCCTACCTCTTCCTCTTCAGTAGTGTTTTATTCATGTTCTTTTCAGAGGATCAAAGTAAAAGAATCACCTCTGCCCAATCAAGACAGTGATCAACGTCAAATACAAAATGTGTTGCATCTTGATTCAAATCGAGTGTCTATCACATTGGGCCTTATTAACTTTTTCCTTTTACAGTGTGTAAAACTTTATGTTCTTTGCAGAACACATCTTTAATTTTTTTTTTCAATAAACCTCAGCACGTGTTACACTCATCCTCTCCCGTGTTACTTCGTTCAATCCAGACAGTGATCAACACTAGAACCAAAATGTGATGCATCCTGTTCCGAGATGAGTGTCTTTCTTCTGTGAACTGCTATGATCAGACCCAGTCATCGTAGCTTCTGTTATTAGCATGAAAAAAACTTGCTGACAAGAGGTTTTAGTGTGACTCAATATACAATTTAGCTATACACATAACCTTCTCTCAAAGACAAACAGATTAGAGATCAGAGATTCCAAGGGCTTTTTGAATACACAAAAAACCATTGAATTCAGGTAATATAGTGACTATGTCAACTAGTTTATTCTCAGATGCAACATGTTCAATGACAACAAGTTTTTCCTCAATCAATTCTCTAACATGATGATGTATACTTTCTACTTGCTTAGTCAATGATAATTGAAGATGATTCAGGACTACAAAGACGACATTCAAGTTATTGCAGTGAATATCAAAAGGGTCAAAAAGACTAACATACTCAACGTGTATTGATCTCTTTACCAGTATATGAGTCCACAATTTCCTAAAGACTATGTATTCCATTTCAGCAAGACAATGTGACGCTTTGTGACACAACATCAAGGTATCCTTGTCCAAGTACCACGTACAATTGACATCACATACTCATGTCATCATCATGTTAGTGTCAGAAGAATTATGTAGATTAAGCTTAAGGACACCTCTCACATGGTTACTGATTTCTTCGACAACAAGTGGGTGTGATGCTCCTGAAGTAGCTTGCCATGGGGTGCATATGTCAGTGGTAAGACTGAGATCTGATCGCCTGATATTGAGGGAAAGCAAGCTCCCACTTTACTCTGGTGTATAACACCTTCGTCTCCGTATGTTACATCTTTATGTGACAGGCTCTCTGTTGCATAAGCTTTGTCTCCTTGATCACCATGACCTGAAGTTTCCGTTTCTCTTCTCAACTTTTCTTCCTTTTTAAGGTGAGATTGAGACAAATTGCATACAAACTCTTCGGTAGCTTTGTTTCTACCCAAGTGTGATAAAGCATGCTTAGGATGTAGCTCATGTCTAGCATGTCTTCTGAACTTAGGATATAGATCTCTTTTAGCAATCCACACATGTCCACACTTCTTAGGTTCTATGAAGCACAAATATATTCTCCAAGCACGTTCATACTGTTGTCTGCGAGAGTAACAGAATCTGACGTTATGACCACGTTTACCCCAGAAATGACAGCCATCCCTTCTTCTACTAGGATTAGTTTTGTGTTTTGTATCAACGTTTACCACAACATTTTTGATTTCCTCTGGTTTCTTGTTCTCATGTGCTCTCGGTGCCTCTTTCACAAACGAAATTAGTTCTCTTTCTTCAGCTGATTTAGATGTAGCACCACGAAATCCAAGACCCCAGTTTGTACTCAAATACTGTCCCAAGGTTAGAAGATGATCAAGCGTTGAAATACCAATATTAAGCATTCTCATCTTCTTGTTGTTCTGAGTGAGCTGGCTCTCAAGTAACCTGCTCTTGTCCCTCTCTTGGACCAGTAGATCATTTAGCTGATTGAGTTTTAACTCAGATTGTTGATGAACTATTTCTTGTTCAGTCATTGTTCTCTTGAGAGACCGTGTTTCCTGATCAGATTCGGTGTGGTCTGAAATCTGAACCGTAGGTTGTTCTAATTTGAGTATGTTTACCTGAGCCTTTAACATAGCTTTGCCTTTGAGTAGCTGCAGATTCTCAAGACTCAGCTCAGCAAATTTACCAAAGAGAGTCTTATACTCTATCTCGAGGTCTTGATCAAAGTCATCATCCTCCTCTTCATTTTCTGAATTCTCAGTTGACTGAAGTTTCTTCTCATCTTCTTGTCCGATCAATGCCACAAAATTCAGCAGTAGTTCCTCGCCATCATCTTCTTACCAAGGACAGTAGCTTTGTTGGCGACTGAACTGATCTTAGACACAAAGCTAACAACGAATTCATCATCTTCCATTCGAAGGTTCTCAAATCTTGAAGCTAAGTGATCAATTTGGGTTCTTCTCACATTTGTGTCACTTTCAAACTAATTAACCAGAACATCCCATGCCTCCTTCGCTGATTCACAGCCTTAAATAATCTTGAACTGGTCCAAGTTAACTGCTAAAAATATCATAGTAAGTTCTTTGGAGTTGAATTTTGATGCAGCTTTTTCAGATTTTGTCCATCTCTCCTTCGGTTTGGGAGCATATGTTTCATCTTCCATGAGTATAGTAGGTGACGACCAGCCTATCTCAACAGCAGTCCAGACGTCTTCATCTATTCCTCGTATGATATGTCGCATACGTGACTTCCAATGGCCAAAACTCCCTTCATCCAACATGTAGGGACTCGGTAGGGTGATGAATTCTTTCATGGTTTCAAAGTCTTCTTCCGCAGGATCTCAACCTGTATATGAATGAATAATCCAACGAGGTGACCCGTTCTGATACCAATTGAAAAGTCTATAACAGGTTGAACCAATAAAAACACAAAGGATTCAAGACCAACTGTCTCTTTATTAAGAATCACTTAAACAACATTTTACAAAGACTTGTCTAATCTGAATTACACAACGCCACACACGGCTTGCCACGAACCAATTCTTAGTTTATCCTTTGTGTGAACCAACCCTTGTTGATCACGTTTACAAATTACTCATTTCCTGAAACCCCAAAACCCATGTTTGTGTTTCTATGAGAATACAACGTTGAAAGCTTAACTTAATATAAGTCTCAACTTTCCTATATATCGCCACCAATCTTTTCTAATTGTGCAATATATCTTTTTCTAAAAATCAGCATCACCAAATCTTTCAATTTGTGATATGAGGATCTTCTAGTTTGTGGATCATGTCCAAACAAGATCAGCTAATGAAAACTCTCTATGTCACCAAACTTTAGTTCTTCATTTCACATAGATGTGTTACACACTATCGTCCATGTGTAACACAATCGCAACACTCCAGACTCCAACATCCTTGAATATGTACGAATATGTACGAACCATACTCCAATGAATCATGTCAATCAATACTCTCTCTGCGTCATTGCACCAATATGTTAAGCTCCAAATCCTTGAGTTTATAAGTGTGGCTCGATGGCCAGAAACTTAGGAGTTAGATCATAGGCCAAGTTTGTTAACTTTAATTTATAGATCATTAACTCCCCAAAGCTATTTGGATTCTCTTGATGATGCTTTGTTTTTGTGGTTTGTTTCTCAACAGTCTTGTTATGTGACCTTGTATAATGGCTCTGCACCCTTTATTTACCACATTTTGATGGCGCTTACAAAGCTCGCAAATTACAGCATGCACACATTAATTCTCTATAGGGTTTTAGGTCGACGATGCATCATCGGTCCATGTCAAGGTGAGACATGTGTGAGAGTGTTGGAACTTGGAACCTTGCCATTCACTATATATGTATCAAATACTGTTTTGACATATAAATTTTGATGGACAAAATAAACCCACTAAGGAAAAGGCCCATAACAACAATAATCGTTGGGGTTTTGCTTGTGTGGATGAAAAGTTGCCAACTTGGAGGATGAGGATTCTTGTTTCCCATGTCCAAAGAGTTTCCGTGCTTCAGTTCATCTGCTTCTCGCAATCTCAAAGCCACTCTCTGACACAGGTAAAACTCAAAATCCTACAACAAAATATTCCCTTGTTTTTTTTTCAAACATGAAGATGCCTTATAATTCAGATATCTTAAGCTTGTGGTTTTGTTTTGGGTTGCCTGTGTTCATCCCACTGGGACGCCCAGTAAAATCTCTATGTGTATCAACATGTATTGAGTTATACAACTGGTTTAGTCACAGTTATGTTTCTGTACAATGCATGTATTTGTACATTTCTGATTAGTCTTTAGTTAGTGAGCTTGCGTTTACATGTTGTTTTGTAACAACTCCTTTGCATATTTTCTCTCTGATATGGTTATTCTTTTTGAGTTTTTTTCAGATTTCTGATCAGTGTCTAGGAAAAATCACTGCGAAAAACTCAACCAAATCATTCCATTGCTCTGCTTTTGACACTCATTTCCAATGCTGAAGCAGAACATTCTTCATTTGGAATACATAAGATGTGGCAACAGACTGGTTAAATCTATAGAAACCAGTGCATTTCGTAGATGGATGAGTAGCAGCAATGGTGTCAGACTGTCGTTTCCAAGAGCTGAAGCTTCTTCATCCATGACTATAATAAACAAAAGCTGCACGTGGAGAGTGAATAGCTTAGGACAGGAGATCCAAGCGGACTTAAGTGATGAAAACGAAGAAGAAGAAGATCTATGTCCGGTTGAGTGTGTAACTGAGTTCAAGACAGATGATGAACTTGTCAGAGTCCTGGAGAAAGCCAAAGAGAATAACACTCTGGTTGTGGTTGATTTCTACCGTCCTTCATGTGGTAGCTGTAAATACATAGAGCAGGGCTTCTCAAAGCTATGCAAGCAATCTGGTGACCAAGAAGCTCCCGTTATCTTTCTGAAGCATAATGTAAGAGTATCATACATACTCTTAAGTATGAATACGTTAACAACTTCAACATTCATTAGTTGCTCAAATGATTTGCAGGTGATAGATGAATATGATGAACAATCTGAAGTCGCTGAAAGGCTGCGTATCAAGGTACGTGAACCCTCTTTGCAATCTTGGTATCTAACAACAACAATCACAAAAAGAGAGATTTGATTCACTACAGTCTACTATCTACAGTCGGTTCCTCTGTTCCACTTCTACAAAAACGGAGTTCTGTTAGAAGCATTTGCAACTAGAGACAAGGAGAGGATTGACGCTTCTATAGCCAAATATACTTACTCTGAATCTTCTAGCACATCGGATTAAACCACACTTTTGGTTCTCTCTCTCAAATCATAGATAATGATGTAAACTATATTGAACAACAGCAACAATCCCCAAACTTGTTGTAAAGATGCATAAAACAGCTCTCATTCTTCTTGCAAGGTATCATACTGAATAAGCAGATGCAACATTTTTCTGATGTTGGTAATTTGATTTAAGATTCGGTTATGGTTTCTATAATACATGTGATGGTGAGAAGATAAGTTCATAGAGAAGAGCAACTGATACTATCATACTACAACGGTTTTCTATCTTCTAAACTCTTATCATAGTATTTAGTGACTGCCTGAAAGATTAGATCTATCCCCATTAGCAAGAGAAACAAAGGCAGAGTGTTCTTCGAAAGTTGCAGGTTCAGAGTTCGAGTTGTTAGCATCGGCATCACAACCCCCAAGCTCTCCCTACAATATCAAACAATGAATTAAGCATTCCTTTTTATGTGTAAACAAAGCAGAGACACAAAAGGATAAAATGCTTACAGGTTGTATTATTGCCATCTGATTCTCTTCTGTTCTCTTAGAGAGATCCCTCAATGTTCCCTGTCAAAAATGTAACAATTTTAAAACGTCAAAACACATAGTAATGTGAAAAAAAAATAGAAAGAGTAGGTGATGATGCATTCATATCACTTTATGAAGATTCGTACGCACCCTGGAAGCCCAAAAGAGTCCACAGGCATTGCAGAGAGTTCTAGGGCCTGAAGGGCCACGTCGCATCATCGGTGTAGACGTGGAGCTAATGCCGCAATGAGTACACCTACGCGTAAGACACATTAACATTTAAAAGTACAACGAGCAAGAAACATTTTGAACACGAATATGTAGAAGCAGTTAAGTGGCAAAAGGCATACGATATTTCTGGACGGCTATCATCCTGTGCACAATCTTGATCTGTGCCCGAGTTATAAGCCCCATCGGTCATCTTTGCAGAGGTGAACTGACCTTTATTACGTGGTTGTCTGGTCAAGACTAAAAAGGTCAGAGTTGTTGAAAAAGTGACGATATCTTATCTCTTGATGGAGAATTTAGACATGCCGATTATTCCTAGTTTAAAGCTAACTATCACACTAACCACAACTAAGTTCTATCCTACTCAACTACAAACATATTCTCATATATAATAACCAAGCCATAGACACTAAAACCTGAGCTACTACATGGTCACCAAACTTCATAACAAAAACAGGGAATTAATTTAAATAGAAGCAGGTTTTGCGTAACCCATAGGCACACAAGTATAACTAAGTATTCACAAAACAGAGCATAGCCACACAAAAAAAAAACAATGAGCTTAACTATACAGGCATACTATGTAAAAGACAACTTTCCAGCTTAGCCTCTTCAAAGAAGTAACCATCATATATAATCCACTTTCCTAACAGACAGACAGAAGCGACATATACAGATAGTATTCAAGCTTTTGCTAAGATCACACGCTACCTTAATACTAAGGCTAAGAGCTTGGTTGAGCTCAAACTAAATTAAACATCGCAAGTGTAGCACCTCAATCTAGAATAATGTAAAAAAAAACTAAAGATGTAAGAGAATAATAAATCTCCCTGACCTTAAAGCCACTTCTTGGCGAACACCATAAATAACTTTCTTATCGAAACATCTAGCATTCCTCTTCTTCCGAAACCTTTCCAAGGACTGTGCCCTTTGCGGATTGCTACACCGGTTCTGATACTCCACAACAGGCTAACAAAACAAACAAACATAGATGAATATAACCATTGTTGCAAAACTTGAAACACACACCAAAACAACAAAAAATGTTACCATATGATTCTGTTGAGCAAACTCCATCCCCTGTGGCGTCTCAGTAGAACCACCCAACAGCGACAACACAGCATCCACCTAACGAAATCAAATCAATTCCCCTTAGAAACACGAAAAGTGCACACACTACAATCAATCAAACACAAAAGTAATCACCTTTTCAAGACCAACGTCATCGAAAACGTAAACCTGACCACGGTACGAGATTGTGAGCTGCTGGTTAGCAGCTCCTTCCGGTGATGGCAATTGAGAGCCATTGGGAGCGTAGATTGAGTCAGGATGATTGGGGATTTCGTCGGTGTAAGGAATGTGACCGATATCGTCTTCGCTACCGATCTGATTAGGGTTGGGGTTGATCTCCGGTTGAGAATGGTGAGCAAACATCGCGGGAACCTAGACAAAAGAAAAGAGCTTTCAGCGAGAGAGAGAGAGAGAGAGGAGAAAAAACCCTAACCCTAAGTGGAAGAGAGAGAAGTGCAATACCTACAGAGAGAGAGAGAGGTGGTGATCGGCGCGTGTGGAGGAGGAGGGAGATTGGCCGTTGTGGAAATTAACCGGCGGTAAGACGGTGTCTTGTGAGAGGTAAAATCGCGCAGCAAACTTTCCGACGGTTCCACGCAACTATCTTCTCAGCCGTTCGATTATACTACTACACCAAAAGCCCATTACGGCCTCACTTGTTAAATTTTTTTAAAAAAGAACTAGAGCTTGGTTTGGTTTGAGTGTCCTATTTTTTTTTTTTATAGATTGATATTTATTTTTCTGTTATATAGTTTAGATTTGTCACCATACAATTAGTTATATTCAAAAGAATCAGACTGAATTGAATAATATGGTCATTTTTTATATAAATATCTGCATATGTTTCAGATACTTGTATATTTTTAGATTTTAATACATAAAAATTTAATTTATCTAGATTTACGAAGACCCATTTCCAAATCATAAATAAATTTATAATATCTAAGTAGAGTTTAATTTTAAAACTAAAATCTAATAATACCAAAAGAAACAATATATCTGACTAGATACTCAATGATCATGTCCAACTGAATTTATAAACTAATAAAGAGAGCATTTTTTATGTGTTTGGCTAGTAAACTAGAAAACAATTTTTTATTTAGTAAAATAGTTATATGGAGGGAAAATTAAGTGGCAATAAATATAATAAAATTTATTATTTTAATTTAAGTTATTATTTTATTCACATATGTGTTTTTGAATTATGTATTTGGCTATGTAGATTTTTCACTGATTGAAACTAAAAAGAAAAAGAGTTTTCTTGAAAAAACTAAACTGAACTTTTAACTAAATGTAAAATTAAGTTATTTTGGTTTTTTTTTATAATTGACAAAAAGTTAATATTGATTATCATAATAAATAAAATATATATATAATATTAATGTAATAGTTTGTTGAAAAGAATGTTAGTTCTATTTGTACTCCAGTTTTGATAATATAAATTTTTCAAAACTGCATTATTCCATACACAATGATTTTGGAAAAAAATTGATGACATGACATATTAACAATGATGATATGATTTGAAACTAATATTGTGATATGGACAATCACATCAAATGTTGATTTATATTTTTGATAAATTTTTAAGAATATAATATTAAATCATAGATTATTATTAATATAAGAATAATAATATAATAATAGAAATATGAATATAATAATATCATTACTATTAATTTCCTTTTATTACTAAAACAAGTCTTCAAAAATTTATGCAGTTTTTTGAATAATATCATTACTATTAATTTCCTTTTAATATCTATAAATTTTACAAATATTATTTAGTTTTATGTTTTGATAATTATATACCTAACAAAATCTTCTTTTAATTTTATAGAATTTTATTTGATATATTTTAACTAAAAGCAATATATTCTAATTTTATTAAGATATATAATATTAAATATAATTTTAAATAATTTTTTATTCCATCTTATTTTTTATAATTACATTAAAAATTACAAATAAATATTCTAAGTAAATAATAAAAGCTAAACACTAACAAAATTTTATTTTTAAATAGAAAATTTAAACATAATCATAGTTAATTTAGATCATAGTTAATTTAGATCTTCAAATCAAGTTTTTACAGATTAAGTCACATTTCAGTTTTTGTGGATAGCAGATCTAGTTAATTTGTTCCGAATTCAGAATTAATAAAATCAAAGGTAATCTCAAGATGAGTGGTAACAACATACTCATCGAAATAGTGTCTCATTTGTCTTAGGGCCGAGAATTTACATATAGGCTAAACTGATGGCTGCAAACGGAGCTCAACATATAGCAAGTGGTGAGTTCACAAAGTGGTAAGAAACTCAAAATCTATTACAAAGGGTGTGAGTAGTATATATTCTCTGCCAGGAATTAACATGTCACTGCGTGAGGAGCTTAGAGTCGCATGCCACAATCTTCACCTGACTCACATTCTCTTGACGGTCTTCACTCTTGAACATTGCGTCCTGTAATATGAAGGTCCAGACGTTGTCACAGAACCTGTAAGTGTGCAGGTGCCCCTGTACAACAAAAAAAAACGAGATTAAGAATCTGGTTGTTTCCTCTGCCAAACTTCTCTTATCTTGAATGCAGCGTTTAACACTTGGTATCCAAAAATAGTGTTCGCAAGAGTTTGGTTTGATGTTAAGAACACTAACATACATAACTTGAGATCAAGCTCTATGGATTGCCACA
The DNA here is from genome assembly GCA_932364175.1 of Eruca vesicaria subsp. sativa. NCBI lineage: Eukaryota > Viridiplantae > Streptophyta > Magnoliopsida > Brassicales > Brassicaceae > Eruca > Eruca vesicaria. The sequence continues at coordinate 697,292 of CAKOAT010375154.1, forward strand.
AATCTGGATAGTCTTAAGGTAACAGATGTAAGCTCCTACTTATAAACCAGACAACTCAATCCATACAACCTAATCTCACCTTAAACTATTTAACTCTAATATGGGCCCGGCCCAGCTTCAGTCTATTTATTATTCGTATCTAAAAGAGCCAAAGAAACTCTAATCTTGATAGAATCCATGACAATGTTACTAGTATTCATCAGGTAGATGACTAAATCATGGTTAAATCTTTACAGAAATTATGACACTGTTAGAGGTAAAAAACTAACAAGTTGTCTAAACATTTTGACTCAAAAATCATAGACTACATAAAACCTAAAACAAACGAGCTAGAAGCAAGACAATTTACAATAAATAAATTAAAAGATTGAAGCTGACCTTGATAGTAACTTTGGTTTTCACTTGGCTCTCAAGAGCTTCAGTCATGGACTACATACAACGCATACATATATATATCAGAAACACTCCAACATTAGCGAGTGAAAGAAAGAAAGAAAGAAACCTTGTCAAACTGAACAAGAACTTGGATAGCTAGCTCAGGGCTAAGCGTACCACTCTGAACCATCTCGTCCAAAGTCTCCGTCAAACACATCCCGATCGTCGATCTCCTGTACAGCTCAAACGTCGCCATTATCTTACGATTTCTGCCAACAGGGAAAAAAATCCGATCACACTCAAAATCGTTGAATCAAGAATCTGAAAAGTTTCGAAATAAGAGATGGAGGAACCCTAAGACCTCAATTCGAGACGGAGACTACGAAAAGAGACGGTTTACCGATCTCCGGCGACGTGGAGGAGGTACCGTTGGGTCGATTGCGAAGGATTTTCTTTTTAGTGGAGAAATCGAATTTGGGGCTTTTATACCCTAGCTTTTTGCAGGTAACTGTTTATATAGGCAGCGATGGATCGGGGAATATTTATAGTTACGATTTTACCCTTCCTTCTTCCTAATTGATGAAAGCCTACATTAATGCTTTCTGTAATTAGACACGATTTAGAAATTACGTTTGGGAAGTGGATAATGGGTTAAATACCACATCCAAATTTCTAATTTGTAATTAACCTTATTCGAATTTCTTACTGAGTTTGACCAGATTTTGTGTGATTATTTTCTTAAACGTAATAACTCGAACCAAACTATTAAACACGCAAGCTTAAGTAGTTCATGTGTAAAGCGTAATGTTTAAAAACCTACTTGTTAATGAATTATTAACTAGGTGTTTGGCCCGCACTTGCGGGCATAACTCTCGTATTAATATCTATTAATAAAAATTAAAAATTAGTTTTAATTATATAATCAATAATAAACAAAATTATAAAAATTCTGATAAATGATCAAAATTACTTTGGATCATGGAGACAAATCAACAAATTCACTTTTCGAATAATTATGTTGATAATTTATATTTAATTATGATTTATATTTAATTATTAATAATATAATTTTTGTATTTTAATTTTAAGTTTTATAATATAAAAATATATATTTTCAACATAACAACATAATCCATAATGATTATCTTATTTTAGAAAAATATTAAATTATTAATATAAATTTATTTTAGTTATAGTTAGATATTAAATTATTAATATAAATTTGTTTTAGATAAATATAATAGCTTTTATATCTTAATTAAAATTTAAGTTTTATATATAAAAGTTAAATATATCTTAATTAAATATAAATCATAACTAAATATATCTTAACTTTAAGTTTTATAATAGGAAAATATATTTTCAACATAACAACATAATCCATAATGATTATCGTATTTTAGAAAAATATTAAATTATTAATATAAATTCGTTTTAGTTATATTTAAATATTAAATTATTAATATAAATTTGTTTTAGATAAATATAATAGTGTTTATATCTTAATTTAAAATTTAATTTTTATATAGAAAAATATATTTCAAGATAACAACATAATTCACAAGAATTATCTTATTTAATAAAAATATGATATATTCATATAAATTCTTTTTATTTATAAATAAAGTATATATAAATATTAAGAATATGATAAATAAACAAAATTACCTAAACTTATGGAGAACATCACAACTAAGCAAATTTACTTCTTAAATAATAGTATAGATTTAATTTTATATATTTTTACATTTTTTGTTACTTTTTTAATTTATAAATTTTGTTATAAAATTATTTTGATTAATTATAAATATATATATACAAAAAAGATTGACTTAAACTAATATTATCGTTTCATTTATTTCAAAACACTTACACCAATATAGATTGATTAAAAAAATGTTTTAAACTAATTTAAACCAATTTAAATTATTTTAGAAGATTGTTAAAAATAATTATATTTTATTAAGCCATTGGCTTAGTATAGATACATAGTCTTTCATTTGTAGTCACATTATCTAAACACAATTGGCGTTACATTATCTAAACACACCCACCGCTTTGGTGTTTCTAGCATGAAATGGATTAAAATGAGAGAACCAGTGATAACAAATCAAAGCTTTCGTTCACTTCTTTTTTTCTGACTTCTTTATGGCTCTTCCACTTCTTCAGTTCTTGTAAAGGGCCTTGCAGTGAAGTCATTACTACATGCTTGTCTATCCATCGTTTTGAATAACGACCTGATGTCAACCTGAAAAAAGCTTTCCACAACTATACTCGGAAGCATTAGCAGAGCATGGGTTTGGTTCAAAATCAAGCAATATAATAATTTCACAAGCTGAAAATCTAACCTGTTTAAGAAATATCATTACGGTCGATGATTCCCAAAATAACCATTTCTCTTTTACCTCTATGAGAGTCACCTCGCACATCTAGACCATCGATGAGAAGGGAATAACAACCCAGCACATTCCCCACCCAATTTATTTATCATCAACTATACTAGGGTAGCTAAGTGATGCAAGATACAAATTCTTAGTTATCATGAAAACCTCCAACACAGTTCAGTTACAAGTTTGACATCTCTTAGGAAAAATGTATGTCCAAAGCGTAAAGATTTTATAGGAGAATAGCCATTAACTTAGTCAAAAAACAAATGAAGAAAAAAACAGCTTTGTCGAAGGTGAGAGAGCGAGGCATTGATGGCTGTGATCTATACAAATTAAACCTTTCTTATTTGATGGGGTTTTAGGTAGCTAGGAGAATACAAATATACTGTGCTTAACAAAACAAAAAAACGTATATAAAGCTGTAAAAGCATCTACAATATAGGATGGTTTTGAAAGAGTTGTCAGTGCTGGGATATATTGAACAAGCTATTTTCCTAAATTAAGCATAATATTACTCACTACAGATTGGTGAGGGTGAACGGTGCAAACAGAATATCCCTTCTCACAAATGGTCTAGACATGAAAGACAACTCAAGCGAACTTGCTAGTCTTCATATTAGCCAACCACGGCAGCCCAAATCTATAATGTAGCACTGCATAAAAAAGACAGATGAACTTTTAGATTCAAATAAAATAGTTTATTCAACATTAAATTACCCTTAATTTCTCTTCACTGAAGCACGTTTATATCCGAGTCATTGCTTTCTCAAAGAAGCTACATTTCATTTTTTGTTAGAGACTAACAGATGAAACTATCCTATATTGCTGTCTTCTAAAAGAGGCTGTGTCACTCTCAAGGTGTTTACAAATCCTTGAACTTTAATGGGTTGATTTGGCATTTTGTCTTGTCTTTTATTTTTTTTTGGAAAGTATTACTCAGGAGCGTCAGTTTTTATTGACAAGGAGCACAAAAATTGAGCTGCAATTCTTAGAGGCATCCAAATAGATGTTTGGATGCATCCAAATATTAAAAATGAGCACAAAAATTGAGCTGCAAAAATTGAGCTGCAATTCTTAGAGGCATCCAAATATTAAAAATGACCAATTTTTTTTTTTTTTATCTTGTACGAACTTCAGAACTCTATAGTGGAAAATGCAGTGTCAATTTGCATACGTTTCATTTAATTTGGGTATAAATTTCCAGTTAACCCTTTATTTACTTTAATGTGTGAATTTAATTATGCTTTTGAACTTAGGTATAGCTAGCTAAGGAAATAAATGAGAAATGAAATAAAATAAAAACACAAGAGATTCAATTTGTTATCTGTCATTCCTTTTCACCAATTTCTCTGTTCAAACAAAATAATTTGCTTTTATTTCATGCTCATAACTACTATTAAAAGCTGTTCATCATAAGTAAAAGGAACATGGACACTAAGTGAATCTCAATACCTCTAGAAGGACAAGAATAGATCATGCATTATTATGTGCTTTTTCACTTAAAAAGAAAATATCAAATCTTGTATACCAAAAAGACGAACACATACACACACACACACATACAAAAGAAGTACTACGATCAAGGTTGCTAAAACGTTATTAAACATATACATCTAACCAAAGTAATGGAGATGAGAAAACACACACCTTAGAAAAGGAGACAGATCCGTTAAAGATTTGAGAATTCTATCTCCCATGGACATGAATCTGCACATGCAAATCAAGATAATTAATTCAATCAATTTTAAATTATGGATCCGCAGCTCAGAAATTCAGACAAGTAATTATCATGCAGCTGATCTATCAAATGATAAATTGCGACTTCTCAAACTACTAGCGAGATCTCAAAAAACGATTCAAAAAAAAATTGTCATGTTCGTAAAATTAAGTTATAAGTTAGAATTATACACGTAATTAGACTAACCGGCCAAGTAAGGATGCATGATGTGAAGCGGATCGAGAAGAAGCAGCAGCTAGGGCAAGAGGGATATTATAGAGCGAAGAATGGAGGATAGAGCACGGAGAATACTAGGCAGGCGAGAGAGGGTTTTATATAAGTAATGCAATGAAAAATGAGCTTAATTATTGATTAGTGCGTTTTAATTATATAAATGAATTGAATGAGATGTCTATTATATCAGATTTAGTTATATAATATGATTAGGGTATGTCGGCCAGCCCGAACCGAAACGGAGGCAAGCCGTTAAGCTGACAGTGAATTTTCTTCTTTTTTTTTTTTAAAATGTGAACCTACAAAAAGGGTTAAAAAAAGAAGAGAAGAGAAGTGCAGGGAAGCAAGAAGAAAAAGTGGAGTCGTCGACACATGTCCAGCTCCAAGTTGACCATAATTAGACTAAATACAGTTCCCAAGCTTTATTTTACTTGTCTCCTTTAATGAATACAAAATTGGTCACGTTTCTTTCTTTTCTAGCTCCTTCCCAACCTGTCAGCCTCCTTTTTATTTTCTCTCTTTTTTACTTTTTTTTCCCATGTTCGAAAATCTGAAAATTTTGGTCTCACTCGAAACAAAAGCAGGAAATGTTACACATACGCGAGTGCATGTATCCTGATGTACATAAGCTTGATTCTTTTAGACGAATAACATGAATGTGAAATCTCAATTCACCGAGTTATGTGTCTCAATGTCATCCCACGAACAATTTGCCAGTTTTGGAGTCTTTAACTGTTGGTACATATAACCCACTTTCATCCAGTATTTTGCAACCACCTCGTTCTAAGGATATATTTATATATCTTCTTTGGTCGTCGTTGTTGCGCAACAAATCTGTATAGAAGCCATATACCTGAGTATTCATGAGCACGTTAAATAATCGAATTTTAGATATTATCATATTAGATTTCGAGTTATTCTTAGGTTCACCCCATAGGGTGAATCTAGAAGTTCACCAACCAATAAAATGGTGTTATTTTATATTTGATATATTTTAAAAAAAGAAATAAAATCTTGTTAAATTATATTATGTTTTTAAAATAAAATACAAAAATAAATAATATAATAATATTAAAAAAAGGAAACAAACTTTAAAAAATATATTTAACACTAAACCCTAAACTCTAATCCTAAACCCTAAACCCTAATACTAAACCCTAAACCCTAATCCTAAACCCTAAACCCTTGGGTAAATCATAAACCCTTTGGAAAAATCTTAACCTTTGGATAAATTAATACTAACCAATTATACTATCTTTTACTTATTTTTATCTTTTTATTTTAAACACATGTTTTTATTTTGAAGATATATTAAAAAAAAATTTGTTTTAAAGTTTTTTTTTGTAATTATTAATTTTTTTTTTATCTTTTATTTTAAAACATAATATAATATTAAAATATTTTTTAAAGATTTTTTTTCCGTTTTTCGTAAATATTAATATTTTTATTTATTTATTTTCTATTTTTATTTTAAAAACATAATATAACTTGACAAGATTTTGTTTCCTTTTTTAAAAGATATCAAATATAAAATAACACCACTCTATTGATTGGTGAACCTAGAGGTTCACCCTAGGGGATGAACCCAAGAATAAGTCTTAGATTTCGGTCTAACTAATTAGCCATTATACATGAAGATTTTTGCTGGTTTCGGAACTCACACTTGAATATATATAGTGGCAGATCTATTAAAGGAGGAGGGTGTCATATGACACCCCATAAATCTACAAATTTTTTAAAATATGCTTAAGAACAGTGATAATTTGATGGCAATTTTGGTAGAAATTGTCTATTGACACCACTAAATCAGTGTTTTTTTTTTTACAACAAAACGCTGATATAGTACTCAAGTTTGAGGTGGTCTGGGAATCCTCGGAATAGAACAACCAACAAACATCAGATCGCGATAGAAAGACTGTGCTGTCTTAGCTAAGTGATCGGACACAACATTTTGGGACCTAGGAACATAAACGATCTTGAAGTCTGGAAAACAAATCCGAAGCGTTAATAGCCTCTCCAGTTCCGTTGAAAAGCTCGACCATCCATGGAGGTTTGTGAGCATCTCTATTAATTTCTTTCAATCCGTCCCAAAGCTCTAACATGGCGAATGTTGAAGCTTGTTCTCCATTGTCCACCGCAGTACTTCCAGCTCAGAATGCAAAGCCGATTCCACCCTAGTAACATTACGCATGCCCATCAGCTGACTATTCCCCACGTTATTCTTCCAATCCCAGCCACATCCAGAGAATTGATCTGTAGAGGTCCAAGAACCATCTACCATGCAGATATCTCGTAGGCTTATGAACTGACTTCCAACATCTTCGTTTACTTGTGGTGACATAGTGTCCTGCTCATTGGCTTGAAACCAGGCAAGACACTCGCTCTCCGCATATCGGGCTATTTCCAGAGGATCTCTATCAATTTATCGGAACAACTTATCATTCCGAGCCTTCCATATGTATCATATTAGCTATGGATAAGGGTCCCTGCCTAATTCTGGTTCCATTATGACCTTCTTTTTCCAGAATAGATAGTCCATGTTCGCATATGTGCTCTGCAGTAGGAATAAAGTTGAGCTGGTAGATATAGATGCTAAGACCCACACTTGTAGCGCATGTGGGCATTGGAAGATTGCATGTGCAATTGTTTCTTTCGGTTCTCCGCATCGTCGACAAAAGTTATCACATCTCATAAACCAGTGTTCAATTCTTGTATTGACACCTCTTATATCATTGGTTGGATCCGTCACTGAATATATATATATATATATAGGCATTATCTTCAAAACGACAAACGGTGAGAAGACCAGAGGAAATATAACGGTCGACCTCAGGCCCATCGTCCTATGAGTCCCAAATAAAAGTCCTTTGGTTCAGTTCGGTTCCCTGCTATTTTCACGAAGGTTTTGACCTTATCTGTTTCTACTTCTTGTAAACTCATTTAACGGGATCTCAAATCCACAACTTCCACAAAGAATTAACGCAAACTTTACACTTTCTTTTGCGAAACACGCAAGATTAATTAATTCGACTTTTCATGAACCACAATAACAGGACTGATTTACAATGAATTATTTCAAAATCGTTGCAATGGTACGTTATGTGATTTCATGATGATCTCGTATAAGGATCCCAACATACATACTTTTGAAAATCAAGCTGTCTAATTACTTTCTTTACTGCTTTACATATTTGATTACAATTCGATCAACACTTACTATATACGAATTATCAACAATAATTGCTATGCATTCATTACATTCATGCCTTTTTAAAGCTATATATAACTGAATTTAGTTTGTACTATCTTCTAATCTATATACACCGCTTCTGTTTATTTTCATATATACATTTGTCTACTGACGAGGTCAGTAAAAATACTAACAAAGTTATTATATGGGGGGGGGGGTGGCTTCTTCGGCTACTCTGGCACAAGTTGGTCACAGAAGAAGCAACTTGCAACTGTAAAGAAACACATACTGTATATAGTTAGTTGGCGGAATATATCATTTTAATAATTTCTTAAATAGTCCTATTATTAATATTTCAAAGCAATTAATAGAAACTTTAGATACATGAACCGAATCATATAAAGATGTCTTGTAACTTGCACTAGTTTAGGTAATGATAAACCGTTCAAAAATTCTTTTTTTTCCTTATAAAATAATTATCAGTAAGCCGTTCAAATTGTCACTGATATCGAATTTATCCGTCGTCACCATTGAGAAAAACAAAAAAAAATGTATAAATAATTAAATATACATATTAGTATACTTCCTCCGTTTTATATTAAGTGTCATTGTAGAGAATTTTTTGTGTTACAAAATAAGTGTCGTTTTCGGTTTTCAATGTAAAATTTATTAATTTTATTATGTAATTTGTTTTTCTATTGGTTAAAATATGGTTAGGTGTATGGGTAATTGTGTTTTTATATAGGAAATATGTAAAATTAATTGTTTCCTTAATCCGTGTGAATAGCTGTAGAGTGACACTTATATTGAAACAGAGGGAGTATAATATACGAAGCATGAAGTACCACGTTGCAGCAGCTACTTGGTTATATGTTTATGATGTAATGGACCAACTTGTAGTCGTTTTTTTGCCTAACCCTAAGTCATACACCTTTTGATATGTGAAACCGGAAGAGCCACGACCACTTTAGGTTGCCATAATAATAAAATAATTGATAAGAAATCTACCGACAACAATGGTGAAATCATGATGATGATAGTATGCTGGTTATAGTAGTTTAAAGTTTGGAAAAAATATTATGTCAAGACTGTTAACCATTATTTGATTTTTTTTTGTGTTACATGGGGTTTTCCAGTAACATTTAGTATAATCTATTTTAAATAAAGACACCAGATATGAGATATTTAAACGAAATAGAATTAAGTTAGGAAACTTATGGTAAGTGCGTCTAACTGGAGATAAATTTATACACAACAATCTATAAGGTCATATGGGTTGCTGTAAAGCAGAAAAGAGCTCATGTACGTTTTAAGAGATTTTCTATGTCCATAGATGAGATCTTAAAACAAGTTTTGAACTTACATATGATTATAAGAAAATTATTAACGAATATGTTGCTTAAGTTAGTCGCGTACCATAAATAACCAACATTCAATATTTTCATAAAGTCATTCAAACATTCTTTTAGGCTTATGATATTTGTTCATATTTTGATACGGCATTTTTGAATGGGTTTGTGTATTAGTTAACTGAAGATTTCACTTTGAATTTTATACATTTTGTAGTGATTAGTGAACTTTTGAAATGGATACGTACTTGGTTGAGCAATGATAATTTAGGAGTAGTGACAAATATGAAACACGATTACTCGAACACAAATAAACGGTCGTGGCAGAGGTACTATTAACAGTTCTGGAACCAACGCTCTTTTCACATTCTCAGTGGTCTTGGCCGCAACAAATTTCTTGGATGTTGTTATGTTTATACGTTTGTATGATCGATAGGATCCCAGCTGGAAAGAGATATAATAATTATACACTAATATATAAAATAATGTGTTAGAGCTTTCTAGTATTTATCTTCTATTTTTATTTTTTTGTGGTTACCAAAACACTTGCATATATTATTGGGGGTTCGAACCTAGTCATACTAGATCGGGTGACATTGATTATTGACCATTAAGCAGCTAGTAATCCACTCAGTAAAATGCTAGTTTCAACTGAAGGATATAATTTTTTTTAAAAAATTCCAGTGAAAACATTATTGTAATTTGGTTCACATTAGGCAGCTGCAAAAACTTTGTGAGTTATTTAGTGAAAGATTTGATTCGAGTGTCATTATGCTAAAGTTGGTCCCAATATTATTCTTACATTAAGGAACAACCAAATGTCAAACTTTATTATCATTTTTAGTTTTATATCAGGGTTGACGAATAATATTTTTTCAAGCCTAGGTAAATAAATGCAAAATTTTATTCTCACATTACTGAATACTAAAATGTCAAACTCAAATATCTTTTTAATCCTATATCATGGTCGACGAATATTATTATTCAAAGCCAAGTGTAGAGTACAATTGCTCGGACAACGGATGGTGGATTCGTTCGTGATGGAGTTGTTGCTAAAAGACTCTTTTGTACCAAATATGGTGCTAATTAAAAGATGATATTTTATTTGTTTTGTTTAGTGATTTGAAATCGAAGAAAACAGTTTGACCAATAAACTATATATACTGATGGTTGAACTTTTCTTAATGTAGTCGTCGAGAGATGATTTAAGTGGGGAAACGAGTGTGTAGGCGATGAGAATTTATCTGTTGTAGTATGGCGTGCACGCAATACGTTACCAATTTCGTCGTCATCATGGTAAAAATATTATGGAAGAATCGAACGTAGACGCAGAGTCTATCTGAGAATTTGAAGGTTCCATTATCCTTCATATTACAATCTTTTATATGTATATATAAACTAAACTCAAATCAACAAGCTTGCACACATTCATTCGACTAAAGGATTTATAGAACACATAGAGCTCTGCCTGGACAAGACATGGACCCAACGTCTTTGACTCTTTTACTCTTGGGATTGAGGCTCAATATTTCTCACGAGTGCATCTGACAGTTTTCAGATGTTGTCATCAACCTTACTATAAAACGACTAGCAGAACAGCAAAACATTGAAAAGAAAATAACTGAATTACTATTGACTCAGACAAAGCTCAAAGTGACCCTACTTAGGTGTTCTTATGCTACTGACCTTAATGTGTTCTTCCGCATCTACTGCTGATTTTTAGATGTTTACCATGATAAATGATGGTGCAACTTTGAAGGCCTTCAAAATTTAAAATGATTAGTGAATAATACATAGTAGGGCTGGGCAAAATATCTGTAAATTTTGATTCGATTCGAACCGAAAATGCGGATATCCGTAACTATACGAAGCAAAGCAAATACTAAAATATGATATCCGTAAGAGACGAAGCAAATAACAAATATTAATATTTTTAGGAACGAATATCCGATCTGATCCGTTATATACATATATATATACATATATTTAAAAAAGTATATATAGAAATTATACAAATATTATATTTTATTTATGTTTTACAAGATATTTATTTATTAAATTTATTATATTAGTTATTAGAATTTTTAAAATTAATTAAATTTTATTTTTGTAATAAAATATTATTAATTTTTATTATTTTGAATTTTTATTTTTCAAAATTTTATTTTATTTTACGGATCGAATCGGATATCCGGTAAAATTCTAAAAAATTCTGGATATCCGGGATGGCGAATACCGAAGGTTACGAATCGAATCGAATCGGATAATTGATTATTTGAACGAAACGGATCGGATCACGAATATCTTCGAATACCCGGATATTTGCTTCGTGCCCACCCCTAATATAGAGACATGGATTGTTCTAATTGCAGGGGCGGAATTAGACTAAATATTTGCAGGTGACACAAAGTAGTAATAACAAAAAGTGAAATTGACTCCAATGAGACTATTGATAACACCAGTAACCAATTAAGCTAATGGATCACCACTCTTTGACAAATCCACTCCTGGTTGGAAGCGAAGTAAGGTACATGTTTTTGTGTTATAGATCAGGAAGTGATCTGGGATGGCCCGACCGACTAATCTCCCTAGGGTCAGGGACAAAAACCGATTGTTTAATTTCTTTTTCAAGTTATCAAACATACTCACCCCAAGGACCTCTGGTACTAATGCCTCGGTCCTTTACATCTAAATGTTGAGAAGTTACTTTTAGGATTACAAGAGAAAATAAACATCTTCTTTGCAGATAATCCTTATACTCTCATCTCAACGGCACCGGTCCTGATATAGTTGGTAGGAATGATGCTAAACGCTAGTCGGCGAATGATATGAGCCTAGCGAGTTAACAATTAATCGGGGTCTAGTTTTAAATATTTTCCTTATTTTAAAACTATTTTATATGTTATTAATTAGTTTGCATGATAATTGACAAGTATTCATGGTAATTTGGTGGTAACATAGTCTCCTTTATTCATTGAACATTCTGGGTTTGACCCTTGAACAATGGTATAGATCTTTCATTAAAATACAAGATTTTAAGCATTCAAAACTCAAAAAGATTGTAGTTGCCGATTTATTGGCAAACTACAGCCAAATCGACGCGGCCAAGCACCGCAGAGCGCCTCCTCGTCAATTAATCACTTGTAGTACCCGTGTTTTTGAACAAATAATGACAAACCCATAATTTGAACTCAGTGTGTTAGGATTTAAACATCGCTACTTATACCACTAAACTAATGAATCCTTGAGGAAATCAAAGTCAAGATTAATAAGCCATGCTTAGAAGTAGCAATTGGTCCGGCCAACGCCTATTTGAATTGTCTACTATTAAGTTTAAAAAAGAATTCAAGTCTAAAATCAATTTTTATAGGTGGATTGACTAATCTACCTTAATAATGATCTCTTTCAACTACCAATATGAGACATTTGTCTCTAGTATGCCTCCTCGAGATGATGATTTTTTTAACGTTAATCTCCGCATGTTTGAGAAAAGATCAATGGCCTACTTTGGGCTGCATCGGGTTGGAAGGTATGGATTGACCTCTAATACCACGTTAAGTTAGATGGACTTCAATCCTAAAACTAATTAATTATAATTAGATTGACTCATCTATCTTACCTATTAATAAGGATCGCTTCCAACTACCGATGTGAAGAATTTTGTCCCTGATATCCAAATACCAATATTTTTTAGGTTATAACCTGTGTTCGAAATTGAGCTAGGCGGTAGTCGAGCGGTTGGTTGACGCCTAGCGAATTAACATAAAATCGGAGATTAATTGGGGAGTAATTGGGGATTAGTTTTGAATCTTAATTTCAATTTTCAGATGAAATCCATGATATTATATACTCTGCAGGTCATTTACAAATATATTATTGTGGCCCGGTGGTGAGAAGAGAAGGGATTAGTCTCCATATCTTTGGTTCGACACCACATGAACTCATTTTGCTTTATGTTTTTCTTTTAATGAGTGGCATAACGGTAAATTCTCCATCATCTTCCCCAATTTTGTTTTTAGGGTTTTCGAGTTCTGAACTTATTTCTATGGCCGCCAACAACTGTTTTCTTATAAATCAGCAAGTTTTCGTGTGGTTTATGTCTAGTTTATGTCTCAAATATGTTAATCTATCCCAAAGTATTACATTTGTTGGATTCAAATTTTGTTGAATATCAGTTTCAAAAAATTTAAACTTAATTACACTGAACCGAGTTGGATTTACACGGGCGAGTTTCAGATTTACGCGGACTGTGCGGGACAAAGTCGGTTCACCGAGTTGAGCCTCCGACTTGCTATTTTTCGCGGCGGCGGAGCTCCGAACAGCGATTAGACGGGCGAGTAGTTGCCAACGCGTCCGTGTTTTCGAACACGGGTTATAACTGATAGTTTATACTAGACATCTGTCTGGATCATAACCCATGCTTTCACTGTATCCTCATAAGATGGGCCTACATCTCAACAAAGAGTCGGGTGTTTGAGTAGTTATAGGGGATGAAATGAAATATGGAAACTTTAAGCTACTAGTCACATAAACATTGACCCAGTTGCACTAGATGACAACTCTTACTCTAGTTTCTTACCTTGTAATTGTGTATGTACATTTTTTTTTTTTTTGACAACGGACGGTCATTCTATTTTTTAAATTCGAGGTGGTCTGTTACCACCATTTGTAACACCCCCGAACCGTCCTAGGTCGGACTAACCCGGGACGTCCCGGAAATGCCACAAAATAGCTTGCCGAAACGGATCGACCAAGCATCCGAACGAATTCAGTCACTCGACCAACCCGCCCCGGGTCGCTATGTCCTCGATGACCATGGCCTAAGGCTTCACAAACCGTACCACAATCACCGAGTTGTGTCGACCTGGACTAGGTCTATATCATTTAGCACAACAACCGAATATAAAACATTCTTTTATTAATAGTAGATGGAAAGCGTTTTACAATACAATACAAAAGATATCATCAGAGTTTGCGCGCAAGGCCTAATGCCAAAAGATAGAGGAAAATTAATTATACATCTGGAAGCTATCCCTTGAAACGCTCCTTTTCCTATGCCACTTTAAATCTACACCGGTTGCCCTAGTGTTCCGCGAACCCTCTAAGCTTCCCACCTACTGGTTACCTGCATGGTAGAAGAGGGCGTGAGTAATCGAAATTACTCAGTGAGTTCCAAAACCAAACAACAACAACGATCCCTCCCCAGCCCATGCTCAAGCAACAAACAATAATGCAACACAACAATGCAATACAAGAGCGGCAAGCAAAGCCACAAAACTAGACCGTGCACACCAGTGCACAAAACGCTAAGTCTCACCCCGAGACAAGGACACCAAAACCCCTGATCTAGTCTCGACGCCTAGACTCAAACAATAAGATAAAACACCACACGTTTCGGACGGCCTATCTCGTCCAGGAATCCCTTACTGGAGTTGCCCTAGTCCCCTCCCCACTCCACGACCACAAACACACTAGTCACATGGTCTGGACCTCTCCCGGAAATCGGCTACTCCCGATCACACACTCTTCCGGGGCCACGGCGTCCCGTAGCGTTCGTCCATGGGAGCTACCCACTTTCCGTTGACGAACCATGGAGGGTAGGCTAACATCCAACACACCACACACTAGTCCGTTGTGTCTCACACAACAATACACGTGAGGGCTACAACCCAACCCACACGCATCCGGACCTAGTGCAGATGGGCAACAACCCATCACCACGCTAGCACTCGTGCTAGTCTAGACCAAAGGCTCTAAACAACCAATCACACACAGCGTGAGGGAACTCCTCCTATAACCAACACGCAGCCTGGTCTAGACCCGCACCCAGCCAAAACACTCTAAGCTAGCGAGACACACAAAAGACTCTACCCGGAACAAGACCCTCACCGGTCTAACACAACACACGGGAAGAGAGAGTCTCACTAACCCCAATGCTAGTATCAATCTAGATGCAACACAACCAAAAAAATGAACCTAGACTACATGCAACACATAAACAATGCATGTAACCAAAAATCAACAACCCACCCGACAAGAGAGAGACTCTCTCGATCTCTTGCGGTTCAACGATAATACATTATCTAGTTAATCATGCCATCACACAATCATGAACACATCATAACAACATCTAGATAATGACACAATAACACAATCAAACAATGTATGCATGCGGCACACACTTCCCCGAGGCCCTGCACCAAAACCGGTTATACTATGCCTCGGGTCTCCTCTTAAGACCCATCGGTCTAACTCCATACCTGCATGCATAAACACAAAACACAAGTCTTCGGAACCCACCTTGGTTGCTGCCCACGAAGACCCCCTAAGCACCCCCCCGGACCAAGCTCCAAAACGCTTAACAAAACCAAACCGAAAACTTTCTCAAAAATCAGTTTCTCTCTCTAAACTCACCTCTCTCTCTCTAAGGTAAGCTCTCACGGTTTTGGTGTGAAGAAACTTAATGGGAGGGGTCTGGTATTTATAGGAAAAGAGGGCTGAGGATGGCTGGACATGTGGACTTTGGTGCATGGAAAGATATGGACATGTGTCCCACTTCACACTTCTTTAATATTTTCCTTTGCTTAGTCACCAAGGCCTTACTTCTCAAGCTGACACCTAACCTCTCCATGTCAACACCTGCCCCTTCTAGAAGAAAAATCACCTTGGGCACCAAGTTTCCCTCTTGACCAATCAGAACTCGCCACGGGGCCTCCATGTCATCCTCTTGGGCCCAATGGGACTTTGCCACCTCAGCTCGGTTCCCACTTTCTTGGAGCTTCTTAAAAATCCTTAAAAATCCCAATTTGATGATAGGTGAAGAAAGAAATGCATTCCAAGTCTTTTTAATACCGTTTGGGCGAAAAAGATCCCATTTCGGCTCTATCGGGTGCATCCGGGTAACTCCTGAGCCATCTCTTGATTTACTCCGTACCAAGACAATTCTGACTTGACTGAAAGTCTTAAAATATCCTCCTTTAGTCTCTTAGTCAAGGACCCATCCATTTTGCAAAACTTGAAAATGTCGCCTGGCCCGTACTGGCCCTTTCCGATACGTACATCGCCTAGCTTACGTACTGGTCGTCCCAAACTAAATTTTCTTCGACCAAACCTCTAGTCTTGATCCTCAATAGCTACTACAACCTTTATTTTGATAATTTACACACTTTTATTTTCTCGACCATATTTACTCTTGGTGAGGGTTATTACATTCTCCCCCCCTTAATAGAATTCGTCCCCGAATTCTACTAAGTTCCTGACGTCCCCGCTTGATCTTCGAAGAACTTTGGATGGTTCTGTCGAAACTTCTCTTCATCTTCCCAAGTGATCACCATGCGGTTCTGTCTTCCCCAAAACACTTGAATTTGAGGTATCTCCCTGTTTTTCAACTTCCTTATACGCCGTTCTCCAATACGGATTGGACCTTCTGGATAAGTGAGATCTTGTCTTAATTCTGGAATCCTCTCAGGCTCGATTAGATTCGGGTCGCGAATATGCTTCCTCATCATAGACACGTGAAACACTGGGTGCAGGTTCATATCTTCTGGCAGCTCTAGCCGATAAGCCACCTCTCCGACTCTTCCAATGATTCGGTAAGGGCCAATGAAACGAACTGCTAATTTCCCAACCTTACCAAAACGGTCCTTCCCTTTCTGAGCTGAAACTTTGAGGTATACCATGTCCCCTACTGCGAATACCACTTCTCTCCTTCCTTGATCAGCATACTTTTTCTGTCGATCCTGGGCCTTCTTCATGTTGGTTCGGATAATTCGCAGCTTCTCCAATGTTTCTTCGATAACACCGGGTCCAAACAACCTCCTTTCTCCGACTTCTGTCCAACACAATGGTGTTCGGCACGGTCTTCCGTACAATGCTTCATACGGTGACATACCGATACTGGCATGGTAACTGTTGTTATATGAAAACTCTACCAAAGGTAAATGGTGTTCCCACGTACCTGCCCAATCCAACATACACAGTCGAAGCATGTCTTCCAATGTCCTAATGGTCCTCTCGGTTTGCCCGTCCGTCTCTGGGTGAAAGGCAGTACTGATATGCAACTCTGTTCCTAAGGCTCCTTGCAAAGCTCTCCAAAATCCTGCTGTGAACCTCGGATCTCTGTCTGACACAATGTTTGTTGGCACTCCATGAAGTTTCACAATCTGATTTATGTAAAGCTCTGCCAAAGTCTCTATCTTGTCTGTGTCTCGAATTGCCAAAAGATGAGCCACCTTGGTTAAACGATCCATGATCACCCAAATTGCGTTGTTTGATCTTCCTCTGGCTACCGGTAATCCAGTGATACTCTGCTCTCATGGAATATGGATAATCGTGAAATTCGGAAAGCATATCTTTAGAGTCTCTATCCTCTCGAATTCGTTGCAAAGGTTGGCCAAATGTGATACTTCTTGATTAGTTCCTTACAATTTGTCCCAATCTCTAACATGTCGAATGTTATTGTGTTTGTACATCTTAAAGCCCATTGGATTGCCACAAAACATCGATACTTGGCATTCCATGATCTAATTTTTTGTGAAAGTTTCTTGGCCCATTATACTCTCACTTCATCTGAAATATATACTCAACTTTTATATTTAGTTAATATTTTTCCTTTGTTTCAAAATAAAAGAAAAGTTAATATTTATACAATACTAAAAAGGGATATCCTCAACATTCAGCATGTCCACGTCAGAAATTATATTCGCCCAATGAAAATATTGCGTGTCGCCATGTCATTGAGTGTTATGGGTTTTGGACCTTTTTTTTTGTTTGATGGATATTCTTTGTTGATTTCCTGCGTGGTCCAGCAAGCTCAATGCATCCTAAGCGTCGTCACCTTTCTTCACCCCCTTTCTCATTAACCATAATTTTGTATCCAGGAATCGTGAATCTTTTCCTCTCCATCTTCTTCGTTTCCGTTTCACGATTCCGATCTAAGATCAATCAATTCACAGTCTAAGTAAAGGAAGTTAATTAACCCTACGGCGGATTGTATCTGCCGGAAGAGTAAGGTGGCTGTTGATTTCCACCACTATAACCATAACCTTGGATCCTCGGAGGGTAACCTGACATCACCGGAAATGAACGGTAAGCACGTTGCAAAATAGATCGAAGAAGAGAATGCGTTGATCATAAAGCTCTGTTTCTTTTAGTTTTTTGATATATTTATGTTTTGTTTCTACATAAATCAGGAGAAAGAAGCCAAGAAAGAAGCTTTCAGGAAGTATTTAAAGTCCAGTGGAGTTCTTGATTCCCTCACCAAAGGTATTGTTCCTAGACACTTACTCTTTTTTCTACTAGATGATCCTTTATTTTTGCTTATTAGAGATTTTAGTGCTTTGAGAGGTTCTTTTATGATCCATTACAATATAATCCTTTTTTATTTTGCTTTCAGATTCATCCAGCAAAAGTTAGAAGGTCCTTAGTGTCTGATTACGAAAAACTTCAAACTGAGAAGTCTGATCTTCAAAAAATATACAATGAGATTTTTGCTAAATATCAAATTTGTTTATGAACAGGACGATTTGATTGTATTTGTAATTGTGTGTTGCTTAACAGTTCTGATTGATTTGATTGTAGTTTGTTCGTTTGTGGAAGAATTTGTATAGTCAGAGCTTTCCTTATGAATCTCTGTGGAATAGCACAGTGAATAGGGAGGATTTGACTCTTGACTTTTGGTTGTTTTTTTTGCAGAATGGCTAGAAAGAAAACTGAGACTTCAACTGAATCCTCAAAGGAGATCAAAGCCAGAGGAAACTTCACCAGAGCCAATAAGTGCATGAAAACAACTACTAAGAAATTCCATGACTCTGGTAATTTCAAATTATTCTTATTATTAATGACTTGTATTTTTTTTAATGTTCTTATCAAGGATTTGTTAGCAGGAAAGCATAATAGTAAAAGAGAGAAAAAGAAGTCACTTTCTGATTCTCCGTCCTTTCAAGTTCAAAGTTGTGTAACTACCAAAGACGGAGGAGCTCAACAAATACATGTCCTTGACCTCCATTCGGTTCAACGACCTGGAAAAATGAAGTTGCAGCTCTTTCCTTTGGATGTTCATACACGCCAAGGACTAGAAAAGGTAAAGTCTAAGAACTTACCATAAGATATGGACTAAGTACACATTCTGGTGGATGTTTGTCAAACTTTGTTTATTTTTTTGAAACTTTGTAAGGATGACTTTCACCTATATTTGGAATTCACTCTGAGCTCACGGAAGAAGGTTTCTTCAGTGCTTAAACACATCCACACAGTAAGTGGGGCAGCTCACAGATCGCTCGAGGAGATCCCACCGTGTACGGAAATGATCAATCGAGACTCCCTTCTGGTCCTAAATGGGCAGAAAAGAGCAACATTACAGTAAGAGATGTCTATGTGGCCAATGGAGCTCCATCCTGTTCCGCTTAAGGTTTGCATCTGTATACCTTTCAACACAACTTCATAAGGATAGCCACGCCTTAAGAGTATTTATTTTGCATTGCTCTCCAGTACAAGTTCCTAGACATTTACTCTTTTTCTACTAGATGATCCTTTATTTTTGCTTATTAGAGATTTTAGTGCTTTGAGAAGTTTTTTTTATGATCCATTACTATATAATCCTTCTTTGGTTTTGCAAAAGCTAGAAGGTCCTTAGCGTCTGATTACGAAAGACTACAAGCTGAGAAGTCTGATCTTCAAATAATGTACAATGAGCATTTCGCTAAATATCAAGAAACATTGAGAGATGTATCATATCATAAATTGAATTTAAAAGTTCATCACTAAACAATCTTTTGTTGATTAGCACCGGATTCCATGCTTATGTAGTTGGCTTTACAATAGATGTCTTCACCATCCATAATCTTAAACGTATTGATTCATCCTTAATAAACTGAAACCACTTGGGACCAGTGATATCCAGTAGCTAGACTGATAAGAGCCCAATAATGTTAGGATTGTAGGTAACCTTTTCCATATTGGAAGAAGAAGAAGAAGAGGAGATGTCTACGCCAAGAAGAAGTACGCTCTCATCAACGACGTCGTCTGCATCTGATGAACCATCATTGTTGGATTCTTTTATCTCAGTTTTTAGACAAGATCAACAACGCAAAGAAGAAGTATGCTCTAATGCCTGACTACTTCTCCTGCCTTGACAAGTTTTCTTTGCCTTTATAGTTCAGTTTCTGTTCTTGACTTGACTTGACTTTTAACCACCACCGCTTCTGTGCTATTTCCATGTTCTTCAAAAGGTCTAACTTTATAATGTTTTAAAAAGGTATCAAAAGCTCTAAGAAAAACTGGTCTTCGATCATCCAATCACATTTTCGGAATTGATTTCACTAAGAGCAACGAATTGTATAATTTACACCATGTGTTTGAATGTAAAACATGTCCATGTCTTTCCCGAATGAATTTTCTATTGATACATGAAAGAACTTTTTGTTTCATTGTTATTTATCCAAATTATATTATTATAATTTATTTAAATAAAAATAAATATTATTTATTAAATTTGATATTGTTCTTATCCATATAATCCTAAAAATGTGTCAAAAATAAAATAACTTCTCTAAATGTAAAAGGACACATTTAGTAAATTTAGCAAACTAATTAGTATCAGTGTATGTATTTTCCAAATCATAACAAATTTTTTTTTGTTTGGAATTCAAAAGGTGTATAAAATCTGAGAATTATCGTAGACATATTTTTCAACATTTTTTACGATTTATTTCTTCAAACGTGATGGCAAGAAAATTATGTGTTGATAATTAGTGAAAACTTCATATTTAAGTCTTACACTCATTTTTGGCTATAAAGTTAGTTAGATCTTTTAGCACTCTATGTTTTATATGACAAACAAATACATGCGTAAACTAAATTGTTTCAAACTTACCATTAATCAAGTTTTATATTATGTTTTTACAAGTTTTATTTTTGATAGACATATAATTATTTTTTCGATCCATAAATTCATGACTATTGTAATAATTTTATTAAAAAAATTAACCCGGACGTAGTCCGGAAAATGCCTAGTTTTCCTTAATGATTTCTTAGACAGATCTTTTTATACAGTACTTTTTAATTTTGGGAAAAAAGTAAAGATCTGGTTAGATGCTCTGAATCTCTCCTTGTTTGATGAGATACCAGTTTAGTTTATTTTAGTGGCTTCTTGGACTTTTGGTAGTAACCATTTAATGGATGAAACATATAACTCGGTCACTCACTTAAGTAGATATAGATTTTTTTGTGTAATTATGTTGGAGTAATGAGATATTTTTAAAAAGGGATGTGCTTGGTAAAAGTAAGAACTTTCAGTGATTAGTTTAGCTTGGAGAGATAGCTTGGCAGTTCCCTTTTTGCTAAGAACCATACTTGATCAGGTTAGATGCTGAATCCTCCTTGTTTGATGATGTGACAATGATACCACTTTGGTAGTTTATTTTCATTTCGGACTTCAGTGGTTAACATTTCATGGATGAGCATACAAGTTCGAACTGAGTTTTTTGAAAATTAACTGGCTTTGGCTTCATTAATCTATATTCCCTGGCTGTATTGGTAACTTGATTACTTAAGTAACATAGATTCTCTGTAGTTATGTTGGATTAGTGAGATATTTCTAAAGATAAAGGGATGTGCTTGATAAGAGTAAGAACTTTAGTGATTAGTTAGCTTGGCGGTTACCTTTTGCTAAGAACCATACCAGCTTCTTTTTTTTGGCTGTTTTGTCTCTCTCTCAAACTGTAGAGAGATGTAAAGTGAAAACTTCTGATGTAGTGCAAAGTTCCACAAGTTTGTGACATATTTAGGCTAGATGGTAGAGTGATATGTGGAAGTAAGATAACTAGCTGAGTTCAGAATGTATTGAGGATGAAATACTTTTAGTCTGTTTCGATGTTCCTCTCTCTTACCAAAAGTTTCTGAAGCATTTGGTATTGTGCTTTCCTCTGATGTTTGATCATAATTAATGCACGCTTACATGACTGTTAACAAATGATGTTGCTGCGGTATGGCTAGTGTTTCATTGTTGTAGATTTAGAATATATGCCCCAGTTTTATATGTCAACTGTAACACAGTTGCCTTGAGTGAATGACTTGGATTACATGATTATGTTGATATGGAAAATGGATCTCAGAGTCAGAGACTGGAATTTAGCTTGATTTGCTTCACTTATTGGTGTACGGACTATACCATCATCAAATTATCTGTAATACTAATCAGATTTGCAATTGCGCTCTGTAGGTTTTTGGTGACAAAGCCTTCGAAAAGTTTGGCAAGTATTTAATTTCAATGCACTTCTCGGACCAACATCCTGGCAAACACAGGGAGATGCTGCTTTTCAAATTTGCCTTACCTGATGCCAAGAACATGGATGATATGGTCCGGTTGATAGCGCTTATCTATACTATTAACGCTGAAGTACAAAATTAAAGTGTTTGGAAACATAAATAAGAAAATTTTAAAAGATTGATTGGAAACATGGATAGCATACAAATTTAATGGACTTATTTACTATACTAAAGATTACTGCGGCCCAAGGTACCATTATTATTGTTTTTTTGTATTTTCTATCATTGATATTACTTTATTTCTACAAATTATTTATACATATATGTATTCATGTTTTAAATGTATTTAGAATAAATCAAGAATAATATATATTTTATTTATATAATTTATATTGACTATTCTTATAAGTTTTTAACAGTGATATACTAGCCTTCCAATTCTTCATTAAAAAATTAAATTAAAAATTTGACTA
>CAKOAT010375154.1:721445-739906 GCA_932364175.1 Eruca vesicaria subsp. sativa
GTGATATACTAGCCTTCCAATTCTTCATTAAAAAATTAAATTAAAAATTTGACTAAATTATTTAGTGTATATAACTTTACACCAAATTTAGTAAAAAAACTTTATAAACTATTACTAAAATGTTTACGGGTCACAACATTTTACGACGCCCCTGTTACACAATACAATAATGAAATACAATGTTTAAACAATATACTATTACTTAGTAAAATTGGAACCTTAAATTGTAACTTTGAAATGTTATCTATACCACAAAAACAAAGCCCCGCCGGGTGGGTTATGATCTAGTTCCTTATTACATTGACTTAGTTGGGCGCTACAAGCTCAGCTCCCAGGTACAGTGGCAAACTTAACATCACTTTGCCATGTTATCATCAGGTTGAATAAACTTAAATCATGTCTTCTGCAGGCACGGAACAAAACTGATGGAGCTAGGCAAAAGGTGGTGCAGGAAGCGTAAAAGGAACTTGAGAGTGTGAGGCAAGAGGCATTACAGAGAAAGAAAGCCGAAAAGAAGAGATTGTTGGAGGAGGCAGAGGCAAAGCTTAGCGGTGAGGCTCTGACGAAGAAAGAGGCAAAGGAACGTGCACGCCAGATGAAGAAGTCTATGCCAAGATGAGTCGTGGTCACTAGACACTCAAAGCATTGGGAGGTCGTCTCTCTAAGGTTACGCATTCTCATGTTTGCCATTGGAATAGATATTTTATTCCTCTATTTCGTTTTTAGCCTTTTCGATTAGATCTTTTCTCTTTACTTTCATGAACCTTCACTTGCACCGAGGTTTCATTTGTTATTAACTGTAAGTTACATTCTTATTCTCAGTTAGTCATTGCACTAATAAAGAAAAGAGAGTTACAATTGGAGCATTAATGGCATAAGTTTTCTCTTGATTGCAATTTAAACGTCACCTCGTCTATGCGAAGGTCAGAGCTCAAGACTTTGTACCTAATCTCACTTACAGAGCGTTACACTGAGCTCCAGCGACAGTTGTAGCCACCAAGCTGGGTAGAAGTCTGCAACAAAGACATGGATCTCGTCATTATACTATGCTTTTGTTACATATATACAAATGTTTGTATACATCATTAAGATACTCATATATACAAATGCTTTCTATACATCATTAATAATTTGAAAAACTAAATGATCCCCCATTATACCTCCATTCAGTACCAATTAGTTTTACATTGCATAATTTCTCACATGTACTATTTAGTCTCTTAACGATGAACATGTTATTACTTTAGGGATTCTATTAATTATCAAGGTAGGAAAGTTTTAATCTTTGGGTAATTAATTTAAGTGAAGATGAAACCAAACATGCAACATTCCAGTGCTAAGGCATCAGTCTCTGTGGAAAAGCGTCTTTAAATTCAAGTGGTGTGAACTGCTTACAGAAGCTATCACTCTCCTCTTCAGAACAGGTGAAGTGGAATAGTAAATCAAGGTCAGACTGGTCAAATTGTTGCAGAGTTACAGAATAACTCAGCAGGTTAGAGAAATAATCCACGCAGTGCTCCTCTAGCCTTATCAGGTTAGAGAGAGTTTCCAGTTTTTCTGTAAAAATAGAAAACTAATATTCAACTTTTAATCCCAACATATACTAATATTCAGTTTTTGAATCATCCATAGAATAGCTAATGAAAATGTTATCAACTAATCCAAATAAGATACACTATGTGAATTGACTTTTATTCTTTAACAAAAAAGACATGTTTTATCTAATCAACAAAATATCACATCCTCCCCAAGAGAAGGAAAGCTTCTTGATCTCTCTGATATTCATTTTTTTCATCAGTCTTCTTCTCATCACAACGATAAGAAGAAGACATGGAAGATCACTCTATAATATCTCAAGAAGACATGGAGGATCACTTTGCATTATTATCTCAAGACTATATGGAGGAAGATCACGTGGTAACATCAGAAGAAGAAGACCAGATGGACCCAGAAGACGAGGTGATCATCTCATACTATCTGAACATGATGATCAACAACCGCAAATCCTGGCCTAAGCACTTCCTCCAAGACGAAAAAGCAAACGTGTACAACACGAATCCATCGAGTTCCTTCTTCTATACTCCGAGCTCTGACTACTACTTCATCTTCGTCAAAAACAGAAGAAATTCTTGCGGTGGAAGTGAATCTGGCTGCTGGAGGACCATGGCCCGTGATAAACTGATCAAGAACGAGGAGACCGGGAGGATTCTAGGGTTCAAGAAGATTCTCATGTACTGTGAAAAAGGGGAAGAAACGATCAGAGGAAGAGATCATGTGGGTCATGGAGGAGTACAGGCTCGTCGATAAATGGAAGCAAGATCAAGTGATTTGCAAGATTAGGGTTTCGCTACAGCCTGAGGTTACTTCCTTGCTCGCCAAGCAACTCTCGTTTCTCCCTAAATGGATCATACCCTTTTCTAGAAGAAGTCTCTTGCCGAGATGGGATCAAGGGTGAGAAAACAGAACCGGTTTACAAGTTTTGGGGAGATGAGAAGTTTAAAGTGAATGAGGATAAGGTGACTTGGGTAATGGATGAGTATAGGTTGGCTAAGAAGAAGATGCAAGGTAAAGTGATTTGCAGAATTAGGCTTCTTTTCCCAATGCCACTAAATGTTCATGTTCGAGATTTATAAGGAGGAATTTTAGGATTCCAAGTCATTTAGATCTCTTACATCAGATTCTGTTTCTATTCCTCTATTTTCTCTCTTTTGTGTATTTTATGAAAAGTATAAAGTTTCAAAGATACAATTTCTAAGGGAAAATAATAGCGATGAAGGAATCACTGCAACATATTATTACGTATTAAAACATACTCTGCAACAATATTGTGCTACTTTGTAACGTCAAAAGACTGACAAAGGGAGAAAGATAGATAACTATTTATAACTTTGTTGTTGTTTAATTTAAAAGTTTTATCTAGAATGTGAAAATCACCATTTAAGGGTAATCAGAGGCAAGCTTAAGAAACTCATTCATCTCCAGCAGATCTCTAACGTATTGGGTTGCAATAAGAGAAAGTGCAGATCCCCCAATTGCTATTCCGGTGTATACAGCCACTGTCTTGATTTTATCCATGCCGAAGGCGTAAGCTTTGGCAAATGAGAGAGAGGTGACGCAGACAAGAGATGCAGCAATGACAATGGCAGCTTCATAGTGTCGTCCATTGTCAGTTATCTTGTAAGAGAATCTGTACAAGAGAGGAGGGATCACACCAAAGAAGATGAATGAAACAACAACAACGATACAATGGAGTATGACATTGTTTCTGTTTCCCAACAGTTCCTCGTAGGGATCTGTTGCTTTCTCATCCGTCATATGACCAATTTTGGCATATGGATAAATTGGTTTAGACGTTACGAGTCCATATAGCTGCCAAAAATGTATAACGATTTGTAAGTGCAAGTGGTTGGGACACATGAGAAGAAAAAAACAGAGCACGGACTCCATTAACTCAAGTATGAAAATAACTTACGTTGTAAATGATGATACAAAGGCCACTGAATAAATTGGCTAGCCCTAAGGAAATAACGTGGACTGCAAGCAAAGACAATATAAAATAGTAAAATTTTAGATGAATAAAGAAACTCAAAAAAAAAGAAAGAAAAGAGAGTCCATGTCAGTATTTGTGTGTACGTACGAGTTGAAGTTCCTGATGCAGAAGCGGATGATACAACACCGAAGCTTGTGATGGACTCAATTAGTCCGCCGTACACAATACTCTTCAAGATGTCTAGCTCTGTTTGTAAGACAATTTGAACTAGAACCACAATGTGTTTCCACAAGAAAGGTGGCGAGATCTTTGTCTCTGTATCTGACCGACCATTTGTTTTGTTTCCTGGAGTAGAAAGACCTTCAAGGACCTCTTTTTTGTCTTCTGAACAATATCAATGAACAAAAAGATGACAAGAGAGCTAGAGCAAATCATCATCGTTACTTATTAAGGATAAAGTATCCCACTTCGGAAAATTTAATGGGATCAATCCACTTATCACCCCAAATAGTTTTAAACTGGAAGCCAATAATAAAAACCGAATCTAACATTACTGAATTAGAAGAAAGAGTATGTAAAATGGAAGTAACCTGGTTTTCTTGTAGAAATCTGCGCTTCACCGTTTTGTAAAATTTCCATATTTGGTAAATTTGCAACACTTTCAGATTTTTTCCCCTTGGTACGGGAAATGAAAGACCAGCACAGAGCCAGAATGGCCAATGACAGCAGCAACGAGATAAGAAAAAGGACAATGTTACTTGGGAAATCTTTGTCCAAGGGAACCCAGCAGCCTCCTTTGTTCTTTATCGGTGGCGAGACATCAGAACCATGTGATTTTAGATTACCTTGGATCTCTGAAACATTGGTATGTGGCTGTGGTAGTAATGGTGGCAGAGAAGGTGGGACATGTATATCGTCAACATCTGAAACATGTTGTGGCTTTAGACGACCCTTGATCGCTGTAACATCTCCTTTGTTCTTTATCGGTGGCAAAACAGGTTTATCGTCTTCTACAATATCAGGATCTTGTGGTTTCAGATTACCTTGGATCTTTGAAACGTCTTCTGCAGGAAAATTGGGTGCAGAGATTAAAGTTTTATCGGTATGTGACTTTGGTAGTAACAGTGGTGGAGAAGGTGGGACAGGTATATCGTCAACATCTGAAACATGTTGTGGCTTTAGACGACCCTTGATATCTGTAACATCTCCTTTGTTCTTTATCGGTGGCGAGACAGGTTTATCATCTTCTACAACATAAGGACCATGTGGTTTCAGATTACCTTGTATCTCTGAAACGTCTTCTGCAGGAAAATTGAGTTCAAGGATTAAAGTTTCATCGGTATATGGCTTTGGTAGTAACAGTGGTGGAGAAGGTGGGACATGTATATCGTCAACATCTGAAACATGTTGTGGCTTTAGACGACCCTTGATCGCTGTAACATCTCCTTTGTTCTTTATCGGTGGCAAAACAGGTTTATCGTCTTCTACAATATCAGGATCTTGTGGTTTCAGATTACCTTGGATCTTTGAAACGTCTTCTGCAGGAAAATTGGGTGCAGGGATTAAAGTTTCATCGGTATGTGGCTTTGGTAGTAACAGTGGTGGAGAAGGTGGGACAGGTATATTGTCAACATCTGCAACATGTTGTGGCTTTAGACGACCCTTGATATATGTAACATCTCCTTTGTTCTTTATCGGTGGCGAGATAGGTTTATCGTCTTCTACAACATAAGGACCATGTGGTTTCAGATTACCTTGTATCTCTGAAACATTTTCTGCAAGAAAATTGGGTGCAAGGATTAAGATGTCATTGGTATGTAGCTGTGGTAGTAACAGTGGTGGAGGTGGGACATGTATATCGTCAACATCTGAAACATGTTTTGTCTTTAGTCGACCTTTGATCTCTGTAACATCTCCTTTGTTCTTTATTTGTGGCGAGACAGGCTTATCGTCTTCTACACCATCAGGACCATGTGGTTTCAGATTACCTTGGATCTCTGAAACATTTTCTGTAGGAAAATTGGGTGCAGGGATTAAAAAGTCATCGGTATGTAGCTGTGGTAGTAATGGCGGTGGAGAAGGTGGGACAGGTATATCGTTAGCATCTGAAATATGTTGTGGCTTTAGACGACCCTTGATGTCTGTAACATCTCCTTTATTCTTTATCGGTGGCGAGACATGTTTATCATCTTGTATAACATCAGGACCATGTGGTTTCAGATTACCTTGGATCTCTGAAACATTTTCTGCAGAAAAATCGGGTGCAGGGATTAAACTTTCATTGGTATGTGGCTTTGGTAATAATAGTGGTGGAGAAGGTGGGACAGGTATATTGTCAACATCTGAAACATGTTGTGGCTTTAGACGACCCTTGATATCTGTAACATCTCCTTTGTTCTTTATCGGTGGCGAGACAGGTTTATCGTCTTCTACAACATAAGGACCATGTGGTTTCAGATTACCTTGTATCTCTGAAACATTTTCTGAAGGAAAATTAGGTGCAGAGATTAAGATGTCATCGGTATGTAGCTGTGGTAGTAACAGTGGTGGAGGTGGGACATGTATATCTTCAACATCTGCAACATGTTGTGGCTTTAGATGACCCTTGATATCTGTAACATCTCCTTTGTTCTTTATCGGTGGCGAGACAGGTTTATCGTCTTCTACAACATAAGGACCATGTGGTTTCAGATTACCTTGTATCTCTGAAACATTTTCTGCAGGAAAATTGGGTGCATGGATTAAAATGTCATCGGTATGTGGGATTAAACTTTCATTGGTATGTGGCTGTGGTAGTAATGGTGGTTGAGAAGGTGGGACAGGTATATCGTCAACATCTGAAACATGTTGTGTCTTTAGACGACCTTTGATCTCTGTAACATCTCCTTTGTTCTTTATTTGTGGCGAGACAGGCTTATCGTCTTCTACACCATCAGGACCATGTGGTTTCAGATTACCTTGGATCTCTGAAACATTTTCTGCAGGAAAATTAGGTGCATGGATTAAACCGTCATCGGTATGTGGTGGGGGAGATGGCAGGAGCGGTGGTATAGGTATATCGTCTACTACAACATCTGGCTTCAAGTGACCTTGTTTCTTTGTAACATCTTTTATAAAAGTTTTGGGTTCAGGGATTAAACTTCCATCGATATCTGGTCCAGGTGGTGGTGGTGGTGGAGAAAGCCGGATAGGTCTATCTTCTATTACAGCATCCGACACATGTGGCTCTAGATCACCTTGGATCTCTAGAACATCTTCAGTAAAATTTCTTGGTCCTTGATTTAAAATTGTTGAACTTACATTGGTATGTAGTTGGGGCGGTGGCAGAGAAGGCGAGATATGTTCCACCACTTGGGGAACATGTGGCAGAGAAGGCGAGATATGTTCCACCACTTGGGGAACATGTGGCTTCATATGACCATGGATATCTATAACATCTTCTTGTAATTTCTGCGCTTCAGGGATCACAGTTGTTGCATCTCCGTTGGTATTTGGTGGGGGTAATGGTGGAATTTTCGGAGAAAATAAGACCCACAAAGTAATGACTGATAGCAATACCAGAACTACAACCAATAGGTGCCACAACCAGTCCAGGATATGTTTTCTGGGCGTCTCAGCTACGACACTATGTGTTGGTTCTGAAGCACCTGAATTTTTTTGTTAATGGAGAATCAACCAGTCAAACATTTTCATTATAAGCATTATAGAAAGTAAATACATAGTGTCTACATCATATCATATTTTTATAAGAAAGCAGTATGTATACGTGTGTTTACATACCTGGAGTGTTGTTATATAACCATGGAAGGTAGATGAAAGGGTACTTGAAGGAGAAAACTATAACAAACCACCATATGAATTTATCTTCATTGTAAGGAGAACTCGCTTCTCTCTTCTTTTTAAAGAGTTTAGCAGTTTTTGTGATGTTGTGAAAACATTTTGAGCAGTAGAGTTCATGAGTTTTCTGCATTTGTATCTCATTCAGCATATCCTCAGGACTTTTCTTGTTGTCTACATTCTTCCAACATTCATCATCTTCGCCCACCAACTGTTTATGTTCTTTATTTGCCTCTAGTTTCAGATCCATATTTTATATTATTGCTGCTTAT
Source organism: Eruca vesicaria subsp. sativa (assembly GCA_932364175.1). Taxonomy (NCBI): domain Eukaryota; kingdom Viridiplantae; phylum Streptophyta; class Magnoliopsida; order Brassicales; family Brassicaceae; genus Eruca; species Eruca vesicaria. The sequence continues at coordinate 729,045 of CAKOAT010375154.1, forward strand.
TCCTACGCAAAGTATAACAAAATTGGTCTCAAGTAAATACTAATTTTGACTTCAACAGTTTCTTCATTCTGATTATTCAAAAGAATGATATTTTTGCTAAACATTTCCTAGTTTTTTTTTGCTTCTGGAGGTGCACATCAACAACACACAAGGTAATTAAACGTGCAATATCCGTTCTCTTTGACACCCATAAGGCTCAATTTTTAATATAAAATCAATGTAAAATAGTTAAATACATCAACATATCAATGTCCTAAAAACAATGAATATGATAATATATTTTCTATCTAGTTTACTTTAAGGGGGGTGTATTGAACTTAGGATTTTAAAAGGTTCTGGAATTTGCTTAAAACTCCATGTTATTCAACTGATGATTTTAAAATTAAAATCCAAATCATGTGTTATTGAACATAGAACTTATCTGAAATCATCTCAAATCACTTGTAATTTCATGTTATTCAATCAATAATTTATAAAAATGAAATCAAATTCAGTGTTATTCAAAGCTAAGTACTACTTTGAAAGAAAAGTTGTGAATTGGATTTTAGAATACTTTACATCCAGTTTTAGTTATAAATTGTCGGTGTAGAAAACTCACCTTTGCATATGTTATTTGAACAGACTTCATAAGAAACAATTGGGAAACAAAATTGCAGAATTATTTCAGATCCGTTTTTTCTTATGTTGAAACATAAATATAATCCGTCATTCTCAATTATTTTCTCCCTCAATCTCTCTCGTATAGATCAATTGCTTCCCTAACCTTGATGGTTGAGCCATGATAAATTGACACGAAGAATCTCGAACTGGGTTTCTGTCGATGATACTGTGAGAGCATTCAGAAAAGAAACCTGCAGTGACTCGTTGCCACACCAGGCTGTCTCATTATTCTGGTGCAAATTGTTGATCTGTTAGAATCTTTTTTATGGTTTTGGATGAACAACAGTCACCAGATTTCGAGAAAAAAAGATGATCCATCTGCTGCTGATTCGGGTCCCATAATTCCTTGATCGACATTCCAAAACTTAGTCTCCATAACTCTATCAGATACCATGTTCAGAGATTGAAGGAGAAAAGGATGAGGCCTTTGCCACTCAAAATTAAGAGAAGCTAGAGGGGTCACATGTTCTTAAGAGAAGCCTGAGATGAAGCTCAACAAAAGCCTCAGTCTTTTGTCGAGGAAGCCTCAAGTGACACTCTCTTTCTGATCCGAAGAAGACATAGGCTTTCTCAGCTCCATGACACCACCTTGTTATTCCTGCTGTTGAATGTGCTGCACTGCTGCTGCTGTCAAATGAAACTAATACAGTTAGTCAACTAGCAGCATCCACAACTAAACCGACGTTTTTGAGAAGAGATCATGACCATCCTGCAGGTGAACTTGTTGCTCCATTGATGGTACTCGGAGTTTCAGCTCATTGTTTTCAACACTCAGGCCATTTGTATCTCGCTGAAGAGAAGAAGGAAAATCTAACAAGATTAAAACCATATACTTGCAAACCCTAGAATCATATTTTTGTCTGCAGGGTCCCTACAGATTGATATAACAAACCTGTAAGAGAGTCAACTACGCTGAGAGAGATGTAACCTCTGTTTGCAAAGTCTGTACTTTTCTTTCAAGATCTGATATGTATCTCATCTTCCTTTCCTTTACTTTTCTGAGAGTTTAGCAGCAGAGAGAGCTTTCTCATTTTTAGAATCAACTCCTGAAAATTTTCCATTATTCCCAGACATAAGCATCTCAGGCACCACTACACATTTGTAACTGCAGAGGCACTAAAAAGGCTGCAGTTTTACATAGTAGCTACAAAATTCTATGAGTCTTGCGAGTTACTTAAAAACTTCTTGCTGAGACGACATTCCTTATAATCTTCCATCACATAGATATTTTTTAATGGGACTCTTTATTAATATTGAATCATGTTCTCATTTCAATAATCACCTAAAGAACTCTGAAATATTTTGAAAAAATCTTACCAAATCACCTATAGATTTGTTTTTAATTTTTAAACTTTAAATGAAATCACTCAAATAACTATAAAACTCACCTAAATCCTACCAAAATTAAAACACTCCAAAACCCTTTAAAATCCTAAGTTCAATACACCCCCCTAAGAAAAAAATGTATCTAGTTTACTTTTAGATCTCGCTGGGATTTGATTATATCATACAGTTAAAGTAAACTAGTGACAAAAGAAAAATGATAATATATTTTCAATGAACATGATAATATATTTTCTATCTAGTTTACTTTAAGAAAAAAATGTATCTAGTTTACTTTTAGATCTCGCTGGCTTTTTATTTTTCTTTGTTTGTCTTAAATGCTAAATAATGAAGAAACCAAACTTGTGACAGAAGAAAAATGAAAAACCCAAATTACAATGTACGACCAACTCTACCAAAATACGTATCCTAAAATCAGGGCCGGCCTTGAGATTTCTAACGATTTCAACTAAAATTCTTTTTTTGTCGGATTTAGAGGCCTAAATTTTTTTTCCCAAAGGTCTATATACATACAACTTTTTCTAAAAAAATTGGGGGTACAAGACGAATGTTTCACCCAGCTTGCCCCATGACCGGCCCTGCCTGGAATGTTGAATATACACCATGCATGAACCTATTACTATGCAGACATCTTTTGTTAAACAACTATGCATGCCTACAAATCGATATGAATATTAGGAAAGGATTAAACCAATGCATAATTTGCATTTTGTTTTTTTGCTAAACTGTAAATATAATATAGATGATTATGATTTGCATTCTATATATACATGGTTACTATCGACGTAAACTATGATGAGGAAGAACCAGGGATACTTACCTAAATGCGCATGATCTGCTGAATTCGAACTGTCTCCCTTTGGTCTATTTGAAGACGGTGACGAGTTGATGAAGAAGAAGAAATAACCCGGGATACTTACCTGAATGCTCACGACTTGCTTCATATATTTGTTCTTATTTTTTTATTGATTATTATTTTTTAACTGGCAAATATTGTTTACGACTTATAGTTTTTGTTTGACTTGGGGAATGCTACCAGATGCTAGAGAAAAGTGCTTCGAATTTGAGTGTTATTTTTATTAATTATGTATTTGACGCTTCATTTCTCTGCATTTGTTTTTCTTCATAGTCGTATTTTTTAATCTACCGTCAAATACGAATATGGTGACGGTTTGACGATGACAATTGCCAAAGACAGAACAAGAGGATACTTGTTTATTTTCTCACATATTAATTGACCCTAATATTAATTGACCTTGCTAGTCTCCTTAGATTGTAAGAAATGGCCATATTGCAATTTTTTTCCCCGTCATTGATGAAGACTCCTTTTCATTGTTTATGACTTTCGGATATATTGTTTACGATTCTAGTTTTTGTTCTACTTGGAGAGTGCTAGAGTTGTACATTTCCTATTAACAACTAATAAGAGACATATAATATAAGACCAATGTTCTTAGACTCGATCCATACAATAAACCAGATAACGTTTTAGATTGGGTTACTGATAGCTGGGTCACTGGATTTAAAAGTTTATAGTGAGTTTTAATGGATTTTAATTAGTGCATATTTTAAAAAAAAATCAAACCGGATTACTTACTGAGTCACAAATTTGCCGGTCCGATCGTGGATCCGGATCGGCGTCAAAACACTGTATAAGATTTATTTTTGGATTTATCATCTAGGATAAACCTCTAAATTCACCAACCAATAAAATTATGTTGTTATATATTTTTTTAAAAGGAAATAAAATATTGTCCAATTATATTATGTTTAAAAAGGTAAAAATAAATAAAAATAGTAATAGTTGCAAAAAAAAAAAAATTTCTTTTACATTTTTAACACCGTCAGCAACACACTAAACCTTTGGAAAAACCGTAAGCCTTCGGATAAATCTTAAATCCTAAATCAAAAACACTAAACACTACATCTTAGAAGCACTAAACTCTTAATCCTATCCCTCCTACCCTTGGATAAATTTGAAACCTTAGGATTTATGGTTTATCCAATGGTTTAAAGCTTAGTGTTTAAAAATTAGTATTTAATATTTATGGTTTAGTGTATTGTTGACGGTGTAAAAAGTATTTTAAATTTTATTTATTTGTATCTATGGGTTTAGGGATAGGATTAAGTGTTTACTGTTTAGAATTTTATATTTAATATTTAATATTTATTCAAGGGTTTATGGTTTACCCAATGGTTTAAGGTTTAGTGTTTTGCTGATGGAGTTAAAAATGTTAAAAATATTTTTTATACAACTATTACTATTTTTTATTTTATTTTTATTTTTTTATTTTAAAAACATAATATAATTTGATAATATTTTGTTTCTTTTTTAAAAGAATTCTAAATATGCAATAACATAATCCTATTGGTTACTGAACCTAAAAATTCACCTTAAGCACAAATTAAATACACTAAAAAAGAAGCCACAAGAAGTACACAGCTTCTTAAAATCATACATACAAATATTTGTGAATCTTTTGACGTTCCAACTTTCCGAGGTGGAAAATACTCATTACCTTTATCGATAATTATACACGTTATTGCTATCTCTATCTAGTGTATGAAAAATCTCAATCGGTAGATGATATATAAGTAGGGGTGGGCACGGATCGAATATCTGAGTTTTTAAGGTATTTGTGATTTTCTTCGAATGTTATGGATATCTAATTTTGGTATTTGCTTTGCTTAGAAAAAATGTGGATATCCGGAAAAACGGATATCCAGAAAATAAATAGATATTTGCGGATATTTACGAATATTTACACATATCTCATCTATTTTGATTAATACAAATAATCTTAAGGTTTTGATATAAATTGCTTTGCAAAAATATTTTTTTGCATGATATATAAAATAAAAATTAAAAGATAGAATTTACATTTTTTTAATTTTTTTAAGTTTAAGTTACAATTATAATAACACAAAATTTAAGGGAACAAATATAATTGTCATAAAAAATTCTCTGTTTTATGTAATACTTTTATATAAGTAATAATGTGAATAGAATTTTTCATAATCATGTTCTAGAATAATAATTATATAATTTTAAAAGTTTAAATATAATCAAGATATACATATATTTATATATTTCCGGATCGGATCGGATATCCGTTTCCCAAAATTTTAATATTTGTGATTTGCTTCGATTTTAACAGATATTGAATTTTGGTATTTGCTTTGATTAGAAAATTTACGGATATCTGGAATTTTCGGATCGAAGCGAAACAAATAACGAATCAAATCAAATATAACCGATAAAATGCCCAGTTCTATATATAAGTATTTATTATTGAAGTAGAGAGACAATTAGATAGAAAGATGAAAATCATTAGGTCTGACAGATATGATGAATTTTATTTATGAAACATGACAACATCCTAGACCATTTGTCAAACTTCTCTAGAAATTAGGAATCGTTGTTCAATACATAACACCTGATTTTGCATGACAAAAGAGTGTAGCTGAAAAGTGTAAGAAGGGTGTAGCTGAAAAGTGTAACTGTACTTAAATGAGAATGGTTAGATTTATGATAAATCATGCTAATTTACTTATATTTTTGTGAATGGATGCATTACGTACTAAAGTCTATAAACAAATGCAAGAAAAAAGTACTTCAAATTTGAGTGTTTTATTTTGGTTTGAGATCATAAACAAATAATATATTATTCTTGGCCAGACATAACCCTCTCATTATACATCTGTTTAAAATTATCAAAAGTCTCAAATCTTGCTTTTTTTTTTGTAATATGCATGTACGAAACTAACTTAGGACCTGATAAGCATCTGATGAGCAAACACTTGCACACTTCTGAAATAATGACGAGGTCTTTCTTTAATCAAATGACCGCTGATCATAGTCAATTGCTTAAAGATTAGTACAAGATGTGATAAAATAAAATAAAACTTTTAATTAAAAGCTATAAGATTCAAGTCACGGTTAGATATTTTAAGAAAACAATGATTTAATTAGTTTAATCAAAAATCCTAGTGTTACAAAAAAAAAGTTTATGTTTTCCTTTGAAGTTTTTTTTTTTTAACGCCCCTTTGAAGTATTTATTTCTCGTTTTCTTTTGCTTGTTCTCAACCCATCTACTCTATTAAAATAGAGTCATTTTTTTTATCTACTGATACAAGTTATTATTTAAATTTGGACCATTTCTAGAATGTTACAAATAATATAAGTCATATAATTGATTGAATCATATTACTTAAATTAAACCAACACAGTTAATGTAAATAGACGACCATAATTTATGTGTATACGGCAGATATATACACAATTAACTCTACCTTCAAAATACGGCAGAAATCTATGTGTATACCAAAAACACATATTTTCTCCTACAAATATGGAATGTTCTAAAAGAATATATATCATCAAAATATGGAATATGAAAATCTACTAATTATACTTAAATTAAACTAGTGGTTATTTATGTAATATAGTCTTGGGCTTACTTTTATTTTTTGAACAAATTATATAGTTTGGTTTTTTAGCTTAGTATTAAGAAAAAAATCCAAAAACATTGAATAAACTTTTTACCTTAAAAGATCAAAAAATCAATTATATTTTCAGACCCAAAAGGTATTTAATATTTTTAACAAAAAAAAATTATCTATTATTAATCATTTATTTAAATCATGTACTTTAAAACATGTTAATATATTTTTTATTTTAAATAACAATCACTTTGTTTTGATAAATTTCAATGGTAACTTTTAAATAATTTATTGTTTTATTTTTCTTAAATAATTTACTTATTAAAAAAATGTAAAGCAAAACCAAAAACCAAATCTAAAAACTAAAATCCAAAACCAAAAGCTGAAAACACATGTTATATTTTTTTGCTTTTTTTATTTACAAAATAAACTATTTCAAATTTTTTTAAAAAAATTTGTTATCATCTTTTCAGTTTTAAATTAGATGTTCGCTTATTTGAGATTTGTTTGTTGGTAATATTAATTCAAACTAACTCAGCGGTTTACAAATTAAACCCCAAACCAAAAACTGAAAACGAAAAGTAGAAACTTAAAAAATAAAAACCAAAACCAAAATCTAAAAATAAAAGCTGAAACTAAAAACTAATGAAAAACAATCATCACCACAAATTTTGGTGAACTGATTTTATATCAAAATATTCTTTAAATTAAGACAAAACCCAATTATATAAATTTTTAATCATAAAAAATTTTCGCGCTTTCAAGCCGGGGTCAAAATCTAGAATAATTGTTTGATAACATACACTATAATTGAGTTTTGTCTTAAAATAAAGAATACAAGTTATCATTTCAATTTGTACCCTTTCTAGAGTGTTATAAATAATACAAGTCATATAGTTAATTGAACCGTATTACTTAAATTAAACCGGTGGTTATTTATGGGATATAGTCTTGGGCTTACTTTTGTTTTTAGAATAAATTATATGATTTGGTTTTTGGGCTTAATATTAAGGAAAAACTCCAAAAAACATTGAATAAACTTTCCACCTTAATGGATCAAAAAATCAATTATTTTTTCGGGCCCAAAAGGTATTTAAGATTTTTAACAAAACAAAATTGTCTATTATTAATCATTTATTTAAATCATATACTTAAAAACATGATAATGTATTTTTTATTTTAAATAACAATCCCTTTTTTGATAAATTTCATTGGTAACTTTTAAATAATATATTGTTTTATTTTTCTTAAATAATTTAGTGATTTGAAAAAATATGTAAAGCAAAACCAAAAACTAAATCTAAAAACTAAAATCCAAAACCAAAGTTGAAAACGTAGGTTATATTTTTTGCTTTTCTTTATTTACAAAATAAAATATTGCAATTTAAAAAAAAAAGCTTTTGTCATCTTTTCAGTTTTAAATTAGATGTTCGATTATTTTTGGATTTGTTTGTTGGTAATATCAGTTCAAACTAACTCAGCGGATCTAAAAATTAAAAACTCAAACCAAAAACTGAAATCAAAAATAGAAACTTAAAAACTAAAACCCAAAAAATCAAAATCTAAAACAAAATCTAAAAATAAAAATTGAAACTAAAAACTAATGAAAATAATCATCACCACAAATTTTGGTGAACTGATTTTATATCAAAACATTCTTTAAATTAAGACAAAAACCAAATTATATAATTTTTTAATCATACTCTATTAAAATAGAGTCATTTTTTATCTACTGATACAAGTTACCATTTAAATTTGGACCCTTTCTAGAATGTTACAATTAATATAAGTCATATAATTGATTGAACCGTATTACTTAAATTAAACCAACACAATTAATGTAAAGAGACGTCCTTCATGTAAATTACCTTCAAAATATGGCAGGTATCTATGTGTATACCGAAAACACATATTTTCTCCTACAAATATGGAATATTCTAAAAGAATATGTATCATCAAAATATGGAATATGGAAATCTACTAATTATACTTAAATTAAACCAGTGGTTATTTATGGAATATAAACTTGGGCTTACTTTTATTTTTTGAACAAATTATATAGTTTGGTTTTTGGGCTTAGTATTAAGAAAAAAACCCTAAAAACATTGAATAAAATTTTCACCTTAAAAGATCAAAAAATCAATTATTATTTTCAGACCGAAAAGGTATTTAATATTTTTACCAAAACAAAATTATCTATTATTAATCATTTATTTAAATCATGTATTTTAAAACATGTTAATATATTTTTTTTATTTTAAATAACAATCACTTTGTTTTGATAAATTTCAATAGTAACTTTTAAATAATTTTTTTTCTTAAATAATTTACTGATAAAAAAATGTAAAGCAAAACCAAAAACCAAATCTAAAAACTAAAATCCAAAACCAAAAGCTGAAATCACATGTTATATTTTTTTTGCTTTGTTTATTTACAAATAAAATATTTCAATTTTTTTTTTAATTTGTTGACATCTTTTTAGTTTTGAGTTAGATGTTCGATTATTTGAGATTTGTTTGTTGGTAATATTAGTTAAAACTAACTTATCGGGTTTAAAAATTAAAAACCCAAACCAAAAACTGAAAATAAAAATGAAAAGTAGAAACTTAAAAACTAAAACCAAAAACCAAAATCTAAAAATAAAAACTGAAACTAAAAACTAATGAAAAATAATCATCACCACAAATTTTGGTGAACTGATTTTATATCAAAATATTCTTTAAACTAAGACAAAACCCAATTATATAAATTTTTAATCATAAAAAAATTTCCGCGCTTTCAAGCGCGGGTCAAAATCTAGTTGGTTGATTAAATTATGCCCGGCGCAGGTTGGATATTTGGTCATTTTGTCATAACTCAATACTTACCTTATCCCATACAAGTATCACAAATATTAACTTATATTTGTACTTGATTAATCAAATAATTATTAACCAAATATTTCTTTAATATTGAGATATTTATAAATTACTTGGTTAGATTTATTATTTATTATTTTTTATTCAAAAACTTAAAATTCAAATAAATCAATATCTTCAAATTTATGAAAAATGTATAGTAGAATTGTTTTAAGCCAAACAAAAATATATTCATAGGAAATTATATAAGATCTTTAATTTATAATCAACACAATCATTTTTGGAGTATTATGTTTAACATCACTTTGATATTTAAGAAACATATTTCTAATTTTATATAAATAATGGTTTTCTCAAATAATATTAGCAAATCATTAATACATTTTTAGTTTAATACTAGCAAAAATGAGTAACAAATAATAGTAAGCCAAATAGTTTTTAAAAAATAAGATTTTATATTTGGTTTGTACTTACAAATTTTTAGTCTGATGTACTTGTTACTTGTCTTGATCATTGCAAGTGTTTGGTTTACAAACCAAGTATCGAACAAATACCAAAAACAAACTGGGTATCAATTATTTTTGCTCAGTTCTAGTTTAAATCTATACTATTAAAGCAGGATCCTATTGTTAAAATTTTGGATTATACCCCTAGATTTTTATCATATTTATAAGATAATACCACTATTTATTTTTAGAATCTTAATTAACTAAGCAATTTAATATCTCATATATTTATGGTAACTGATTATATTTCCTATTTTTGTAATTAATAATAATTTTCCTTTTATGAAAATTATGATTTTCTATTTTAATTTTAATATCATATTTCCGTGCATCATATTATTTAGCGATTAAAAATTATTATTTACTGTGTCATTTTATCCATAATAATAATATGTCAATTCAATTTGTTTTAAAAACTAATTTTTAGATGTACAATGAGTAAAAATGTAAACTTATCATAGGTTATTAGTAACGAAAAGAAACTAATATTGTCAAATGTATAAATTGTGTTTTTTTTACTATTACCATTGTTTCATTTTTTCAAATGACAAGAAAGTTTTTATTAAATAAATTACAAAAATCAATTTTCTTTAATATTAAAATTATGATTTATTTAACAAATTTTGAAAATATATTATCTATTTTTTATGGGGTTAAAACGGATCAACGGATATCATAATACAGATTAATAACGGGTTTTAAGATATATACCGGTTGGCTTAAATTTTTAATTAGTAAATTTTTAATTAAATCTTAACTGGATTATATAAAAGTTGCTGGATGTACCGCTTCAACTATGGATCTGGATCGGATATGAAAATATTACGTGAAAATCAAACATTATAATAGAACACTAGGTGTTTTGCCCGCACATGCGGGCTTAATTATCTTTAAATCAATTTAAAAAAATATCAAAATAAATGATTATTTGCCTCCAAAAAAGTCGATCTTACAGAAAAAATAATATTAGTTTGGATAACTATACAATATATTTGAATTTATTTTTATCAAACACGTATTTTCTTTCTTTTTGAATGAATTTTTATTTTAT
>CAKOAT010375154.1:740006-806393 GCA_932364175.1 Eruca vesicaria subsp. sativa
TTGTGTTTTCTGTTTTTGTTTTTTTTTTTTAAAAATTCCAGATAATAACACAATATATATAGGAATTATATTTTCTTTTTAAAATAATTACATTTTATAATTTTTCAATTTTCTCTTTTGAATTATATACAATGAAATTATTTATTTTATGAATATTTATTTATGTGTTTTCTGATTTTGAGTTTTTTTTTCTTAAAAATATATTTTCCGGATAACAACACAATATATATAGGAATTATCTTTTTATTTTAAATATATATTTAGAGTATGGATAATTCTTATTATTATTATCAGTTTAAATCATTTATATAATCAAATAAATATTAAATTCGTTTTTATTTTTGGCTGATTTATATATATTATTCATTAAGGGTATAAACGATATTAACCACTCCAACTTTTAACGTGAGAGCTCCGTTGCGAAAAATCACTTCGCAAATAATAGTATAGATTTTAAATATTAGTAAAACAACTTTTAAAATTTTTTGTTTGAAAAATTAATTTAAATAAATTTTATCAGAATGGTAAAAATATATCTGCGCTTTTAACGCGCGGGTCAAAATCTAGTTTAAATTAAACTGGATGGCGTTTATTTAGTTGCCATTGGAATAAATGTATTCCAGTTGTATTCCCCTTTTTTTTTTTGTGAAACGGTTGTATTCCCCTTTTATTCCTTTGTATTCCCCTTTATTCACAGTGACTGTACTAATAAAAAGAAGTGTGACAGCTGAAGTATTAATGGCAAAAGTCATCTCTCGATTGCATTTTAAACGCACCTTCGACTATGTGAAAGTCAAAGCTCTAAACTTTCATTCCTAATTTTCAGTTATAGAGCGTTGCAATGAAAAAAAAAGAGCGTTGCACTGAGCTCCAGTGGCACAGCTGCAGCCACCAAGCTGGGGAGAGGTCTGCAAGACTGCAAGAAAGAGAACCTCTTTCCATACGGAGAGTAACAATCCGAAGATGAAGAAAGATATGAGGGAAATAATAATAACGATTGAGGAATCACTGCAATATATTATTACGTATTTAAAACATCCTCTGCAACAATAGTGCTGCTTTGTAACGCCAAATAATTGTCTCAAACCCAATCAAGCCTACAAAATCATGTGTTTTTCATTCGATATATAAAATTCAAAACCGTCTTCGATTCATCATTTGCTGTCCGTGAAGTCAGCATCAATCACATCATCTCCACCTTTAGTTGATGAATCTGCTGATGAAGCATCCTCACCTCCAGGGGAAGGACCTGTACCTGGAGCTCCTGCTCCAGCTCCAGGCTGGTTGTACATGGACTGACCAATCTGCATCACTTCTTGGTTAAGAGCAGCCATTGTGTCCTTGATTTCTTGGGTCGTTCCACTTGCAATCTTGTCTTTAAGCTCTTGTAGCTTGGCCTCCACCTTCTCTTTCACTTCACCTGGAATCTTCTCACCGAGTTCTTTGAGTTGCTTCTCTGTCTGGTACACCACTGAATCCGCCTGGTTCTTTGTGTCGATTGCGTCTCTCTTCTCCTTGTCGTCCTTTGCAAACCTTTCTGCTTCTTGGACCATTTGCTCTACCTGCGCCGTCCATTCATAGTCAAGTTTGTTAACATGAATAGGAATAAATACTAGAGAAACAGAGCTAATATGATCATGGACATATCAACCAATGTGTATTAAAGTCGAACATAGATACTAACTGAAGCAAATGTGGTTTGATTTTTTGTAAATTGTACGCACCTCGTCCTTAGGCAATGTACTGGCACCAGTAATGGTGATGTCTTGTTTCTTTCCGGTGCCTTTGTCACTAGCACTGACAGATAGAATACCATTGGCGTCAATGTCAAACTTGACTTCGATTTGTGGAACTCCACGTGGTGCTGGTGGGATACCATCTAGACGGAAGCTGCCAAGAGACTTGTTATCACGGACAAACTCCCTCTCTCCTTGGAGCACATTAATCTCAACACTTGTCTGTCCATCAGCAGCAGTAGAGAATACTTCTGACTTAGAAGTTGGTAGAGTAGAGTTCCTTGGAATGATCTTAGTCATAACACCACCAAGAGTTTCCAAACCAATAGAAAGAGGTGTAACGTCAAGAAGGACAATGTCGCTCACATCTCCAGCAAGAACACCAGCCTAGAGTCAAGAAGATGATGGCACTTAATGAGAACTCACTGCAGCAAATATGGTGAAAAGTACAAGTTCACGAGAACACACCTGGACCGCGGCACCTAGAGCTACAACCTCATCAGGGTTTACTGTGACATTGGGTTCTTTCCCAGTCAGCTTCCTAACGACTTCCTGAACAGCAGGAATACGTGTGGATCCACCAACAAGGATCACTTCATCAATATCCTTAAAGCTGAGCTTTGCATCTCTCAGAGAATTCTCAACGGGAGTCTTACACCTATAAGACGGAGACAAGGATAAGAATTTCAAGCCTCCATGGTTAATCAAAAGCAGTAGAATAAGCACATAGGTCGACTTGTGAGGCTATTAATACGTGATACGAACTGTGAGTAAATCACCTGTCAAGTAAATCTGAGCACAATTCTTCGAACTTGGCACGCGTGAGAGTGGTTTCAATGTGTTTAGGTCCATCAGCTGTCGCCGTGATAAAAGGCAAGCTGGTCACACAAATCACCTCAATCAGAATCCGCATGCTTCTGAAAGTATCAATTCAAAAATTTGGGCAAGAAAAATGATTGAACCTCATATTCGTTTGAGTGAGGGAGGAAAGCTCGATTTTAGCTTTTTCTGCTGCCTCTGTCAACCTCTGAAGTGCTTGTTTGTCTTTCAGAAGATCAATGCCTTCATCTTTCTTGAAGGTTGAAGCAAGCCAATCAACAACTCTCTGCATTCAAAAGTTAAATCTGTCAATTAACACGCCAAATAAACAGATTCAAAGCTCTCTGATTAAGCCATTTAATAACCTTGTCAAAGTCATCACCACCCAAATGGGTGTCCCCAGAAGTGGAAAGTACTTCAAACACACCATCACCAACCTCAAGCACTGTATAACAAGAAACATAATAAAACACACGTTTTAATAGATGCTAAACATCAACAGACGGTAAAATCCAAATACTTTAACGTCAAGTACCTGAGACATCAAAGGTACCACCACCAAGATCAAACACTAGAATAGTCTCATTACTTTTCCTCTCAAACCCGTAAGCCAAAGAAGCAGCCGTAGGCTCATTAATAATACGTAAAACTTCCAACCCAGCAATCCTCCCAGCATCTTTAGTAGCTGTCCTCTGCGAGTCGTTAAAGTAAGCAGGCACAGTCACAACAGCCTTGGTCACTTTCTCATTCAAAAACCTCGACGCATCATCCACAAGCTTCCTCAAAACCTACAAACACACAACAAAACCCATAATTAACAAACCACAAGCACAAACTCTTCAAACAGAATCTCAACAAACTCTTCAACAGAATGGCAACAAACTAACTCTTCAACAGACTTTTAACAAACTCTTAACAGAATAGTAACAAACTCCTTAGCAGAATCGTAACAAACTCTACAACAGAATCCCAACAAACTCCAAAACAGAATCCCAACAAACTCCTAAACAGAATCCCAACAAACTCTTCAACAGAATGGTAACAAACTTCTAACAAACTCCTAAACAGAATCCCAACAAACTATTCAACAGAATCTCAACAAACTCTTCAAAAGACTAAACAAACGAGTAAAACTTTTCAATACCTGAGCTGAAATCTCCTCAGCAGCAAACTGTTTCCCAATAGCAGGACACTCAAGCTTAACATTCCCATTCTCATCCTTCACAACTCTGTAAGAAACCTGCTTCGCCTCCTCATCAACCTCATTCATCCTCCTCCCAATAAACCTCTTCACCGAGAAAAACGTGTTCTCCGGATTAACAACCGCCTGCCTCTTCGCAATCTGCCCCACAAGCCTATCCCCACTCTTCGTATACGCCACAACAGAAGGAGTCGTCCTCTGACCTTCGGCGTTCGTCACAATCGTCGGCTTCCCTCCTTCCATAGCCGCCACGGCGGAGTTCGTCGTTCCCAAATCGATTCCGACGACCTTCTCGTTCGCTACGCGGAGAGGACCTGTGGCGTATCTGGAGCCTTTTCTGGTGGTGTTCATTTTGAGGAAGGCGGAGGTTTGGGTGGAGAAAGGACCACCGGTGGCTCTGGTGCCGAAGAAGGCGCTTCGTGGCTTGAGATTGGATTTAGCGTTGAGGTTTC
This sequence comes from Eruca vesicaria subsp. sativa, assembly GCA_932364175.1. Lineage (NCBI taxonomy): Eukaryota > Viridiplantae > Streptophyta > Magnoliopsida > Brassicales > Brassicaceae > Eruca > Eruca vesicaria. The sequence goes on from CAKOAT010375154.1 coordinate 744,215, forward strand.
TCTTGGAAGATGTGGCGAATCCGATTCCGCCGAGGACGTGGATTTGGGCGGTGGAGGAAGCCATTTCTTTTGAGGTTAGGAGAGGAGGAGAGGTGATGAGAGAGGGAGAGAAATGAGAAGGAGCTGTTGAAGAGAAACCCTAGTGGTGTGGTGGTAGGTAAGAAGAGGAGGAGGAAGAAGATAAGAAAACGGTGGAGACTGGAGTGTGGCGGTAGAAGATTCTGGAAGGGGCCTTGTATGGGCTTCAAAAGCCCATTAACTGTATCATCTCCCTCTTTACACAAAACATACATTTGTTTTATCAAAATTCTGATGGGGTGTATTTATTTTAGTATAGTATTTAATTTAACAAGATTGTTAGTGAATTGATTTTTTATAATATTTTTTCGTTAACTTTGTGATTTTTTAATTTTATTTTTAACTAAACACAGTAAAAATCCATTTATAGTACCTGATCTGACGCAATCAGCCTCCAAAGAACAATGCATAAAAATTCCATTAATCAGATGGATTTCCACCAAAACCTTCACCATAAATTTCTTAAGATTAAGAAAATATTTCTTATTTTTTAAAAAATAAACATGTTTAAATAACATAAGTTTTTCTTTTAACACAAACTAGAATAAGACATGTGTCTTGCGAAGGGTGAATATATGTAATTAAAATATAAAATTTTAATATTGGCAAATTTAAAATTTACATATGGTTGTTTTTCTATGTGTTTGAAATTTTAGAATTTTAGAATTTTTATATAATTATCTATACGTAGAATCAGAAAAAATTGTAATTAGAACTGTAGATCAAAGCTTAGAATTTAATGGACCCGATTTCATATATATTTTCACTTTTCAGTGTTTGAGTGATGAAAAATGAACGGAGTGTCACTAGACTTGATTGGTAGAGTATTAGCAAATTCTCTAATGCTTTCTTAATAAACAGTTGGTAAAATATTTGTATTTAAAATATATAAAGTTTCAAAACTAATTTAATATCATTTATTTATCTGTCTAATAAAGTTATATTTTTTTACAAATTTTTTTGTAAATTTATAAAAAAAAATAAGTTAAAATTTAAAATTATTTTTAAAAACAATATTTTAATTTTTTCAAATATAAATAAACAATTTAACATTAACTATGGTCATGCTTTAACATAACCATACTGATTTAAAAATTAATTAATGGTTATGTGAAGTTTACGTTCACGTGTCAATCCTATTTATCTTCAATTTTTTCTCTTGTTGTGTTTTTTTTTATTTTGGTTATTACTCGATATAAATATTTATTTTGAAGTTTATTCTCATTTCATTTTTTTTTGTTTTAACATGGGATTTAGACAATCTTACGATTCAAAATAATTAAAAAGATACATACTTAGGTTAAGATCTGCCTTTTATGCACAATGAGTATTTTATATTTATTATTTACTTTATATTTTTCCGCATATTATAAAATAATAAATATATACATATTGAATAACTAAGAAATCAGTTACTATTATGTAATAAATTGGCGTATACATATAAATTTAACTATCACTCTTGTATATTCGCAATTAGGGTAAATAAATAAAAATAATCAATCTTATATATTGTATATGATATATAATTAAATTTAAATGATATAAACATCGTAATATAGCACACTTTTAATATGGATATTTATTAAATGAGTTTTTACTCATATAATTTTATGATTATTTGCATATTTATGTATCAAAACTTTACACCAACGAAATTATTTTAATGTGAGATGTTTAGTAGTTTCATTAATTTATAATCATTTTCAAAAAAAACAATGACATATTTCAAAATTAAAATATTAACTTTTCAATATATGTTCAATGCAAATACCAAAATATAAGTATGTATTTTCATACGATGTTTAATTTAAACGATATGAAATATATATAAACTAAAATTATTTCTTCATATGATCTTATAATCATTATATTTTAATATAGAAAAAATTAAAACCTTGACCTAAAAGTTTATGTGAGACTTTTAACAGTTTTAGTAATTTATACTCATTTGAAAAATTTGAAATACAACATACACAAAAAAAATCTAGATTTTTATTATTGATTAATGTAATTGTGTAATTTATTTTAATAATAAAGAAATAAACAAAATGAGAAAATGTATACAGATTGTTATCAAATCTTTAATGTATAAAATCACTAATTGTCATATATATATATATATATATATATATATATTTAAATCACATTAGGTAATTCCGTAGGTTTTATATAAGGAAATCATGCGAAACAATAAATATTTGATATATGTGACCAACTATAGCCTATGAAATATTATATTGATAGAGAGTATAATTTTTAGACTATACATTATATTACATGCTCTAGAATCTTTCTAAATTGAAATGGAAGACAAAGAACTATACCACATAGGATTGAGGTTATTTTCAGTTATTACAAATTTAAGTTTATAACTTTTTAAATGATTCTCTTTTAATATATATATGAAATTACTTTGAGCTCCAGAAGACACTACAATAGGTGTGGTTGTGTTTTTTTTTTTTTTGTGAAAAGGTGTGATTGTTAGTTGCCCACTTGGAATTAGATTTATACATTGAGGAATTACTTATGCATTCTTCTTCGTTGATAGATTGTGTACGCATTTTCATGTGTATCTTTATTAAGGTTAGTGTGTGTGAGAGAGAAGAATGCAACAAGTTATTGTGTAGAACATCCTCCATCGAACGACAAAGATATGTTCACATGCATTGCTTATAGTCCCACGAAAATAAGTCAAGATCTAAAATCAATTTTCTTGTAGGAGATAGTGTTATTTTATTAGAAAAATCATCAAAGAGCATACGTACAAGATCTTCACTAAATATGAAGAAGCAATTCCTACAGACTTGAAGCTTTTGGACTTCAAAACTGTCAATTAACTCGGCGATATTCCTAAAATGTAGTAATCTAAAACATTTTGTCCTTAGGAAATGATGAAAATATTATTTTAAAACTTAGAAACCCCACAAAAAAAAAAACGAACTCCATGTGCAAGTGCATGGGGCTCGACGATTCTTGGTCGAGTTTTACACTAAAAGACAATCTTGGAGTCAAGGGTCATCTTCATCTTCCAGTTAAATAATAATATTCAATTTACTAATCTTAATGGTTATATGAAATGATCATTATCTTTAGACAGAGAGATTTTCTTGTTGTTTAGATGGACTCAGACTTACGAAACGCAATGGTTGATCCATAGTATCGGTTTGTATAACGGATACACTCCACTCCATAGCTTTGAGTATATACATATACTGGTATACATTTGGTTATAGTAATCTTCCAAATCTGTTGGAGCCTAAGTTAGATCGATATGTATATATATTGGTCTCAGGATTCGTTAATGAATACATGAAAATACTCATACTCTTTTAGATTTCTTGATAGTTCTTGGGTTTCAAAACAAGATAAAAGTCATATATAGTCTAATGTTATCAAGAAAGTAGAATACGTCAAAATCAATGAGCGAATATTTGAAACAGTCGATAGATATTGTAAGATGCATTTTCTTGTGTTAAACGTTTCATAAAAAGTGGTAAGTCTTTAATCGAAATATAACAAACAGATCTATATTATATTGTAGATAGAGACAAGTGAGTTAAACAAAAAAAAAAGTTTCAAGAGATCCCAAAGAATCGCTTACAAGCCTTTACGAATGCTTTTTTCTTGATGTTGTTGCTCTTCTTCTTTTTATGCATCCTCTCTTTATCATCATCTTCATCTTCTTCATTGAAAGGAAGAGGAAACGTGACTGAGCTCTGGTCATAGATTCTACAGTAACGTTCAGAGACAGAAGAAGATCTTCTCATAGACATAGCAGTCTTCATTGGTGAATGAAGCACTTTCCCTGATGCAGCCACTGACCTGTTCCTGCTCAGCCTCGGTTTCATCTCGGCAGGTTCTTGATCGGGTTTCTGGGTCTGGAGATCGACCGGGTCGGGGTTGTTGTCGGTTGAATCCATTTTGGAGTAGCCAGTACTCATGTTGTGTTATCTCTACTTGTTCTTGTTTAGTGTAATGATGATAGATGGACTGATCTAAGCTAATTTGTGCCCTTTATAAATGTGTCGAGGTCCATGAATCGTGTAATTTTTTTAATTATATACAAAATTACAGCTGGTGGAGATTGTAGCTTATAACGTTTTTTTACGCTGGGGCATGTGCCCTTGTCTGGCAGATGTTTGGCATTACATGCATTGAATGCATATAGCATTCACACTTCAAGTATCAATGAATATAGCATTCACACTTCCATTAGAATTAGATGTTAACACCTTTTGGTAGTTCTTGACACTTTAGAAGTTCTTAACTCGCGAGTATATACTGTAAGTAATCTTGATTATACAAACTGGATGAAGGTGTACCATACCAAAACCCAAACTTGGGAGTTTGTACTGAGTCCTAGCGAAGATATAGGCGGACACTTTGGATACAAAAGCATATCAATGGAAGGAAGTGTTATGTGTAGGGAAAAAAATGAAACTTTCGAGCTCAATAAAGGTAGATGGAGAGTGCAAGCCAAAAGTTGACTAGTGGATGGAGATGGGACTGGGAACCGTGTTATTATTGTGTGACAGAGAACGTATTAGACTATTATAGTTTCATAGTAGTCACTTGGTATGACTTTATTGATAGACAATAGAGAAAAATGAAAGGATTGAAAGGAATACTGGATAGTAATAATACGGCTCATCATCGATCAGTAGATTATGGTGGAAAGTTGTTGTTTTTGTGGGAAGAGCATGTGCATACTAATGTTCAAAACACATCATTAGTTTGGTGTGCTGAAATTTCACCTGATCGAAGATATGTGGAACAGTTGAATAGTGTGATGTTGTGTTTACATATACTAATAAAAGTGGTTTAATGCATGTTATTGCTACTACTTCTTGATGAATGACTTAATTAGGCTTCAGTCAACATCAAATGAGTAATTAATATTTTATGCAAGTATGTTATTTCTGTTTTGAATTTTGTTTTTCTTATTATATTAGAGTTTTCTGCAAAAAAAAAAAAATCATTTACAAATTTATCCTGGATTTAAGAAATACACTAAATATCAAGTCGCAATTTGAATATATAAAATTAATATGAAATATTTTTTACGTTTTAGTTTATATTCTGTTTAAACTATTATAAATCATGTGTGATCGAAGATTCGATCAACACTTATATAAGTTTTATGAAAAAAATCAATTTTTAGTATTTATATTTTCCAAAAAAATACTAGTATTTTTCTTTTAAATTTCTCCTAGATATTATTTTTGTTATAAAGAAAAAAATAGATGCAAGTATAATTTAGATCTCGCATTACACGCTCAAAATCTGTACTCTATGTTGGCTTAGCAAGCCAAATGATTGGTATGTGCCCACCAAGAAACCTTGCATTATTAGGTTTATCTTGTGCGCGCTTCCGTTATTCCCTGGTAAACCCAATCCTGATTACTCTCTTGTCACGGCCGGCTCCATGGTGGACTCAAAAACAAAAACCGTATGTTTGATGTGTTTAGCATCAACTGTGTAAATTATGACAATAAAATTCTCCCCAAGATGAAACAGGCCTGTTCAGCCCTAAGAATAATGTTATCGACTGGGAACTTTGTATGTAATAGGAGTCAGTGTTTTTAAGGAATCATTTATACAATTTTTCAAAGTAAATTAAACACTTTAGTATCATGATTTTAATTTCTGTGGTGGAAGTGCTGATTAAAAACATCTTTAATGTATCACTTCATTTTTTACTTCAAAATAAAATAATTTTATAGTAAAACTGAATTTTACTCCCATTCTTACTCCATTTTGAAGTAAAAAAGAAAAAAAATAATGAATGAACAAAAAGTAAAATTATTACTTCATTTTGGATTAATCTCATGTTTACTAAAGAATCCCTTATATATTAATTGAGAAACATTTGAAGATTTGTATTAATTAAAAAATAATCCATCTTATGTGACACTTTTCTATGCATTCTATTTCAATTTAGAAGAAATCTAGAACATTTTATATAAAACATAGTTTTAAAATAAAGTATGTTGGTCTCATATAAGACATATCAAACTAAATAACATATCAAACTAAATCTTCTATATATTTTTTCCTTAAATAAAACCTACAGAATTACCTAATGTGATTAACATATATATGACTATTAATGATTTTAAATAATAAAGATTTGTTAACAATTTGTATACTTTATATCATTTTTGTTTAATTTTTTATTATTAAAATAAATTACACAACTACACTAATCATACAGTAATTTAGATTTTTTTATATATGTTGTATTTTGAAACTTTCAAAACGAGTATAAATTACTAAAACTGTTAAAAATCTCACATACACTTTTGTGATCAAGGTCTAATTTTTTTTCAATAATAAATTACAATGATTATAAAATCATATGAATAAATAATTTTATTTTGATAGGTGCTTATGTTAATATATATATATATATCTCATATCGTATGAATAAATAATTGTATTTTAAACATAATGATAATTTAAATTTTAAATTTATTTTTTATTAAAAAATATTTTTAAAATATGATTTTCTGATATTATTAGACAAATAAATAAATTATATTAAATTAGTTTTGAAACTTGATATATTCTAAATGCAAATATTCTACCAACTGCTTCTTAAGAAAGCATTAGAGAACTTGATAATACTCTACCAATTAAGTCTTGTGACACTCTGTTTATATTTCATCACACTAACACTAAAAAGTGAAAAAAAAATATGAACCGGATCCATTAAATTCTAAATTTTGATATACAGTTCTAATTATAATTGGTTCTGATCATACGTATGGATAATTATATAAAAATTCCAAAATTGCAAATACATATGAAAACAATTAAATGTAAATTTTAAATTTATCAATACTATACTTTTATATATTTAATTACATACGCTCACCCTGAACAAAGCGCAAGTCTTATTCTAGTATAGTAGAAAATTAGAGATGGTTGAAGTATTTCTGTAAATTAATATTCTAAGATAGCTCTAAAAAGTATTTATAATAAATTTATCACACATATGAGTCAAAATGACTAAAATAGTTTTCACAAAAAGGTGAAAAGACACTTATATTCATTGGGTTAAATATATATTTAGGTTTAGATTTGTGGTGGGAGTTTTGAGGATGGGGTTTAGGAGTTTTAAATATTTATATATGTATATATATATAACTAAGATTTAAAATTTATACTAATAATTTAAGAAAAAAAATAAATGAATTTTTGGACCTCAAACATTTTTTTATAAAATATTAGAAGTCAAATTTTTGAAAATCGATTTTGTTAATTGAATAAAGTTTTTCGGAAAATATTTTTGTTTTAGTATTTATTTAAATAATTATAAATCTATCGAATAAGGGTATAGTTGTCATTTCATCCTTTAGTGAATGATTACTTTCGACTTTTTGTATTTTCAAGTCAAAAAATCTTTTTTTTACAATCTTTTGAGAACTTTGCTTTATCAATGTTTATTAGAAATTTCTCAAATTGCAATGTTTATTCATTTCAGAAGAATTTTTGATGTAGCTAGTCATCTCAATAAGTTTTCATTAATTTGATGTATTCAAATTCTTCTAATATATATGTATTAATTACCTTAAAACATTAAGAGAAACATTTAACATAATATTCAACATATATCCAATAAGGTATCTTCATTATTTGGACATATAGATTATTTTATGTCTGTAATCTGTATTATATAAATTCAATAACTAATAAAAATTATGTAATAAGATTTTTTAATAAGATTTAACTAATAACAAGATTTTGACCCGCACTTTTAAAAGAGTGATTAATCTAAGCTAAATATTTCTAAGTAACAAAAATTATATTTTTATAATTTATTTATAATTTTTTTATATAATTATAAAAAATATGTATAAAATTTATTATGGTTTCTTTTTCTTATGTGAAGTAAAATTTAGAAAATTTTAAATTATTCAGAACCGTGATATGTTTTATGTATTTATTTCAATTTTTTTGACTGAATTTTTTTAATAATTTAATTAAAGGTGTTGGGAATTTAGGATTGGATAAAGTGGTTAGCTATTATTTAGTAATATTTCTTATTAGAGATTATGTTAAAAATTAAGTAATGACATGACAATGAATTATGAAGAGAAATAATGGCAAAATCTTAATAGGTATTTTGCTTTAATAGTATAGATAGTTTTACCAATAAATAATTTTATGCTTGTAATCTCTATTACATAAATTCAATAATTAATACTAAGATTTTATATTAAGATTGACCAATAAAGATTTCTGTCCAAAAATAAATAACCCAAAACAATGTATAAATCTACAAATTTAGCACAAGACTTAAATAAATCACATAAAGCAATAAGAAACTTTTTTAATGTTGTCAACAACTATAGCCTCCACACCACGATGAAGGTTGAAGTTCCACCTGTTCTAAAGATTATTATAGTTTCAAAAGAAACGTTGAACATAGAAATTTAATTAACTTTTCTTAAATGTGTCTAAAATCTGGTTAAATACTTTTTTGCAGTCAGATAAATTATTATTTTAACATGTGTAAGAATTTGTTAATGCATTTAGAATTAAGCTATATGAAGTTGGATGTAATTTAATCTAAGATCCTTCAATTTTAATAGGGGGTCTGTTTTGCTGGGTAATTACATCCAAAATCTAAAATCCTACATATAGTTTAAAAAATCATATGATTTTTTTTTGGTAGGATTTTTTTTTGCATTTTTAAACTATATGATTTCTTTGCACATATCCTAAAATATGTTACCAGAATCCTCAAAATACTAACAAAACCACCATCAAAATCCTCAAAAAAACATTTAAATTCCACCAAATCTAAAGTCTCTCAATTTTTTAAAACCCCTAATCTGGATGATTTGTTTTAAAGAGGATCTTCCCAAAATCTTACAAATCTTTAAATTACTTACATATCCTTCTATATATGTCTGTAATCTGTATTATATAAATGAATAATATATAAGATTTATGACAAGATTTAACCAAAAAAAAAATTCTTTTCAAAAAAATAAGAACCACAAAATACTATAAATAAAATCTGCAATTTAGCACAAAAACATTAATCAGTCACATAAAGCAATAGAAAATTTTGTTAATGTCATCCACAACTATAACCTCCACCGCTGCCATGAAGGTTGATGTTCCACCTGTTCTAACGTTGCTGATGCTTCCTGAAGAATTGATATTGAGCTGCTTGGCCCGCGTCCCGAGATCGTACTATCTGACTCTCACCCTTGTATCCAAAAGCTTTCGCTCCCTCATTAATTCGCCAGAGCTTTGTAAGACTCGGTCACTTTTAGCTCGCACCGAGAGTTGTCTATATGTATGTTTTCAGTTCAAAAATGAAGGGAACAAACATTGGTTCAATTTATACCGGAACCCTTATCAAACCATGGATGATAACTCCCAAACGAATAAATTATGCGACTATAGATTAGCTCCAGTTCAATCTTTAGATTTTCCTCCCTTAGCCATGTCAGGATTTGCTGCAGTTGGCTCTGATATATATGCCCTTGGTGGAATTATAGATGGTGTTTCTTCGTCTAGCGTTTTCGTCATGGATACTCACTATCACATATGGTGCAAGGCCCCAAGTATGCATGTGGCTAGGGTGTGTCCTTCTGCTAGCGTTCTTGATGGGAAAATATGTGTCAAGTGGAGAATGGGGAAAACTTGATTATACAAACTGGATGGAGGTATTCGATACCAAAACCAAAACTTGGGCGTTTTTGCCGAGTCCTGGCCAAGAGATAGGTGATAGCTTTGAGCACTACGAAAATGTAGCGGTGGAAGGAAGTATCTACGTGCAATCCGAGAGAAAAAGGAAAACTTACAAGCTGCATAAAGGTAAATGGAGAGCGGCAGACCTAGCATTGACTATGGGATGTGCAACTATGCTTCCACCGTTATGTCGTGTGATAGAGAATGTGGTGTACCGTTATGATTCTGGAGATGTCACTTGGTATGACTTTATTGATAGACTATGGAGAAAAGTGCAGGGATTGGAAGGAAAACTACCTCACTCTCGTAATACTGATAATTATCGATTGGAAGATTATGGTGGGAAAATGGTGTTTTTGTGGGAAGAACATGGGCATACTAAGAATGTTCAAAACAAAACATTAGTTTGGTGTGCTGAAATTTCACTTGAAAGACGCCAAAGATTGGAGATATGTGGAACGGTTGAATGGTGTGATGTAGGGATGGCAATCAAAGACCTGTACCGCGGGCCTGGCCCGTAAAGGCTTGCTGCGGAGCGGGATTGGGCCTTCATTTGATAAGCCCGCAAAATTGCGGGCTTCGCGGGACAGGCTCAAAATGGGATGGGCCGAATGCGGGACGGGCTCAAAACGGGACGGGCCAAATGCGGGACAGGTTAACCCGCGGGATTTTGAAGACCCGCTACCATAAGTCCTCATTTATGTTTGGTTTTGTTTTCAGTACTATAAATTGCCTTATTACTGTGTGAAATTTTCTTGTTTAAGTTGATGAATTTGTTTTCAGTATTGTCGTTTTAAAAAAAAAATTAAATTTTGTTACAATGATGTTTTTAAAGAGTTACTGCTTGTTGACGAGCTACTGTTTGTTCTTTTAACGACTCGAAATGAGAGTTTGGGTTACTGCAGAATTTTGTCACACTCTAAGTTTAACAGCTTGGTTGAAAGAGAAGAAGAAACATTAGTATTAAATTATTTTTGCTATGAAGTGACGTTGCTTTACAAAGAATCAAACAAGGAATATTCTTAAAAGAGTTAAATTTTACTGTCCAAATGGCTCTCACTTACTTCAAGACCATTAAACCAGCGAGTGATCACATTAGATGTTGTTGTGATCGATGTTGTTCAGCTCTCTTCAACTTCTTTACACAACTCTTCTACTTTAATATTCATGAAGGAAGCTGAAGGAGACGTCCCGCGGGACGGCCCGCGAAGGCTTATAAATTATACGGTACGGGATTGGGTAGCCATTTGGAAGACCGCAGCCCGCGCGGGACAGGCCCGCCGTGACCCGCTCGACGATGAACCCGCCGCGGTACGGGACGGAACGGGACGGGAAAGCCCAATTGCCATCTCTAGTGTGATGTTGTGTTTACCCATACTAAGCAAGTTGAATTAGTGCGTGTTATTGCTACTACTGCTTAGAGATGGCAATTGGGCTCTCCCATCCCGTCCCGTCCCGGACCGCTGCGGGTTCATCTTCCAACGGGACACGGCGGGCCTGTCCCGCGCGGGATGCGGTCCTGAAAACAGCTGCCCAATCCCGTACCGCAATCTTTGTAGGCCTTCGCGAACTGTCCCGCGGAACATCGGATATTACAGTCTGCTTCTTCCTGCACGATAAACATAAACAAGAGTATGTTTCAACTGAGCCACCAAACATAAATCTGATATGCATCATCGTTATTGATACTTAAAATTTTAATCTTCCTATTACTAATGTAAATAAACACACACAGGAATTATAAGAGAGCAGAAGAGAATAAATAAAGCAATCATCAACGTACATACATACCTGTAAAAATACGTCTATCAACAACGTCACAATACTCTTGTTGGATGTTCTCTCTTAGAACCTAGAACAAGTCACAACATTAATTTCTGAGTCGAACAGCAGAAACTCTAGTAAAGGAAAAAAATCCAATAACCAGAGGGTAAGAGTAGATACTTAGAGGTTTCAATCACTCTCACCTTTAACAAAAAGTAAAGAGATGTTGGAACAATGAATGCTCCAGTGGCAAATACTGGACTTATATATACGGAGAGCAGAACCTGCACGTATCTGTTTATAGAAAATAGAATCGAAGTATAAGCAAATTAAACGAAGATTATTATTAAAAAACGACTTAGGCAAGGGACTAGAGAAAGACTTACATTGACTTTTCTTGAAGCGTACAAAGGGAAACATAAGCATTACATCACGGATAAATTAAATGACTACACTAGTTTCTGAGCCATTTAATTATGGGATGTACCAGAAGTAGATTCAGCGAAGATTCCTTTAAAAGACTCCAGTTCATGGTTTCTGGAACGCAAAAAGACACATGCTTATGTAACTATCACCAGACTATATACATAATGCAGAGAAAATTTGAAACTACGAAGATAACGATTTGTACCTTCAAACACTTGGTTTCGAGGAGTGAAATCTAACTTAAGAAAATGAACAAGATACTTGAACAGGAACATGTTTCCCAGGGACTGCAACAAGCTATATGAAAGGCTGCAAACTTCTCAAGTTGCGTACAAACAAATGCACAGGCCTTTAAATCAGATTCCTCAGACTCATCAACTCCCTTGTTCATGTTCTGAATCAGCTCTTGAAACTCTAAAAATACAAAACAATTAATCACAAGAAACAAAAAGCTATCTCAAAAGAGGAGACCCCGTCCTTACATGAGCTTTTCACTGATATCTCCTTTTCACCAGAATCAACATCAGACCCAAAACAAAACGGTGACCAAGCCTGCCAAACAAAACCACATGACAATCAACCATCTCCAACACAACCAAGAACAAACAAAAAATATTCACAAAAATTCACAAAGTCTCAAAACAATATACTTACTTGGTGGGAGGGATCTCATTTACTGGTACAAGTGAAGCGGCAAGAACAGCTTCCAGGTACTGCAAACCTATTATGTTTTCAATACAAGATAATCAGAAGACAATGGAAGTTACCAGAAATGACAAACGAATAATGAGTTGAGGAGAAAAACGAACGATCTTCGTTGTACATGCATGTCCGATTTGTGAAGGCTTTAGGTTCCTTTAGTTATTATAAACATAAACCATAAGCTTATTAGAAGCTCATGAAGAAACATCGAAGAAGAAGAATCGACTTTGTTGGAGATTTCTCTGTTTAGCTTCTCTGCCGCAGATCGAAGAAGATGTGGTGACCAGAAGCACCGGAGATCATACGGCCATCGTCGGAACTCCATTTCTTCCGGTGATGGACACATCGGCAAATGAAGTTAGGGATGCGGGATCTTGGGTAACCCGCGGATCACTGTGGGCTTTTCCCACTTTAAACCCGGTCCTGAACAAACCCATCCCGCAAGGCCCGCTTTTCTGCGGGCTGTGAATTTCTCTACCCAATCCCGCCCCATAGCAAACCCTTATGGGCCAGGCCCGCGGTCCAGTACATCAGTTGCCATCAAACATCAAATGAGTCATTGATATTTTATTTATACTAGGATACAAATAAAAATGTGCTAACAGTATTAATAAAATGTATGTGCCTCATACTTATATTTTATTTCTGTTTATTTAATTTGTATTTGATTTATATCACATTAATTATTTTATGATACACAATTTGTGATATATATATATATATACTATTATTTGCGAAGTGGTTTTTTGCAACGGAGCTCTCACGTTAAAAGTTAGACTGGCTAATATCGTTTATACTCTTAATGAATAATTAATAATTTCAATAATATTATTTGCGAAGTGGTTTTTTGCAACGGAGCTCTCACGTTAAGAGTTAGACGGGTTAAAATCGTTTATACTCTTAATGAATAATTAATAATTTCAATCTATAATTAAACATAAATAAAAATATAAATTTCAATGATTTTAGATTTATATTTATCTAAAACTATTTTATATTGGGTTATAAAGTCTTTATTAACCTTGAAAAATCATTATATTTGCTAATATATAATTAATTAAAAATTAAAAACGAATTTCATTTATTTGATAATTATCATTATTTAATTTTTTATATTATGTTATAAATTTTTTATCAAGCTTGAAAAATAATCATATTTGTTAATATATAATTAATTTTAAATTAAAAACAAATTTCATGAATTTGATAATTATCATTATCTAACTTTTTTATATTGTGTTATAAAGTCTTTATTAACCTTGAAAAATAATTATATATTCACAAAGAATTTATGTATAGATAATTTATACTGTGTTATCCAAAACATTACTAAAGATAATTTTATTATATTTTTTTGTTATGTCTAAAAATGATAATAATTTATTTCTAAATATTTTAAATTTATGAGTATTTTCAAATTTAATTTGTGTAATGAAAATTATTTATATGATGATAAAAAGTTTATATTTAGAAAGAATTTGTTTAGTTTTCTTTTGAATATTTTAAGTATATGAACAATAATTGATTATAATTTATTTAAATTGATTATATATTTATTTATAAATATTGGTAAAATTATTAAGCCCGCAAATGTGGGCAAAACACCTAGTATGATGTAAATAGAAGGTCTAGTAGACTGAATGTAAGTCTTTATATATTAAAACATGAGTCATTCAAACAATAAAATTTTGACATGTGTAATTGTTTTACAAAATCAAAATGTTTAATTAAAACTTACCACGATTCATTTACTTAAAATATTTTATGCAAAAATCTCTATTTTTCTCTCACACACTAATTTTAGCATATGTCCCCGAAGAGACTTCTCACACACTAATCAAAAATGACTTTCATAACTTCATCCCTACTTCATTTCTCTAATTTCATTTTACATTTTTCTCTTTTTGTCTAAAAAAAAAAAGTCATCTCCTTTGTAGTTTTATTTTGGTTTTGAGTTTAGCAAAGATTATTGAAAATCATTTATTCTCTTGTCATGTTCACTTTTATATTATACTTTCTGCATGATCTTAAAGTTGAGATTTTATTTTTAAGTATGAAAATATTTCTTATGGAAAAAGATAAACACATTTACATTTAAAAATGATATCTAAAAATATATTTAAATAGATGAAAATTTGCTAACTTAGCTATGCTTAAATCTGTTTTTTTTTTTAACCAGAATGCTTAAATCTGTTTAAATAGTCTTCTTTCATTATTTAAAAAGAGACTATTTCTCTCCTCCGTTTTTTGTTTCCAAAAGTCTATTTCAACCCATTATAATCTCAGAAGCATATAATATACACTACTACATACGCACGTTATACTACCAGATATAATGTAGGAATTTGTAATCTACGCATTTGTAAGTTAAACTATATATTGAGCATAGAAATTTACCGTTGGAGTCTTCTCCCTTCTTTTCGAGTGTAGACTTCCCCACTAAAAACATGTCAATCTACTGACGAGTGCTGCTCTTAATAATGTTATCGAGGCTATGGCAATCATACTCTTGAGTAATTGTTTTTCCCTCTTAAAATACCTCTCATATATATGAAATTTCCCATCTGCACAAACCTTCTTCAAAGCATAAAATGATGATTGAAGACTGGCATATACATCAACCACACAAATATATACATTCCATTGAAAGAAAAAAGAAGTCGGCAGATTTGAGTTTTATATAGAAGTATTAAACTTAAAAACCATTAATTTTTCATACTATTCTGATTTCTGAGATGGTATAATATGATAAGACATGGCCTTTTTTGAATAATATGTAAAATTTATTCAGAAAAAGTTACTTGAAACAGAGCATGATTCTGTTGCAGAGTGTTAATGAGTGGAAAGCTAAAGTTGAAGGACCCGTTGTAACGTCGAGTCCGCTTTGCGATCAGGAGGAGGCATTGATTACAAATCTGCCTACTGTATCTATCATTTTGACGAGAAGGTCCGGTATTACAAATCTACGATTATTTCTTTCTCTCCAGATGGAGTGAATTGCAATTTGTGACTTGGAAGCTGTACCGCAACAGGTCTTTTTTTTTGCGAGTCAATTAGTCCTTAAATCTTAAAAGCTCTTGTACCATGTTGGACAAAATAAAGAGAACAAAACACATCTGGAAAAAATCTCTTTTATAATTGATAAATTTTACATAAGACAATATTGTCACTGATATAGATTATTGAACAAACGTAACTCTTCGTAATGATATATGATTTTTCACATATAACTAACTACATCTTTCTTGTATAACAAGTCACAACTCTTACACACACCTCTCCACTTTACATACACACTAACTTATATGATTATATATTAAATATACCAAATTCAATAATAAAATAATTAACAATAATTAGTAACAGGTATGATTTGAAAAGAGAGAAGAAAGATCAATATAATTTGGAAACGGATACAAACATTTATCCAAGAAAAGAGGAAATATATTGCCATTTTTCTAGACTCTCAACTCAGTTCTTCACAGAGAATGAATACGAAAAAACAATGAAAACTGAAACGAAAAATGAATAGAAATTAGAAAGTCATTATAATTTACTGGACTACAAAATCTTGGAGAAAACCAATTTCAGAAACAATCTATAAATAATCATACAAGGGAGATGGCTTGGCGCCAAAAAGAAGACGCGACTCCAGTCCATCTCCCCCTCACAATCCCAACCGTTCAAATTGTGAACAACTTATCATAGAAGTTAGATTAAAACAACCAACCGTTTAGCAAAAAAAAAAAAAAACAAGAGATTAAATTCTTTCCCTGAAACAAAGAAGCAATCGGTGAAATCTGAGAAAAGAAAATTGCAGAGACAACTACATATGTAAAGTTTAACAGAATTAAAAAAAGGAAAAATCAGTCGAGACCACAAAAACTAACTTTTCAAATTGAGGATAGAGTGATACAATAAATGATGTATTAAAGAAGGACATAAGCATGAGGTGTAAAAATTGAGAAACGTAGATATGTAGATGGTCAAAAGAGGCATGTTTTTTAGGGTTGTAACGTTTGAGAAAGAGACTATTCTTGAAATGATACCAATCACTAAAGTTTTTAGTGCCTAAGCCACACAGAACAAAAGAACTTTTTTGAGTGTACTTATTCTCAGCAAGTAGGAGAGTCTCAGGTATATCCAACTCTATTATCAACACTAGATGAAAAGTTTAAAGAGTGTCTGACATGAGCCACTACAAACTCTCTCAGACACTTACAAGATCTTCCTCTTTGGATACTTTGGAGGGTATGGAAAAGTAGGAATACATTGGTCTTCAGACGTAAATCACTTTCGTGGAGAACAATACTTATTCAGGCGCAAAATGATTCAAAAGAATGTTATGATACAGCTTGGATAATGGATGCTCAAGAATCAAGTCGATTGTCAGTACATAGATGGAATACATATATACGATGGTAAAGACCAACAGGAGATTGAATCAAATGCAATTATGATGGATCCTATTTTCATACAGAGATACCAGGACAAGTGGGATGGATACAAAGGGATGAAGATGGGATTTATTTGGGAGCAGGTCAAGCTGTAGAGAAGAAGATTCAGAATCCTCTTGAATGTGAATTGCAAGCTCTACTTTTAGCTCTACAACACTGCTGGAGTCAAGGATACAAGAAAGTGATTATGGAAGGAGATTCCCAAAAGGTCACAAATATTCTAAACAACAAGCAGCTGCACTTTGATTCTTATAATTTGATCAGAGAGATTTGATGGTGGGTACAAAAGTTTGAAGCAATTAAGTTCACATGGATTGGATTGGGAGACAAGGGAACAAAGTGGCTGATAAATTAGCAAAACTACAGACTGAGAATCAAAGCTCATTTTGTTTTCATGATTTTATTCCTATATGTATTGAAACTGAACTCCTTTGTAACCTCAAACCAAGTCTAATAAGAGTAGCAGTTAAAACAAAAAAACAAAAGAACTTTACATCCGTTAGATGATAAAACAAACATTTTTTTGGACCATTAGATTAAAATATTTTTTTTTCCTATAAAAAATTGATGACATCACCGATAACCAAAAAATGTTTTTTTTTTAATTATATATATAGATTAGAGTTTTCTACAATAGAGAAAAAATCAGTTTACAAATTTACCGTTAATTTACAGAAAATGTAAACTAGATTATCAAGTCGCAATTAACAAATTATATTAATATATATGAAATACTTTGTAAGTTTAAGTTTAAACGCATTTTGAAAACTCTACACTATTAAAATAGAAATCATGACTTTTTCATATGTGATATTTCATTTTAGACTATCTGTTAGACATTGATCACATTTAATTTTTCTAAATCATTAAATATGTTATTATTAATAGCATCTTAATGTCCACATCTATACATTGAAACACCACATATACGTCTCACAGATTTTACTAATCTTTAAAACATGTATAACTAACCTAAACCGTCTATGAGTGCTACTGTACGTAACCTTGAATCCAATACTCACTTTCTGGTTTCAATTGGTTCTCATTTTACCATTCTAGTTTATGTATCGAAATAAAAATCACACACTTGATCTTTCAGTCCATTATCTATTTTTTTTCACGAAAACAATCTATAACACTAGATTTTCAATTTGTTACGCAAGTTTATATGAATAATTAGTTTCACTTTGTAATAATTTAAATAAAGAAAATACAAATGATTTATATACATTTTTTTCCTATTTAAGTTTTAATACACTTATATTATTTAATTAACTAAGTATTTATATATATTTTTGTTTGTATATGTAAAATTTTTTTTTGTGCAACTGCATATGTAAAATTTTAAGTGTATTTACAAAATTATTTATATTGTTCACTAATGATAGTTTAAAAAAAACAATATAGATTGTTCGATTCTTATTAAATACTACTACACTTTTATAAATATTTTGTTTATCCTTCTGTTTGAATGACATAAAGATTGATCCATATACACAATGTCTAACTTTGATTTATCTTAATCTTTTTACAATAAAAATATGATTATTATATCTTTTTTTCTACGTATATATGTATTTGAAATACTCTTATTTAATTCTTTTAAATGCATAACTGAGATTGTTTTATTTGGATTTAGGTTTAATCATTTTAAATATTTATTAAAAAGGGGAAATAAATATATAATTTTAAATAGCGTTAAACAATGTTTTATTTAATAAAATAATAATATTAAATCTAAATATTATATATCTTCTATTAGATCTACTTACAATATAAATTAATGACGAAAATGTGATGTTTTATTACTTAATAGATATTTTTTTTGCTAATTTTTAGAAGTTGTCAACTTATTGAATAATATTCTTAGATAATATAATCTATAATTAATGAATGTATCATTAATATTTTCCAGTCTTTGTTTTCTATTCTTGTTGAGACTATAATTTAATCTCACTATTATTGGTAATTATTATTAGAAATTTCAACTAATTTATTTGGTGATCCTCTTTAGATTTTTATATTTTCATATATTTTATCAACTTTGATTTTCAAATATTTATTTTTGATAAAATTTGTGTGAGATTATAATTTTATATGCTATATAGATTGTTTAATAAAGTTTCGTAAGCCTGGATTTTGTAGCAATTCTTGGTGAATTACCTTAAAAATATATGAAAAGTTTTCCAAATAATTTGCTTTATTGTTAGTAACCTTATTTAAAAAAAAAATTGTAGACTATAAAAATATTTAGTTTTGTTTCAGTAAATCCTATGTTATTAGTTTAGTGAATAGGATAAATCTCTATGTTTGTTTCACAAAACATATTAATAATAGTGTTATTAAAAATTGAATAGTTGATGACTAAATAAATAGGACAATTTGATCAAATGCAGTTTTAAAACATATATATTAACTGCCTAATTAACAGTATGTGTCATACACACGTGAATTACTTTTAAAATATTTTTTTAATAAGACTTTTAAAATGAATTGACTTAGTAAGAAAAGAACCAAAACCAACCATTATTTGTTTAAGAAACTTGTGTAACCTATTGTAAATTTAGATGATTTTTATATATGATGTCAATATAAATAAGAAATTTAAATACTACATTTCATATGATCTCTTATTTATTTGATTAGGTTATATTTGTTTTTATTAATTATCTATTTTATTTTGATTTATATGCTATTTGTATGTCTATCTTGACCTACTTATGACATTTTATATCAAAAATTTTGATGTTCATTTTTAAAGATTTAACATATATATCAAATTAGTTCTTTATAATTTTTTTTTTATCTTAATTGATATTTTAAGTTTATCTGGATAGATATTTTTAACATATAGCCTTAACTTATATATATATATATATATATATATATATATGTAGTAAACGAAGGGACAATGTTTTTATTTCATTTTTACATACATGATTATTATAATGATTTATTATTTTTATTTATAAGAACTGATATCTTTGACAATTGTTATTTTTGTAGCTTACAGTTTATGTTTAATTTTCAAATATATATCTTATTAAAACTGTAGTACCTTTTAGGTTTGTTTGGAAACTTAAATAGTAGTAATAAAAAGTTTAATGTTGTTTGGCTATAAGTTTAACAGAGTTAGGCTTTTAAACATTGTTTATAACAGAATTGGACTTTTGTTTAATTTATTTTATGATATGGTTGACTTTAATCATTTAGCCCATTGTAGAAATTTATGTTTTTAATTTATATTTTATACAAAGACCATAATCAATTTTATTTGTTGTTGACTAAATTAAAATAACATCAGTTTTAAGATAATAACAATTTACATTTTGAATAATTTAATACTCAAATATTTTTTATCTAAAGTATTTTACATTATTCAAATTATCATAAAGACACAAAATACTTGAATAATTTTAACTAAAATATGAAAATTTTGTTTTCGTAACTGGATATTTATATGAAACACCTCTCCTCTCCCAAAATCAGTTTTACCCTGATTAATCTAAAATTAACCCTAGAAATCGTAACCAAACCGTTATCATATTGGAACAAAAAATTTATCTGATATTAGTTGGTTATTATAATTGTTACAAAACCCCAACTCAAATCAAAAGAATCGAACCGGACACAAATCAATTTATATAGATAACTGAACAGATCTTATATCTGTAGAACTGAAAAAACTACGAACATAAAGAATTCAACAAAAGTTGAACCCAAATTCAAACCCCAGTCCTATTACATTCAAAACAATCAAAGTTTCTAAAATACGGTAATAACCGATGACTTATGAGTATATTATGCTTTCCTAAATTAAGTTAAGTCCGCGCCGGTGCGCGGGTCAAGATCTAGTGTAGTTTATAGACGAAGTCACTGATTTTTAATAAATATTCTTTCCCTTGTTTCCGTACTTGATTTCCATTTTATTTTGAAAGAAATAATTGTTTAAATATCCAATTAGGATGTTGATTTGGTATATTACTAACTCTATGTGAAAATTTTAATAATATATTGTATTAAATTTTGAAATCATATATACTTTATTTTCATATTGTCTTTATTTTTAGAATTTTCTTTCTATTTACTAAGATTTAGTTTTTCTTAGTTAGTTTTAACCTAATCTTCCAAAATTTAGTTTATATATCAAACTGATTAGATTAATAATTTTTATTTGTTTACTATTTTATATTGATTTTCTTTTTATTCTGTAAGAAATGTTTTAAAATCTTGATTTTTGTAATAATAAATAAAATGGTAATTTGACATATTTTCTTGATATTTTAAAATAATATTTGGGCATTTACATGATATTTTTATTTGTGAATATTTTAAATAGCATATAACCTAAAGTTTGAAAATTACGTGTTTTAAATTTTTATAATTATAAATGTTTGAAAGACTAAAAATTTTAAATTAATTATAATTTTTAGTTGTTTTTATGTTACTTTCGTAAACATTATAAATATTTAGTTAACTCATAATAGTATATTTAATTTTGTAATTTTAACTTATTTGATATTTACTTATATTTTATTTTGAACTAAATATTTTGGTAATATTGACATTTAAAATGGGAATTTGCTTTTATGGTGAAAAAATAAAATAAACAAATTCTTATACTTTGATTGTGGTGTAAATCATATGTCGACAGTCTCAATAGTTTATAACCTAAACTTTATGTAATAATATTTGTAAATATTTTAAAGCATATAGCCTAGACTTGGAAGTTTTGTTAAATTTATGTAGTTATTTTTTTGAATGTCTTGGATTTCAAAAATTAATTATTATTGTATGTGTTATTTTATGTTAAAATTATAAAATATTATACATATTGTGTTAAATATATATATATATTTCTAATTTTTCTTAGTTTACGCTTATTTGAAATTTTTAATTAAATGTTTTTGATATCTTGACGTTTTAAAAATAAAAAATAAAAATGCTTATTTTCAATAATAAATTCGACTGTTTTGAATTCTATGTGGATACCTTCAATAGCTTAAAATTTCAATTTTTATATAGTATATAAATTATTTCCTTGAATATTTTCAATAACTTTTATAGCCTAAATTTTGAGAATTATGTGTAAATTTATAGTGTTATAATTATTTGAGATCTTTGTATTTTTGAATTAATTACTATTTTCATTAGTTAATTTCATTTGAGTTTCGAAATTAGATTGTAATATTTTATTTTAAAATAAATATTTTTTTTGAAATACTAAAATTTTTTAAAATAATAATAATACTAATTTGTTATATTACGATTGGTCATTTAACATCCTATGTGGATGCTTTCAATGGCTTGTAGTCTCAACTTTTATGTAGTATAAATTATATACGTCTCAAGCATTAGTTCATAACTATGTTTTAACTAATGACTTATATTTTTTCTAAGAAATTCAAAAATTATATTCTCACAAAGATATACCGTTTATATAAATTTGAATAATTGCTTTTAGAAATATATAAAACAACATAGTTGCATGAAAAAATAAATTGTGCCTAATTTATTTGGAAATCATTCGAGCGTTAATCTTAGAGCAGTTCTTATTTTTGCACTAACCTATTTCATTTAGTTAACCAATGTTGCATCTAAACTATTAAAATATAAGTACATTTAGTGTTTAACCCTGAATTTTTCTCAATAATTACCAATTCATGTCACTGATCAAAACAAGTAATTTTATACATTTTCTTATCCAATATTTTACTAGCCCAATAGTAATTTCTTACATTTTTTCAATAACATATCTATATAAACTACTTAATAAATACTAATTTAATTATGCTAGCCCAATAGTAGGTATTGTTAAGGATTTTTTTAACTTAATTATAAATATAACTAGTGGTGTGTCCGTGCTACGCGCAGATTGTTTGATATATGTTTTATTTAAATTTATGAATTATTTTTAGTTTTTTTGTGTACTTTGATATTGAAGATTTTTTTTTTTTTTTTTTTTTTTTTTTTTTTTTTTTTTTTTTTTTTTTTTTTTTTTTTTTTTTTTTTGCAAATGGATGGACTGTCAACAGTTTGAATGTTAAATTCTTGTAAATGAAATTGTCTTAAGTAGTCAGCTAGTTTTAGTATGATTTCATCACATATCGGGTGACGATCACACAACTCCAGAAATAATATCTCATGTATGTTTTGAGTGATTGTTTAAAACTTGATAGTAGTTGATATGTATTCATTTTTGTAACTTATTTGTGTAAGAGGTAATTGTTTTTTTTGTGTTGGAAGTTTTAATTTATATAATTGTGTAAAATGTATGTTAATATGTCATTTCATTTTTGGCGTGGTAATGTACTAATGTAATTAATTGTGAAATTTTATTGAGTTAATTATGAGGATGTTTTTGTAATGTGGAAACCTATAAATTATTTTGGTATTAACAATGCTCTTCCTATATTAGTAATGTTAAGTAATTAAGTTTGGGGAATCAACTTGGTGCTCTGTTTGCCAAACTAATTTATCAATGTGTTTGGTGCTATTTATTAATTTTACTAAGGAGTTCTTATTTGTTTTCTTTGGTTATATGTAGGTTTTATTTAAAAAAAAAACTTTGTTTTATGCATTTGTATTTAGCTGTTTTTTATATTATGTGCATGTGATTTGCTTTTGGATTTTATTTTACAAGAGACTTAAATGGATTTTAAAAATTCAAAGACAAAAATACATACCAAAGAAAAATTAAGAATTTGTAAACATCAATTAGAATCTATATATTCAATTTTAAAATGAGTAAAATTTACTTGTAAATGTTTATTAGGTTTGCAAATCAACTAAATTTCATAATTGATTATGACGAGTTAACGAATGGTCAAAAGTGGTTTAACCGTATATCAAACCAGCTGAAAAGCCAAACCCGACCGCTTAACCAATTCTCTTTATTTTTTATTTTCTTAATTATCATATAACTGTAACATTACTTTGTTTCCTAGAATGAAAGATCAAAGTATATTTGTTTCATGGGATCCATGATCTCACATTTAAATCAATGAAAATCCAAAAAAGAAACAATGATTAATTGTCCAAGTAAAATCTCGAGATCTTGTTACTTCTTACTGTTATCGTTATGTTCTTCAAGCTTTGACAAAAATCAAATTTATCGGATTAGCACCCTTACCATTTTGATAAAATAACATCTATACTATTAAAGCTGAAGTACAAAAATAAAGTGTTTGGAAACATGAATAAGAAAATTTTAAAATTTTGATTGGAAACATGGATATCATACAAAGATAAATGGGCTTATTTATTATACTAAAGATTACTGCGGCCCAAGGTATCATTATTATTTTTTTGGATTTTCTATCATTGATATTACTTTACTTCTAAAAATTATTTATACATATATGTATTCATGTTTTAAATGTATTTAGAATAAATCAAGAATAATATATATTTTATTTATATAATTTATATTGACTATTCTTATAAGTTTTTAACAGTGATATATTAGCCTTCCAATTCTTCATTAAAAATTTAAATTAAAAATTTGACCAAATTATTTAGTGTATATAACTTTACACCAAATTTAGTCAAAATTTTTTTTAAATATTACTGAAATGTTTACGGGTCACAATATTTTAAGACGCCCCTGTTACACAATACAATAATGAAATACAATAATGAAATACAATATTTAAATAATATACTATTACTTAGTATAATTGGCACCATTAAATTTGAATTTTGAAATTTTATATATACCATAAAAACAAAGACCCGCCCAATCGGGCGGGTTATGATCTAGTAAGATTTAAAACTGAGTAACAAACCAACATATTTGGAATGAGTCTGTTTTGAGATTTTCCATGGATCCATTTTTAACTCTTGAAATAGATAGAAAACATAAGTTTTAAAACTTTAGAAGCAAACTACAAGATGCAAAGTGAGTGTATGAACAAAAAATCATCTACAATGACATAATAAAGAGCTCAAAGTCACAAGCTTAAGTAGCATGCTGGCTTCTTCAATGATGGTAAGCTTAACAATCTTACCCTTAGGAAGAGACACCCACGGTTTTGACTCTGCCTAGCGTGAACACATTCCTAAACCTTGTTGCAAAGTCATGTCCTGTTGAGTCCTGGATGTGGATAGTCATAAAGCTTTCCTTATGATTCACATGGTTTTTAATCGCACCAACATGCCTCTGTTTCTACCTCCAGTCACCATCACAACATTGCAGACATCAAACTTGATGACCTCAACGTATGTGTTCAGGAAAGGGATGGCCTTTTGTTTGAACTGGAAAGTTCAAACCTTACAAAGCTTAAACTGTAGAGAGTAAAAGAAACAAATCTTGTTGGTACACATACATGTCAAACATTACTCTAAATTATGAAAAGAGCAAGAGAGATCAACCTTAGAGCACCCCCATCAGAGGTTCAGATGGGGGGTTCACACGGTTTTCAAAAAAAAAAAAATATTAAAATAAAGAATAGTGATGAACCTGTCTCTTGCAGACTCTCTGCGGTGAACCCGGTTCATCACTGTAGCGCGAGTCCCGGGACACGTGGCGACCCGCGGTTGGTCAATTTTTTTTTTTTTTTTTTTTTTAAGAAAAATCAAAAAGAAAATCAAAATTTTTTAATAATAAACAATTGAATCAATGAACCCCAAGAGGGGGTTCATTGATGTGGATGCTCTTAGCTTCCTTGTCCCTGATAGAGTGAAGACAGAAACGTGCCCTGGTATCATAGAGTAGACGGAAGTTCTCATAGCAGAAGATATACAAATGTACCACCAAGTTTGTCAAGCATCCAATGTTTAGAAGTACTGAGCCTCTTCATATGATTCTTTAAATTAACCTCTGGCTTGTGTAATAACCGAACGTAACACATATGTTAGAGCGATACAAATAATATAGCCAGTGATAGATGTTACATTGGATCTAAGTAAGCTAGATCCAACGACTAATATCCACTAAATGATCCCAACACCTAAGCCTTCTAAAAGTCTTCCTATGTAAAGAAAAGAAGTACCCTACAAAACCAGCATTGTTCAATCTAACATTTTCAGATTAAAGTCAAATAAAGAAACTGGAAAACAACAAACACTCACTTTTGCAAATGATATGCAAACCAATCAGGAATAATCAGAGACTGTCCAAGAAAACACACAATTAAAGGGAAGATGTCATTAGTTAGATCAAGATTCAAGACAGAGTAATCTAATACTCAGGAAACTATATCCACCACATTGGACATGGAACCAAACACAAAGTAATAATACAGTCAGCTTTAGGCAGAAATATTGGTTAATTACCTCATATATTGTTAAACCGAGGTTAGTGATTGCAGCTTGTGTTGGAGAAGAATAAGCACACTGGACCTAAAAGATACAAATCAGTCACACATTTCTACAAATGCAAAAGGAAAAACGTTTAAAAAGGTTGCGACTTTTCTTCTTACAGTGAAACCAAATTGATCCAAGAGCAACGATCAGAACATAGATAGAGCTGTCTCTGATAACCTGAGACGAACCCATCACACTCAACTGTCTTAAACCCACCCGGTACCAGTTACATGTGCATAAGAAAGATCATCGCAGATCATTCCTTGCCTCCTCTGTATCACTTATCTTTTACCAACTACTCTTAATCCTTATCTATATATAAAAGTTTCAATATTTAGCTCCACGGCAAGAAACAAAACTCATTTGGACTTTCTTGTCGGTTTAGAGGATCTAGAACTGGTTTTTTGATGACAAAGGTTGGATATGAATGAATTACGAGATGTTGTCTTCAGTTGGTTAGATGCGTTAAGGTCGATTGAATGCTTCAAAGTTGGAGGAGTGGTCACTTAGTTACTGTGAGCGAGGGAGGTATCAATGAAACGTAGGGACGTTACGAAAAACTGATCGTTTAGAATTTTTGAAACTTGATGAACGAAAATCTCAGGCAATAAGACGACAAAGAAACTTAATCTATTCGGTGGGCCTAAAATGTTTATAAAAGCCCAAACATATTTTCGAAATATTCAATGTAAAAAAGAGGAGACGTATAAAAAAGCTAACTTTATTATTATAAATTTCTATATTATTTAATAAAATAATTATTTATACTTTATAACTATATAACTGATCCAAAATAGAAAAAAAAATCACATGATACAGTATATATATGTATAACAATACTTTATAATAATATGAATAAAACCATGGCATTTTTGTTTTCTATCCCCTATATATTATTTTCGAAGTGATTTTGCCACATGTCATCAATCAGTTTTACAAAAAAAAATGTGACATGTCTACTAAAATTAATGACATGGCTTATGAAAAAATATGACATGAATAATTATATTTAATACTGATTTATATTTTTGTAAATTTTTTAAATATGGTGATAACGCATACTTTATATTTATTTATGGTAAAAAATTTAGAATATAGTAATAACTCATACATCATCTTTAAAATAAATATATTAAAATCTAACATTACAAATTTTGAAATATTATTCTATTTTATTTTGTATATTATATAATTTTTATTACTAAAGTTTTCAAAATTGCTACAATTTTTTTTAAAATATAAATTTCTGATCGTAGAATATTATTTTCTTAAATTTATAAAATTTTATAAATCCCCCTATACATTAAAAGAGAAGTACATTTGCCACATGGCACTCATACAGAGCTTCTCAGAAGAATTCTCTTAATCTTATTGGTTGATTTTTTTAGAATTTCTTTTTTGATTTATTTTTATCATCGACAATCTAATAGGAAAGCAACACTAATTACTAACCTCATTACATATTACTTGCACAAGAATATAATTAATACATGTATTAATAAGTTTCCTTATTACAAATACGGTAAACCATTTACTCTTGATATCATATTGATTACATTGCTTAATGACATTTAACAATTTGTATCTAATTAGAAAACTTATTTTTATTAACTTACCTTACTAATATTGATTACTTGCGCAAGTTAATCATATCATATGCATATCATTTTATGACAATACAAATTTAATATTTTTTCTTAAAGGATTTCATTATTTATTGTAAGAACATTACATTGGCGTCATTAATATGAGAACATTCACTTTATATATATATAGGTGAATCTAGAGGTCTTAAAACAAAAACCAACTTCTGCACACGGATCATGAAGCTCAGAGACGTCAAATCCCTTGCGATTTTGTTCTCTTGAAGAGGTAAGCTTCACAACTCTACTAATTCTTATTTGTTTTTCTTGTATAATGTGACATGAAGGGTGAATGTTTATTTTGAGCTTTTGAAGGATTTAGCTTGTGTTTCACATTATTTTTAACACCCATTGCAGCTGATCCTGAGGTAATATTCAAAGTTGTCTTAATTCTTACATACTGTTATATTACTGCAGTCACTTGAATGGGATAGTGAGAAGAAGATTCAACTTTTTTTTTGGTGGGTCTTTCTCCTTCTCTTGAATATCTTTCATGCCATTGCCCAGACAACAATTTTTCTCATTGTTCTAGCATGCTATTGCACAGCTTTTAAAAATGGTGGAAATGATGAGAAGAAGAAAGAGTTTTCTACAAAGGGAGTGAAATGCTACTTCATACGCACAAATGATATGGGAACGCCTTACATCTTTTCTGGGAAGTCAATTTATGAAGCTCGCATGCATTTTATGCACGTGCACACATTGCCATTTTTGGCAAACTACATGGCAAGGTTCTTTAGTTTCTTTCTCTAAGTCTCATGTTTTATCTTTGAGCTTTTCTAGAGATATTTTCCTTTTTAATTTGAGTCACTTGTGTTTTTGTTGATGCTTAAGGTTTTCTTTGATCCTATCAAAGACTAAGAAGCTTGAAGTTGACATGACTGGGATTAACTTGGAGAAAATGAATGATATACACTGCCATGTATATGCTGTGGTTGAAGAAAAATATATGCAGAACCTCTTTCGTGAGCCATTTATTTATTCCGAGTCAACATTTATCATCTATGTTTCCATAACTTCGTTATTAATGTTTCTACCTTCTTTCAATAACTTTTGAATCTTGTAAAGAAATCGCTGGGATTTGCATTCAAAGGAAATCAAAAGAACGTTGTTGAAACTTTGGAGGTAAATCATTTTACTAAAAACTTCTTTCACTAATTGTTTTACTGGTTTATAATAAAGAACATTCTTCGTCTAATGTTTTTAAACTATGAGTGAGAAAGAAGCTACAGAGATGAAAGGAATCATGGAGTCTGAAGGGAAGTGGAGTTTTATGTCTGTGCCCTCGGGAAAACGTGAAAAAAAAAACATGTTCTCCATCTCAAAGCAGAGGGAGAAAGAGCACCAACTGGTTCCTGTATTGTGTAATCATATATGAGGTGGACTTGTTATTAGAATCTCTGAATGCAGCTATTCAGCATGTGTAATCTCTTTTGTAGAATATCAACAACAACATAATCTTTATAAAGAGACCAATTTCTATCAAAGAACTCTTATCAAGTAAGTAGTTATTTGATCAGGCCCGTCATGCTATATGTATGTATATTGTACTGTTACTTGTATGTATATTATTCTGTTACGTGAGCTAATGCTTTTATATGTAATGATTTAACAGAGCTCAGCCTAAGATGAAATGCGGTTGTACGGGCATCATGGGCTTGACGTTTTGGATTTTCTGCTGAAGATTTTTCATATCTCCACGCTAGAAGCAGAAACAAGAAGAATAAGCTAGGTTTCTCTCTGATTTCAAGAAAAAATGGACTGATGTTATATTCAAAGAATCATCACAAATCACTTGTTCATAGTAGCGATTTATCCTAAGCCGCAGGACTCCAAAACTAGGCACAAAAGGTAGGTTTTCTTACAATTTGTCACTCCAAATAGCATTCAGTTTTGTTTAGATTACTTGCATAAAGTTGGTTTGTAGAAACCCGTTGATTTTGTTGTCTGCACAGCCTGCACTTGAATCAACATATAATGAAGAATGATTCATATAAAGGTTTGGTGACTTGAAATCTTTAAGAACAGGGGATGAAACCAAAAAAAAAAAAAGTCTTGTATCATTTTCTGTTTAAATTAGCATATGAGTAAATCTCTCGGCTATATCCCATGATCAGGTTTTTTCTTTGTCAAGGGAAAATTCCACTAAAGAAGAAAGTCAAACGACTTGTGCTGAGCTGAAATAAAGTATAAAAGAACAAGTGATAGAAAGAAAAAAGAAGACCCACTCCATGCCTTTGCTGTCGAAACTAAGCCCTCTTTCACTAAACTTGGAGTTTAGTTATTCTAAAGCACGTATTCATGCTAACATATATCAACTAATCAAGTTTTTGTTCGAAGAGATATATTTAGTTGAACAGTTGAATAAAGTGACGAACCTATTGGTAACCTTTTCAGAGTCCATGTGGCGTTCCTTCTAAAAAAATCATATAATCCTCTACATATCTTTTCTCAGTGAGTTTCGATCTTCAGCAATATAAAAGCATGTCATAAGAGCATTACAGGCGAGACTCTGCAGCTGATCAAACTTACAAAACGGAGAACCCTCAGCCTTTCATGGACGAGAGAGTGGCCCGGTACGGTTCGGTTTTCACGATGCATCTGTTTGGTTAACCGACGGTTTTCTCTGCTGATGCGGAAACGAACCAGTTCGTTCTACACAACAAAGGGAAGCTCTTTGAGTACTCCTATCCAGATTCTATAAGTAATCTTATGGGGCGAACACTCTTTGATCCGTATGGAAGGTTCTTTGCATAAATGTATGCACTCTTGCACCATGCACTTGACGTAGACGAAGAGAGCATGAGATCTTATTTAACTCTGTTTCTTTTTGCTCCTTATGCTACCTAGAGCTGGAAAATATAAAAATATCATTACTTTATAAAGCATATTGTCGACCTAAATTTTGCATTAGTCTATTTTGTTTTACAACGGTTCCAGCGTATAGAGCACGTCCAATAGGGGATTCTTATGACGGAGTTTTTAGCGGAATATAAGAATCTGTCTTTTAAGTTTTAACTAAAAAAATTAAGAACCGGTTTTTAAATGTTTTATTTAAAAACCGATTCTTAGTTTT
This sequence comes from Eruca vesicaria subsp. sativa, assembly GCA_932364175.1. NCBI lineage: Eukaryota > Viridiplantae > Streptophyta > Magnoliopsida > Brassicales > Brassicaceae > Eruca > Eruca vesicaria. The sequence goes on from CAKOAT010375154.1 coordinate 775,381, forward strand.
TTTTTATTTAAAAGTTAAGAAACAAATTATTATATTCCAATAAAAACCCGTCGTAAGAACCTTTCATATTCCGATAATTTGTTAATTTTTTTATTAATAACTTAACTTATTTTCATTGTGGATTACTTGTGCAACTTGGTATCATATTTATTGTTTTGTTTAAATAATTTACCTTTAGTTAATTCGGTATTAATAACTTACCTATTGTTTACGGATTGCTTGGGCAAGTTGATATCATCTTTACTGCAGACCAATTTATGAAAATATAATAGGTATCTTAATGTTGTAAGATCACCATTATTAGCACATATAACCCACTTTTTAAATATTTTCATTTTTCAGTTAGTTATTTTTTTAATAATAAGTTACACTGGTTGCATAATTTCAATTCCAATAGTATTTACTTCACGATTTTAAGTGTAATTTACCATGTTTGTAACTTGTTAATTTTTTTTATTAATAACTTACCTTATTTTCATTGCGGATTACTTGCGCAACTTGGTATCATATTTATTGATTTGTTTAAATAATACCTTAATGTAAAATCAAGTCTTACTGCTAACATCAAATTTATTTTATTTACTTTGCAGAAACTTATCAAGTCTTGAGCTTTGGAGCGCTTTGAAACATACTTGATTGNTATTAATAACTTACCTTATTTTCATTGCGGATTACTTGCGCAACTTGGTATCATATTTATTGATTTGTTTAAATAATACCTTAATGTAAAATCAAGTCTTACTGCTAACATCAAATTTATTTTATTTACTTTGCAGAAACTTATCAAGTCTTGAGCTTTGGAGCGCTTTGAAACATACTTGATTGATTGAGTTCTCTTATAGAATCTGTCAAATTATATATACTGTCAATTATGTTCGTGTTTCTATGAGATTATTTTAATTCATAATTGTTCTTCTTATTTTATATTACTTATGAATTATATTTAAATTTTTACCACATTTTCTATGGGATTGTGATATCTATGAGATTTTTATCACATTTTTAATGTCACTGTCTCCTGTATATTTTTCTTACATTTGTTTTTTTAATAATTAACTTTTATTAAAAACATACTAATGATGTTAATTTTTTTTACTTTAGTTAACTTTTATTTTTTATTCTTATATACTTTTTGTGACTTTTTTATTTTTTTGTTTCAGTTTAATATTGAATTTAGTTCACATACTTTATGTGTATATGTTTTAAAATATAATTTTTCTTTTAAAAAATTAAGCGACAAATAGCCTAATTAAACTGATCCAAAAACAAACCCGAACTGAATATAATGGAACTAGGCATAAACAACACCGAACCAGACTAAATAAGGTTTATTTCAGTTGAAAAAATTTATTAAAACCAAACTAAACAAACCAAACCGAAAAAGTAACGATTTGCCCACCCCTACTACATCCTAGAGATTTGCGCAAATCTTGTCTCAGCATTGAAACTCTCAATTGTTCCACTAACTCCCACATTTGAACTCAATAGATACTCCTGTCTCAGCATTATACTATATTTTTATACCCGCACAGGATGCGGGCCGGTCACCTAGTATTGTTTAGTTTAAATCATTAGTTTCATATATATCCACGTGTCATCTCTACAATCAGTTTCACAAAAAAATGTGACATGGCTACTAAAATTAATGATATTACTTATAGCAAAATATGACATTGATAATTATATTTAATGTTGATTTATATTTTTGGTAAAATTTTTAAATATGGTAATAAAACATAGTTTACATTTATTGTTGATATTTATATGTATTTATCGTAAAAAAATAAAATATGGTTAGGGGAGGTTGTTTGGCGGTGTTTCGGTTCCACCCCCGACAGTCAGTCGGCGGGTCCGTCCACGACAACATGGCAGGAAGCACTCCAGCAGACTGAACCGAGCCAGCCCCAGCAACTACTCTTCTGCGAACTACCGACGGCAAACTGCACAAGGATAACTACGCTCCCACTGCAACTCCAACTTCAAAACTTCTTACATCAGTACACCGGTGAAGTAGGGCATTATCTCCCACCCCACCTGTGAAGACGTGACTCAGCTTCTACACCACTACGAACCTCCATAAAAGCCAACAACTCAAAGATGGCGCGCAGACTCTCCTATTCTGAGAAAGGAAAGGGCATCTATATTCCACCTGCAACAGCCCCTCTTCGTATCAGAGCTCCAGAGATAGACACATCGCAGGCTATCCGGGAAAATGAGCTCACGCTTATAGGACGACGGACACACGCGAAGGAACAGAGCACTTGGACTCTGTTTCCGTATCTGTCAAGGAAATGGAGCTCGAGAGGAATGGTCGTCTGCTCTGACCTAGGGCAAAACTGTTTTCAAGTCCGCTTTGAGAGCAAAGAAGATCTGGATAGGGTCTTGGCTAACAGGCCATATCACTTCGCGAGATGGATGCTCATTGTGCAACGATGGGAACCAATCATCTCCCCTACTTTCCCTTCTCAAATCCCATTCTGGGTGAATCTAAAAGGGCTCCCCCTCCACTATTGGAACTCCGACATGCTACAGAGAATTGCAGAAGAGCTAGGTCGATATGACGGACATGAACTGTCCCCTACCTCAGCAAGCATCCGAATCACAATCAACGGCATGAAACCACTGATAAAAGAGGCCATAATAGAGTTTGCATCTGGGGAAGAAACTACTGTCTCCTTAGAATATGAAAATCTGATGAACCATTGCCGATACTGCAACAGCCTGATGCATGAAGAACGCTACTGTAGAAGCAAAAGACAGACTACACCACCTCTGGAGCCTAAGGAAACCCACGTACAAGACCCAAAAGATCTCAGGACTCGGCCAGAAGAACCATCTTTCTGTTCTCATCAAGATGTACCTGCATATCAACATCGCAGAGTAAACTCGGATTTTGACAGGACTCGCCATGATCAAATCCACTTCAGTCAAAGGAGAGACAGACATGGAAAACCCTTTGGCACAAGACCATCAACTAAAGGAATGGAACTCAGCTACAGAAAGATGGAAACCGCAGGAGAACAAAAATCTCAGTCAAAGGAAAGCCCCAAACGGACCTACGCAAAGTCACCTGCTGATTCCCACACATACCGAAGAAACGCTTCTGAGAAACGCTCTCCCCCTGCAGTGACATCTAATGCCAGAAACCAGGCTCCTCACCTTCGCGATGAATCAAGACGACGCTCACTCTCCTTTGGACATCAACCAACTGGATCAAATATGGTTTGGAGGGAAAAAACTCACCCCTCTGCAAATGAACAGATCAATACGCCATTCTCTTCTCCAAACCTTCCAAACGCTTTCACAGACCCAGCAGCGGTCCAACAACTACGGGAAGAAATTCTCATGGACCTCCAAAAAGTAACAATGCAGTATGTCAACGTTCCCGACCCAGTGGAAAGTGAGGCTAGGCGACAGCGAGTACTAGAGAGTGAAACTCACAACCTCACGGAAGAAAAAGCGGACGAGTTGCTAGCACAGGCCCTACAGGCAAACAACCTCAACACAAGCAATCAAGCTTTTTACGATGCTCTGGAGGTTGAAGAAACCAACTCTGTGGCGGAAAACGTACAAACGGTACAAATTGCACAAGCTGCGCAGGTACAACCAAAAAGGAGAGGACGCCCCCCGGGAAGAACAACAAACACAGCAAGAACCGTGGGACTACGAGGAGCAGGTTCTAGGAAAAGAAATGCTCAAGCTATCCAAAATTACCCGAGAATCCGCAAATCATATGCAGATTTGAGTGTGACAGGAAGACAACATGTGGCAAGGCAAGGAAAAACTTCTCAACGACCGGCTATACCTAAGCCAAATCAAGCTCCGACAACTATCAGAGGAGAGGAAGAGGAAATCACAAGCCCGGCAACTGCAGCTACCAAGAGAGCAGATGCGACAACGTCAAAGAGGAGGAAGAAGGCGGATTTTCACAATCCGTTCCCCTCTCTTCCTTAAAGATATTGAGCTGGAACTGCTGTGGGTTGGGGAATCCCATGACAGTTCAAAGATTGACGGATCTCAAAAAAGAGTTAGATCCTGATATCGTCTTCCTCATGGAGACTAAATATCCCCCGGAGTTCGTTGCTTCAGAGCTGGATCATCTAAACTTCGTATCTACCTTTCACGTCCCACCTCATTCTGTTGGAGGTGGGGGACTATCTTTATTCTGGAATCCTAATGTGGAGCTGACAGTATTATCTTCTTGCGACAACTTTATTGATACTGAAATCATCTATAAGAGAAAAAAGTTTTTCGCTACCTTCACATATGGAGCACCAGACCTTCAACATCGTCAACAAGTTCTACTAAATCTCACTAACCTGGGTATGAATAGATCTCAACCATGGTTTCTCACCGGAGACTTTAATGAGATAGTTGATAATAGTGAAAAAGAAGGAGGAGTGGAACGCACGGAAGGATCGTTTGGGAATTTCCGTACTTTCATGTCACAATGTGACCTCTTCGATCTCCGACACTCGGGTAACTTCTTATCATGGAGAGGAGTAAGACACACACACACAGTCCTCTGCCGTTTGGATCGGGCTTTATCAAATAGTACATGGGCAGAACTCTTTCCATCAGGCAGGTGCTCTTACCTAGAATTCGAAGGATCGGACCACCGACCACTTGTCTCATATTTTGAGCCTGATACAAGAAAGAGGAAAGGATTATTCCGCTATGACAGACGTTTGTGTAAAAATGAGGAAGTCAAGAAAATCATTGCTGAAGCATGGACAAGCAACCGTTCCTCTGTGGAAGGAAAAATCTCTGCTTGTCGCCACGCTATTTCCAAATGGAACAAGAACCACCACGAAAACAGTCAAAAGAAGATAAAGGCTGAGAAGATCAGACTCGAAGCAGCTATGTCTAGTAGCTCTACAGACGCAGGTTTGATAGAAAGCATAAATCAATCTCTCAAGGAAGCCTACAAAGAAGAAGAAGAGTATTGGCGACAACGTAGCAGAACTTTATGGCTTGCACTCGGAGATAGGAACTCGGGATTCTTTCATGCAGCTACTCGAGTTCGCAGAGGCCTAAATAAATTTTCTGTTATCGAAAACACTCAAGGTGAAGCTGTATATGAGGAATCAGAGATCTTAGACGTCATTACAGGCTATTTTTCATCTCTGTTCACGAGCAGCAACTCGACACCGGCTGCAATAGTCGAGGAAGCGATACAACATAGGATCTCAGAGGAGACGAACTCAAGACTGACAGCACTGCCTTCCGCCAGAGAAATTAAAAACGCGCTGTTTTCCATCCACCCGGACAAGGCTCCGGGGCCCGACGGCTTCTCTGCAGGTTTCTTCAAGACAAACTGGAAAGTAGTCGGACCTGCCTTAATAGAAGAAATCACGGAGTTCTTCAGAGTGGGTACATGGCCCCAAAATATAAACCTTACTCACCTAAGGTTAATTCCGAAGATATCTGCACCAAAGGCTGTTGCAGATTATCGTCCGATAGCTTTATGCAACGTCTTTTATAAAATCATCTCCAAGATCATCACTAGACGTCTTCAACCGATTCTGGAACATATTATATCGGAGAACCAATCAGCATTCATAAGAGGACGGGCGATCACGGACAACATCATGATAACTCATGAGACTCTCCACTTCCTCAAACGATCGGGTGCAACAAAACACTGCTCCATGGCGGTTAAAACCGATATGAGTAAAGCATACGATAGATTGGAGTGGAATTTCATAGAAGCAGTTCTTAAACAATTTGGATTCCATGATATCTTCTGTGGCTGGATTATGCAATGCCTTTCATCAGTTCAGTACTCCATACTCTTCAATGGGGAAGCGCAAGGTTTGATAACACCAACCCGAGGAATCCGACAAGGCGATCCACTTTCTCCCTACCTTTTTATCTTATGCAGTGAGGTCCTATCCGGGCTTTGTGCAGCGGCACAGCGAAGGGGGTCGTTAGCAGGAATTCAAGTGGCACGGGGCTGTCCAAAGATTAACCATCTCCTCTTCGCGGATGATACTATGTTCTTTACAAAAACAAATGAGCAAAGTGTTGAAGCCTTAAAGATGATCATCCAGAAATATGAGTCAGCGTCGGGCCAAGCAATAAATGCTACAAAATCAGGCATCACCTTCTCCAAAAAAACCCCACCCGAGGTTCGCAACAGAGTCAAGACAAGCATGGGGATCACAAAGGAAGGAGGAATGGGGAAGTACCTCGGACTCCCTCAACACTTCGGACGAAAAAAGAAGGATTTGTTTACATCTATTGTCGATCGAATAAACCAAAAAGCTGTGAGCTGGAGTTCGAGACAACTCTCCCAAGCTGGGAGAATGACAATGATTCGATCAGTCCTCTCCCCTATACCATCACACTCAATGATGTGTTTTAAGCTCCCAAAGAGCTTAACAAAGCGGATTCAATCTGCTTTGACACGTTTCTGGTGGGATGATACGCCGGGGAAAAAGAAGATGTGTTGGATAGCATGGGATGAACTAGCAAGACCCAAAAAAGATGGCGGATTGGGGTTTCGAGACGTTGAAGCTTTCAATGATGCTCTGCTTGCTAAACAAGGATGGAGAATTTTGAATAATCCAAATTGCCTACTTGCACGAGTCCTCCTTGGTAAGTACTGTAAGACTGATGGTTTCCTTGACGTTGAAGCATCAAACTCCTGCTCACATGGATGGAGGAGCATCCTTTGTGGTCGAGATGTGATCCGCGCAAACACTACAAAGTCAATTGGTAATGGGGAAACTACCAATGTCTGGCGGGAAGCTTGGTGCTCGGCAGAGGAAGTCATTAAACCCATGGGGCCGCCTGAACTCGCAACAAAGGACCTTAAGGTTGCAGATCTTTTCAGTACGGGGACGAAGACTTGGAATGCAGAGCTTGTTCAGGAATTATTACCGGGCAAAGCTCCTTCGATTCTATGCATCAAACCAAGCACAACGGGAGCAGCTGATACATATTGCTGGACGCTGACAGCTACTGGGGATTACTCGACGAAAACAGGCTATTACACAGCCTTGAATCTTGCCACCAAATCCGCTACACAGACGCCAACAACAAACCAACCTCTCGCAATTGGGTAAGTGATATATGGAATATTCAGTTACCACCAAAAATCAGAGTGTTCCTATGGAAAGCTATCAGAGGTGCTTTGGCCCTTGGTGCAAATTTGGAATCGAGAGGACTAACTGTTAGATTAGAGTGCGTTTTCTGCGGAGAAAAAGAAACTGCTGATCACTTGTTCCTATCATGCCCGTTCGCAAGAAATGTGTGGAACATGGCACCCATATCCAACGGTCAGACCATCTCATCCCTCCCAAATCTCACAACAGCACTTCAGACATCACGCAAGCTTACCAACCTTCCACCATCGGGAGTATATTTGGTATCATTATTTCCTTGGGTTGTTTGGACTCTTTGGCTAACTAGGAACCAAAGATTGTTTGAGAATAGGCATTTTGACGAAAAAGAGACACTAATCAAAGCTATAAAGGACGCAAAGGAATGGCAAGAGGCGCAACAAGAGTTTCCACAACCAACACCGCAGGAGACGATTCCAAAGCGGCCATCGACAGCAGCCATCTTCATCAACACCGACGCGGCATGGAAGGAGGATACAAAAATAGCTAGTCTAGCTTGGATTTTCTACGACAGCAGTGGGATTCAACTCCGACAAGGAAGTATTACTGAGGAGTGGGTGAGCTCGCCGCTTATCGCAGAAGCTCTTGCTATAAGGGAAGCTATCTCTCAGGCGATAGCGCTTGGCTACAACAACATTGAACTCAGATCAGACGCCCAGGTTCTTATCCGGGCCATCAATGGACGAGATCATATCAAGGGACTTTATGGAATCTTACAAGACATCCACAACTTAACTTGTCATCTCTCCACCTTTGTTTTTTCGCATATTTCTCGCAAAGACAACGTCAAAGCTGACAGCCTCGCTAAGAGGACTCTGTCTGAACTCTTTATTAGCATGTAACCTTGTTCAAGTTAAATGCATCAGTCGTTCAAAAAAAAAAAAATATGGTAATAACTCATACATTATCTTTAAAATAAATATATTCAAATATAACATTAAAAATTTCTTAATATTATTCTATTTTATTGTTTATATTATATAATTTGTATTACTAAAGTTTTTTTTTTAAAATTGCTACAATTTTTTAAATATATAAATTTATAATTATAAAATCATTAGTTTCTCATATCTTTACAGATTTTGTAAATACTGTTTAGTTTAAATTTGTTTATAATTATACAATTTTATATCACTTTTATCAATTTTATACTCATTAACTCAATATATTTAAACAATATAAATGGATATCTAAGATTATAATTTTAAAAATATGCATATATATTCTTAAATATAATTTTAAGTTAACAAATTTATTTTATCTTAATTTAATTTTTAACTAAATCAAATCTATATTTAAATATTAGTAAGAAAATAAGAAAATCTATAATATTAACAAAATTTACTATTAAATATAATTTAACCTTAAAAAATTTCTCAGAACCCCTTGTATGTTTATAAATTTGATAAAACAAACTCCACGTGGGTGCGCGGTAGCTCAAACTCTAGTCCCTTATATATTAAAGGAGAAACATTTAAAAAATTGTAATCTCAATTTTGTAATAATTAAAAAAGACCCAATGCTTAGGTGTCACTCAATTAGGTAGTCAATTATATTCAATTGAAAAATAAGTAGGTCTACATTCGATTTTTATATTACATTCGTTGGTCAAATTATATGATATGATATATGATATGATATTTATGATAGAAGCATTTATGATTGTTCCCCTAGATATAATTACTATTTTATTTTCTTTCCATAAATAAAACCTACAGAATTACAATAAATGACTAATATATATATGACACTTAATGATTCTAATCCCTTATATATTAAAAGAGAAGCATTTTGCATTAAATGTTTTCACACCACCTTCTCACAATTTATTACCTTATTTACTACCTTCTCACAATTTATTACCTTATTTACTACATTCTCACAATATATTACCTTATTTACTTCAACAATTGTTTACCTTATTTACTTCAATTATAAAACACACGAGATACTTTAAAACTACAAAGTTCAATATCGCATGAGACAAGCTCGGAGGCAAGTGAATTGGCTTGAGGGTCGATGTCAAAGTTCTGGAACGTCGTTATTAGAGCGGTGGGACGTATCTAAGATGATGGATGTGAAGGGCAACGTACCGGAGCCCATGAACGCGATCTTGGTTTGCATATGGCTCGTGTGTAGCATGAAGAGATTGAACTCAACCTTGCTAAGTTTGAGGTAGTTAGTGTACTGAGGATAGATCTAAATGGTGAAATGTGTTGTCTTCGAGAGATCCCAAGGCCGTATAGTAGTGGTGCTCTGGAAACTCTATATCTTCACTACGTAGGTTGGTGAGGTTGGTTCTGTAGTTTTGGACTTTTAGGCACAAATTTTTAACGTCGATTTTTGTATCCATAGGCAGAGCTATTGAACAAATTGTCGACATATATATGTGAAAGGTTTAAGGGCTCTTGAGATTGGAGATTTCGTTATACAAGTCGAGAATTTGCTTCTCGAAATGAGCATTTTCACAACCCATATTGAGACTAAAAGGAGATTTGGGATTGTCTCAATACTCTTAATGGTATTGACAACAATATACTTTCATATTACGTGTTTCCATGTCGTGTGGATGACAAAAAAACAGATATATGAGACAAAATCGCAATTTAACCAAAAAGACAATATTTATAATATAGATATATAATTGGACGATATTAAAACCCGAAACAACCAATCCAAAACAAACTAATATGCAAATAAAACAGATATAATGTCTTCTTATCTTCAAAAAATACAACAAATTTAATCATTTCATTCCGCGCAAGGCGCGGGTCTAATCCTAGTAATAAATATTTGATAACAGTTTATATATCCTCCATCATTTTTCTTTAATTTTATATTATTAAATAAATTAAACAATCAAATTAGCTATAAAATTAAACTTTAGATTTTTTCGTATAGGTTATATTTTGAATTTTAAAAAACGAGAATAAATAACTAAACTATTAAAATTATTATGTTAAAAATTAATGATCAATAGTTTAAATTTTTTATTATAAAAAGATATACATGATTTTAAAACCATATAAGTAAAAAGAATCATTCAATAATAAAACAAATATATATACAGATTAAACTATATACCATATAAGATTACATAAATATTTTAATTTCAAAATCCTCAATAAATTTTCAAGAACATTCATAAATTATAAAATTATTAAATTTTTTTGTTATCAATGATTTAGATATCTTAGTTCTTTTTTTAATTTTATATTTTTAAAAGATATTAACAATCGATAATATGGTTATTTTTGGTATATACCATACACACCGAATGGATGTGATTTTATAAAAACCATAAGATTTGGATATGGTTTGATTTATAACCGATTAAACTGAAACATGTAAATATGTATATATTTATAACGACGCATGAATATCTATTTGTTACATGAGTTGAACTATAATTATAATTTGTAAATAGCTAACAATATCTTACAACTTTGACTTCTTATTTTGATCTTTTGCTTTTTTAACAGTAACTAAATTGAAGTAAAGATTATAAATTTGATGGACAACAATTAGTTGAAATTCTTTACAACTTTCTTTTTTTATCTTTAAACAAACATAGTTGTGTTCAATCGAAGACATATTGGTTTGATGAACACTAAATATGGAGGAATATAAAAAAATTTCTTTCATGCTTCTGTTTTGTTTTTTATTTTTATTTTCAAAATTTAGTGTTTTGATATCAATTCTAGATTTGATCATTTTATTAGATGATAAAGCCTTTTTTTGTTTTTTATTCTTTAATTTAAATATATAATATTTTTTTTAATAAATGACTCTGTGATAATATGACTCTAAATATGATATAATATGATCTCAAACTAAATAATCATGTTTTTGGTATAAAATTGAATAACTGAAAACCGATGGTATATAAACCAAATCAAACTGAAGTATATATAGATTTAGAATAGTAGTTATATTTTAATAATTGAAATACCAAAAAATCGAGCCGAACCGAAACCTGATATCCGGATTGAACACCTTTAATCCGAATGATACCAAACTATTATTTCATTTTTCAGAAAATAATAAAAATAATAGTTTCATCAAAGCGAATGTCTTATCCTAGTTAGCATTAAACTAGTAGGAGATAGAGAATCGGTTTGAGTGTTCAATTGAGTGAATAACATAGTGGTTTGGAAATGTCAACAAAAATTGACTAGTCCAGGTGAATAGATGTGAATGGTGAGTAGGCTTGAATTTCCAAAACTGGTCTACCTAAACCAATCAAGACCAAGAAATTTTAATCTCAATTAAAGTATAACTTTGAAATCCTTACCGGTTTAGAAGTTCACCCAGTTTACATAGATTCTAAATTTCAGAATCACAAATTGCTTTGGTGGTTTATGGCATTGATTATATCATTAAATCCGGTTTATCTTTGTTTAGTTGATTTAAACCGGTTTAGCGATTACACAGACGTTATATGTTTGCTTACAAACATTTGGGAAAGTTAATCAGAAAAATAATTAGGGTTATCTCTTCTTCTTCTTCGTATCGATATCTCTCTCACACTCGATCATCCATCAATCACGAATCCAGGATCGTGACTTTCTCTCTGTATCGGATTACCTTCTGATTCGCCGATCTCCTAGCAATTGGTGAGCGGGTTTGATCATTAGGTTACAAAATTGGGGGTTTATCAAAACCTGACTGCGAAGATGGATGACAGTGAGCTACTCACGAGCACGGATCAGAAGATGGACGATGCTTCAACCGTAAACCCTACCCCACCGTCGTCTGATGGTTCCGAGACCGAGTCGAATCATCAGATAGAAACCCTAGAGCCCGAGCTCTCCGCCAATCCCTACAACGATGCTAACGTCCAAGTAATAATAATAATTACCTTCCATTTCCTAGAATTCGCCTCCCAGTGAGAGGAAAACTGATTTTTATTTTACCACATTTTCATTAAAAAAAAATGAAAACTTTGACGCTTGACAATCAACTTTATTGCTGCTTGTGTATTGCAGAATTCTGGAGAAGAAGAGTCTTTGGCTAAGCAGCAGAAGAGTAATGACATGGACGCAGAAGATAAGAGTGCAAACAAAATAAGCATTGAATCAGAGACTGGAAAGGAAGCTAATTCAAATCACGAAGAGAGAGGAGAAGAAGCCCAGCCAGTGAAGCCGAAAATTTTTACAGACGAGTGTACAGCTTTTCTTTCAAATCTCAGTACCAAGGTAGGTCCAATTTACATATTGTAAAATAAAATATGGACTTTCTGAGACATTCTTATATCCTTGGTGGCAGGCACAAAGTAGCCTTCTTAATTTAGAACTCGATAGTGTTGAAGGGCCATCAAATGCTCCGCTGGGTGCTGAGATATCTAAGGAAAAGCAGATGGGAATCTCGGGACACTTGATTGGTGGAGCTGGAGCAGTGTCATCTAGTTCTGTAGCTGTGTCTTCTGATTCTGTTATTGCCAGCATGGAGTTGGAGAAAAATAGTCTTTTGCAGAGTAGTCTTGATTCAAATGAAGTCAGCAGGAATGCCTCTGAGACCCTATGTGCATCGTCGCCACACGATGTGCCTTCATTGGCTCATGTAACGGACAATCAGGATTCTGACAGTTCGTCTAGGTTATCAGGTGGTCATGGTAGAAATGATGAAGTTGCGACTGTCAGTATGACTCAGAAGGAAGACAAAGAAGATGATAAGAGCCATTTAGACACAGAGAAGAGAGTAAAACGGAGAAAAAAACGCAGGTCATCTAGATTAATGACTATATCCCAGCGTCTTGGAGCAATTGACAAAACAACCGCTGATATTGATCTTGGTATTTTGGATGCCTTGGAGGTTGCTACCAATATCGCACAAGAAGTGGCTAGAGAAGTGGACTCTGGGGAAGCTTCTCACAGTTCTTCAGAAGAACTTTCTGATGAAAGCGGGCAGTCCGATTCGCAAAATTCTCACGAAGATGATCTACAGACGGGTTCTCCATCTAAGGGACCATCAATGGGTGAAAGCCATTCCGTTGAGAAGCCGCATGTTGGAGATGACGATGTAATGTATGAGAAGAATAACAAACTTGAGAATGGGATGATGAGCAGTGATGATGTTCGAGAGAAGCACCTGTCAGCAGCTGCTAAATCCGAAGTAGGGAGAGAGAAAAGCCCATGTGGCTTTGACCTCAATGACGATATTTGTCCTGACGAAACCGATGTCATTATGTCTATTTCACATTCTGGTATTCCTGCAGCGGCACCGTTGCGGTTAGAAGGATCTCTTAGTGCGAAAGGGTTGGCTGCTTGTAGTGTATCTCACAAAGTTCCTAGCGGGGATTCAAGAGACAAGCAGCTGATATGCATCGATTTGAATGTAGCTGAGGTAGGAGATGATGAAGTTGAAGATCAAACTCCCTGGAAACAGCTTCCTTCCTTCTCATCAAACTCTCGGGGTGGAGAGTCCTCACATGAAGCTAATTTCCGGGGATCAAGGTTCGACCTGGATTTAAATTGTACAAACGAGGACGATGGCATTCCTCCACCTTCTGAGTTGAAGATGGAAACGAGATTGTTTCTAAGTCACAATGGTCAGCAAAGCGCTTCACCTGTCTCCTCTTTTTCAGTTGCTCAGCAATCAGGCAAGGAAGTAAACTTTGACTTGAATGACAGGCCACAGTTTTTCGTCCATTCACGTGATCAGGGTCCCTACTATAGGCAGCAACCATGGAGCACTGCCTCCTACGGAGGGCAAAAATTGGATGAACCGGTTATCTCTCTATTGGGTACAAAAGTGGACGTTGACAGAAAAGAGACGGGATCCCAGATAGCTTCGTTCCTGTCCAATGGTAAGTCCCTCGAGACAGCAGCGGGATTATACATGGGAAAAACAGGAAACTCTTTGAGTTTAGCCCCTGGTCTTTCCTTTTCTCCAGCTCCTATATATGGGTACAACGGATTTACTGGTCCTCCTGGAATGTCAATGTCATCATCGCCCATGTATGTTCCTGGAACAGCTATTCCATACATGGTGGACGCAAGGGGTACACCAGTGATGATGCCTCAAATGATGGGATCGTCCCCATATGCCCAGCCACCATTTCCTCAACAGCACATGTTCATGAGCTTGTCTAGTGGATCGCCTAGTCTGAATGGATCAGTGCAACCACGCTTTGATCAAAATTATGGGTTTGGGGTTGAGATGGGATTGGGAAACAGAGAGTCGCTAAGCTTAAGACAGTTTCTACCTGGACAGAGCGGGGCTATGGGAGAGCATTCAGGAGCAAATGTAGAACCTTCATCGAATTTGTCTATTAGCATTGGCGGAAAACGAAAAGAGCCCGAGACACCACGTTGGGAGTTCCCTCCTACATGGAGGTGAGTGATTCACAGATAGTGGAGATTTGGTTCTTAGTAGGTGGATGGATTGGTTTATTGGTGACAGAAGTGTTGGGAGGTAACTTATAGTATCTTGATGAACTCTCTTCTTTTTTTTTTTCTTCCCATCAGTTTTCCCCTTGTTCAGGCTTTTATTTGATAACATATATAGGAGGATTAATTCAAACATTGGTATATGTCAAGCTTCTTCTTAACCTGTTGGGTATTGTCTCCATGAAATAAAACTTATATAGTTTTGCGTTTCAAAAGTTGAGAAAGAGTGTTGCTTTGTGTTACTCTAGCAGTTCTGAACTGTTTCGTACAACTCTTATAACAACCAAGCAATGGTGGTTCCTAGAAACAGAGTATGAGTTGTTGTTTGTGGTTCCTAGAAACAGAGTTTGTTCTGTAGTAAAGAACCAAGTTCATGTCCTCTTATTTCTTACGCACTGTCATGTCTGAGCAAAAGAGAATATCCAGCAGTTCAAATTCTATGCATAATCAGACCAAATACTAAAGAAGCTAGACATAAGTACATAACAGTGGGGGAAGAAAAAAGAAGAAGCATCCAGAAACTCATTTTTTAGCTTTGGAAGTCCGACGTCAATAAAGAAGGTATCATCCAATAATAATCACCCTCTCTATCTTCCCTTTTGCTATAAATAGTCTTCTAGCTCACTCAGAATCTGGGAGGAAAACGGATTTTACCAGACTTTCGACTTTATTATTCGACCTTGACTTGTATTTTCTTGTTGAAAGGGAAAAGCAGGACCGAATGTAGAGGAAGAGTCGGCTAAGTAGCAGAAGAGTAAAGGTCAAAATGTGAATGACATGGACGCAGTAGAAGAGAGTGCAACTGTATCAAACAAAAAAAGTGTCAAAAAAGCTGATTCAAATAAAGAAGAGACATAAAACCCCAAACCAGTGAAGCCGAAAATTTATACAGACGAGTGTACAGCTTTTCTTTCAGATCTTAGTGCCAAAGTAAGTATATGGGGTTCGTGTCAAAAATTTTTAGAAGACCTATTGAAATAAGATTTATGATTTTTCTTATGCAAGCTTATATTGTTGGTGGCAGACACAAGAGGAAGATATACGCAAGTTCTTTAGCGATGTCGGTGGTCTTGTTTCCATGCAATGCCATTATTGACTGTTTATGTAAATGAATCTGGAAATTTACTAGTTTACTTTCGGCATGATCATGCTTAGATCCTGTTGGAACTTAAGCGAAGAGAGGTTTTGCGATAAACAATAAGCAAGTAGATTTTTCCATCAGCATTGGTTGGTGGGAACTGTTCACCGTAGATAAGCAATTGAAGGCATACTGCTAATGACTAGTTGCTGCTAGTTTATTTCTTAGTGAAGCATGCCAAGATGGTGGATTTATATTCTTGATGCTCTTGTCTCTCGTAGGGACTGGCATATGTTTGATTTTGTGAATGATGAGCACCTTGCAACAGCTATAGCTAAGAACATGAAGATGTTGATTGGTAAGAAGATCATTTTAGCACGGTCAAATCCAAAGAACGGTAGAAGCAATCTTATGAAGCGATCATTTTAGCCCTGGATATAACTTTCCTTGTTCTACCTTTTTAACGTACTCTGAAGCAAAATCTTATGTTGTAGACTGACAACATCGCATCTGCGACTCTCTCTCTTTTGTCAAGATAATTGGATCATTTTCAGTAACTAAACATACAGCTTAAGTTATTGCAAGAGGACCTTGTTTTCTTGTTTGGCCATTATCTCTTATACCACCAATTACTGTACCGGAAGCATAACTTGCATTTAGAAAAGCGATGCCATGTCATGAGTGGTAGATAGAGCATGTGGGAGCCTATGCAAGATGGTGATAATGAGACGATCACAAAGATTGAAAAACCACAAAAGCTAAAGAAGATTAATATCAAATAACGCTTCTTTTTTACTTTTTGGTTCTTCAACGGTTTCAAACTATAGTCTCCTTTTGATTCAAAAGGCAGCAGTGACCATCGTCTTAAGCCTTAAGTTGTACCCAGTGTAGGTTATTATTGAAAGCAAGAGATCAGTGAGAACATTGAGGTGTGTTATCGAGTTAAGTTCGTGGTTTGTTCCCGTGTTTTAGCAATTAAGAAACCGATTTGATTTGCGACAATTTAAAATAAAACGTTACATATATGTTTTCACATTCCTATCACATTGATCATCAGTGAAAACATCCTTCTTAAATCATGATTGCTTTAAATGAAACTTGTATGCGTCTTAAAACTGCCCTGCTACGTTCATAGGGCCATGATCGATAAGGACATTTGAGTTAATATGTACACTTGTACAAGAAAATAAAAAGTTGGTAGTCACCACTTTAAAGCTTCAATAAATGTCAGCCACTAATCAACTACAAATTCAAAATATTGTGTTTTTTTTGTAAGTTGCAACTTACAAATCCAAAATATTATTACAACAAAGATATTTAATCCATACAAGCTGAAAGAAAAAAAACTTCGCGTACTACATATAATGCGTACTTTTCATAAAGTTTTTAAGACATTATAGATACGATAAATCACACGTGGCAAAATATCATTAAAACACAAGTACTTCAAAAAGCTGACATCAGCATCTTCACTCTCGCTTTCCACATCACTCATACCCTAAAGCCTCACTTATCAAAACCTCTTCGTCTTCTCCACTCTCAAAACAAAACAAGAATCCTTTTCTAGATCTGATCGTGCACCACGGTGACAAGACCCATCACACAATGTACGGACGAGACCCATGGGGTGGTCCTTTAGAGATCAATGCGGCTGACTCCTTAACCGACGACGATCGCAGCCGCAACTTGCAAGAGCTAGACCGTGCCACTCTTCCTCGTCCACTCGACGCAACGCAGCAGGGCTGGCTACTCGGACCACCCGTTAGGAAGAAGAAGAAGTACGTTGATCTCGGATGTATACTAGTTAGCCGCAAAATCTTTCTATGGACTCTTGGAATCGTTCTTGTTACCGCGTTTCTCGCTGGATCCATAACGGTTATCGTTAGACACGTTCCGCATCATAAACATGTGAAACCTCAAAAGGATAACTACACTTTGGCTCTCAACAAGACACTCATGTTCTTCAATGCTCAGAAATGTAAGCTCAAAACAAGTGTTTTCTTGTTAACATTCTGTTATTACATAAACTGAAGGGAGATTTTAGGATGTATAAACAATTTAGTAAGGTTTCTATAATAATTTTTTTAAAAATAAATTTTGGGATTATTTCCTTGTTAATATTCTGTTATTACATAAACTGAAGGGCAGTCCTGAGATTTTAGGAAGTATAAACAATTTATTCTATAACTTTTTTAAAAAAAAAAAAAAAAAATTTTGGACTTATTTCTATGGAAATTATTTTCGAAATGATGTGTCTATGACTCTACAATGTAACAACGGCTTTCTGGATTGAATAAATTTAACATCCATTCGGAAAAAAAAAAGATGTGTCTATGATATGCATTCAGTTTAGTTTAGTTGAGTTATGTCATGTCTCAAGACTGGTTTACTTATGATGTTCCTTGCAGCTGGGAAACTTCCAAAGCACAATAACGTATCATGGAGAGGGGATTCTTGTATGAAAGACAAAGATAGCGAGGGGATTGTTGTAGGAGGCTATTATGATGCTGGAGATGCAATCAAGTTCAGCTTCCCAATGTCATATGCAATGACCATGCTGAGCTGGAGCGTGATTGAATACAGTGCTAAATACGAAGCTGCAGGGGAGCTTGACCATGTTAAAGAACTCATTAAATGGGGAAGTGATTACTTTCTCAAGACCTTCAACAGTAGTGCTGATATAATCTTTAACATGGTTGATCAGGTAAAAACATAATCATTACTAAACAGTTATGAAACAGTTATGAAGCATATGTGAATGATCACAGGTTGGATCTGGGCGTACCAGTGGAGGAAGTGTGGTCCATAATGATCATTACTGCTGGACGCGTCCTGAGGACATTGTTTATGACAGGCCTGTGCATAGATGTTACGGTGGGTGCTCGGATCTTGCTGCTGAGATGACAGCTGCTTTAGCCTCTGCATCCATTGTATTCAAGGACAACAGAGACTACTCTAAGAAGCTTGTTCATGGGGCTAAGACGCTCTTTACGTATGCAAATGCTATTAAAGAAACTTACAGTAAGCCTTATAAAGAGTCTAGCGAGTTTTATAAGTCAAGCCTGTTTTGGGATGAGCTTCTATGGGGAGGGACTTGGTTATACTATGCTACTGGAAATATAACCTATCTAGATCAAGTTACCAATCGTGATATGGCAAGGCGTGCTGGTGCCTTCTGGGGTGGTCCTTATTATGGTGTCCCTAGCTGGGACAACAAACTACCCGGAGCTCAGGTTAGTTCTGTAGTAATGTTATTTTTACCTGACTCTTAAACCACCTAATCTGTTTGCTTTCTGGATCTAGTTGCTTTTGACCAGGTTGAGGCTGTTTATAAGCCCTGGATATCCATATGAAGACATCTTGAGCACCTTTCATAATCAAACAGGAGTAGTCATGTGCTCATACTTACCTTACTACAAAAAGTTTAAAAGAACCAAGGGTGAGTTGAGAGTACTTATCTGTCTACAGTTTTTACTTTTTCTGTGGACATGTTGTGAAGAGCTATAACTTTGATCTCATCTACACAGGAGGTTTAATAATGTTGAACCATGGAGATCCGCAGCCTCTGCAATATGCTGCAAATGCGGCTTTCTTAGCTGCGCTATTTAGTGATTATCTTGATGCTGCTGACACTCCTGGATGGTACTGTGGTCCTAAATTCTATTCCACTGAAATCCTACGTGACTTTGCTAGATCACAGGTATATAATGTGGTTCCTCTATAGCATAAATGAAGCAACTAAATGACCTTATCTGATCAAACTCTTGCGTGTGTTTTTTGGCAGATTGATTACATACTCGGTAACAATCCTAGGAAGATGAGTTATGTTGTCGGCTTTGGACAACGATACCCGAAACACGTACACCATAGAGGAGCTTCGATACCGAAAAGTGTGAAGAAAGAAAGCTGCACCGGAGGTTGGAAGTGGAGAGACACCAAAAAGAATGACCCAAACACCATTGTTGGAGCGATGGTTGCAGGGCCTGACAAGCATGACGGATTCCATGACCTTCGTACTAATTATAATTACACTGAGCCGACTCTTGCAGGCAATGCTGGTCTGGTTGCAGCTTTGGTGGCTTTATCAGGCGAAAGAAGGTTAGGAGCTATTGACAAGAACTCTATGTTTTCCGCTGTGCCTCCTTTAACACCTGCCACACCACCTCCTCCAGCTCCGTGGACTCCTTAAAAAGGAAAACTAAAAACCTTTTGTGTGTAATAAGTTATCTACTTTTGCCTTGTTTAAAACACAAGTGAATAATGTAGTTTTAAATGATTAAAAAATAATTTGGCTTATTGCATAAAGTTGTCTGAGAAACCATACTGTTTTCTATGCTTTTAGGTACATTAGTCCTGAGCATTCAAGTTTATGGTTTAAGTTGGATCCAGCTATTCGTGTTGGGATGTTTTAGACCTATTTAGGAACCTCTAACTTTTCTGATCGGTTCCGTTCAAGTTTAGTTGGGTTCAGATCAGCTTTCTATTTATATGAAATCCAAAACAAAACCGAATTACATATGTGCAAGTTGGGTTCAGATCAGCTTTCTATTTATATGAAATCCAAAACAAAACCGAATTACATATGTGCAGGTTTTACTTTTACCCATAATATATATCATTTGTGATATTTTCTATAGCACAAATGAATTTACTTCAAAAAAATTCTACTAAATACATAAAAGTGTTGTTCATATATAAGAAGTTGTAATCACATATCATGCAAATAGTAGCTAGAAACACAATTTGATTGCCAAAATGTTTTGAGCCTCACGTCAGCTAATTATTCTCATCAAACGAGTTATCATTCAATAATATTACTACAAATTAGTTTCTTTAATTGTTTGAACTTATTAAATGTCATAGGTAGAATACAGAAAATAGCAATATTTTACAACTTTCTATCTTATTATACAAAGCTTGATTTTTCGAAGTTGTTAATTAACATGATCATGACATGTGTCAATTAATTTATTAAATTGTGACACGTGTCAAATATATATTACAAAATATAGTACTTCTGAATACAAATACTTGTTTAATGTAAAAAATCTGTTAAAAAACTTTTATTATATAAAGTTTGGTTCTTCAAAATTTTTAATTAACATAATCATAACATGTGTCAATTAATTTATGAAATAGTAGAAGTGTGTTAATATAAATAATTTTTTGATAGCAATTAATTATTTTTCTTAAATTCTAAACAAATGATAATTGTAAAATTTATATGATAATACTTTTTATCTTCTAAAATCCTAAAAAAATTTAAAAGTATTTTGATAGTATATGTTTATTTTAAATAAAAGGAAGATATATAAATATAATTATTTTCTTTTTAAAAAATCCTAAAAATAAAATTAACTATTTATAGTATTTAAAAAAAAAATTGATGACAAGTATGATGCTAAAATTATTAAATTAGAAAATAAAAAATGGGACATTTGCTAAAAACAACCTAAAATTTCAAATCAAATGCAAAAGTGAACCCTAAATTCAATCAAATGCAAAACCAACCTAAAGGGGTAATGAAATGTCTATTTACCCCTTATGACTAAACAAAAAAACGGACTGCTATTTTACAATTTTGTCCTTATGAAGTCTATATTTAATAGAGTGAAGTCTACAAGGTGTAGACTTATCATGAAGTTAACATTATAGACTTATTACGAAGTCTACATTCTCATTTAATTTTATAATTTTATTTTAAAAATGATTAAAAATATATTGTGTGAAATTTCTTTTAGATCATCAATATAAGAACCAATATGAAGTATATAAATTAAAATTTCATATAATTAAATTTTTTAAAGAATATATTTTGATTAGACTACTATGTGTTGCAAAATGTTTATGGTTTAGCAAAAGATATTCTATCATGTGATGTATTTTAGGGTTAGATTCTTAGGGCTAGATTTTGTGTTTAGATTTCTTTTGTTACTATTGACTTAAATTTACATAATAATGTTGAGTAGTTTATATTTTGTATATCTTGACATTTGGTATAATATTTGAGACTTATTGATTAAAAAGAAATTTCTAGGGTTTGAAATTTGTGGTTTAAGATATGATAGACTTACAATGATGTCTACTTATTATAAGTAGACGTTCTTTGTAGTCTACTAATATTTGGAAATAACTAATTCGAAATAATAGTAGTTCTTAACTTATAAAATGTGAAACAATATATTATAAAAATCAAAATAACAATGGTCCAAAACAATAAAAAAAGCAAATCATATATTAAAACTATTATTCAAAATATAAATCAGTAAAAGAATAGCGTCGTAGACGTACATAGAAATCTACACACCTAACCAGATTTAAGCAATATTTTTAACCAAACCATTTTAACATAACCGGAAAATTACGCGTGATAGACGTACATAGAAGTCTACACATCTAACCAGATTTAACCAAAACTAATTTATAACCAACCATTTTAACCTAACCAGAAAAATTACCCATGATATAAATACTAAATCTAGGGTTTTCTGGTTAAAAAAGGATTTTTAGTAATTTAAACCCTCAACTAAAGATTAATCGTAAAACAAACCTCCAACTAAAAATCTTGTGAAATAAACCCTCATCTTTATGTCCGTTAATGTTTTCGCCCCTCCGTAACTTTTGTCGTCAACTTTTGACGGAGAAACGTTAAATATTGACAAAAAAGTTACGGAGGGGCGAAAACATTAATGGACATAAAGATGAGAGTTTATTTCACAGAATTTTTAGTTGAGGGTTTATTTCACAGAATTTTTAGTTGAGGGTTTGTTTTACGATATATCTTTAGTTGAGGGTTTAAATTACTAAAAACCTTTTTTTTAGAAAATCCTATAAGTATTGATTATTTAGTAATTTTATGACCGATTTTACTGTTAATACAAAATCACTTTTCTTTGTCAGTGAGACCTCGAAGGAGGGTAAATCTAACTTGTAGCTATTCTTGTTTTCATGTTCGCTCTTTTACAAAAGAAAACTTGTTTTTGAGATTAATGTTTGGTTTAGGTTTTGCATTAGTCAATTCGTACAAAGGAACAACCTAAGACCGAATTTTAAAATTCATGTATCCGATCTTCATTTTGGTGAGGAATCCACATTAGTTCAGACAACAAATCAAGTGGACCAATCTCCGTCAATTCGTTTTTTCTTCTCTAACCAATTATCTCAGTCTCTCAATGCTAAAAGAGAACCTACTAATTTTAGCATAAACATAAATAAAAATAGAAATAATACCACAATTAATGTGTAGAATGTTGGCTCAGTGAATGCTTCTAACATATCTATAACCTAAATTAGGACAAGTTATATTTTAGTTACCTTTTGTCTTTTCTAAGATTGGTTGGTGGGTCGGATGGAAATGCATGAGTGACTAGTTTGAGTGATGTAGCCACTGAAAATGGCATTAAAGTCGATGTCCTTATAGGACGACCACTGAAAGATGAACACGCTGAGGTAGGTTTTACCATAGCATTGAGAGACTGAGATGATTTGTTAGAGAAAAAAGAACGAATTGACGGAGATTGGTCCACTTAATTTGTTGTCTGAGCTAATGTGGATTCCTCATCAAAATGATGATCGGATACCTGAATTTTAAACTCCGGTCTTGGGTTGTTCCTTTGTACGAATTGACTAATGCAAAACCTAAACCAAACATTAATCTCAAAAACAAGTTTTTTTTTTTGTGAAAGAGCGAACATGAAAACAAGAATAGCTACAAGTTAGATTTACCGAAGGAATGCGAGGTCTCATTGACAAAAAAAAGTGAGTTTGTATTAACAGTAAAACCGGTCATAAAATTACTAAATAATCAATACTTATAGGATTTTCTCAAAAAAAGGATTTTTAGTAATTTAAACCCTCAACTAAAGATATATCGTAAAACAAACCCTCAACTAAAAATCCTGTGAAATAAACCCTCATCTTTATGTCCATTAATGTTTTCGCTCCTCCGTAACCTTTTCGTCAATATTTAACGTTTCTCCGTCAAAAGTTGACGACAAAAGTTACGGAGGTGTGAAAACATTAACGGACATAAAGATGAGGGTTTATTTCACAAGATTTTTAATTGAGGGTTTGTTTTACGATTAATCTTTAGTTGAGGGTTTAAATTACTAAAAATCCTTAAAAAAAAAACTAAACACGCTGTTTAACATCGTAGGCGAAATTAGGGGCGATTTCCGGTGAGTTTGCCGGCGAACCTACTCCACCTCATTTTCACCGGTCAATCTCATTACCGTCCACTTCGTCATATCTCCAAGGTCAGTTGGGTCGAATCAAGGAAGAAACCCGGCGACTCTCCACCATCCGGGAGGTCATATTTTATCTCTCTCTCTCACTCTCTATCTCTATATCTTTCTCTCCCTCGCTCTCTGTTTTGAATCTGACGGCGTTGTGACAGAGGCGAACTCACAGTGGAGCTTTTCTTCCTCGGTAGCAGAGAGAGAGAAGACAGAGGAAGAGGACGACAGCGGTGAAGATATGAGCGACAGGGGGTTTGTTCTCCTGGGTACTTTCTCTTCTTAGTTCTTTCTTAGGATTTTGAATTGGGTATTTTTTTTGGATTTGGGTTTCGATTTGTATTTACTATCTGTTTATGGGTTTTGATTTTGGTTGACTATCTGTTTCTGTATCAATTGTCTCTTGTTAAGGTCTTGATTAAAATTTATTTGGGGGTTTCGTTCTTAGGGTTTAGATTTTGGTTGGCTATTTGTTTCTGTTTCTGTATCAAGAGTCTCGATTATGATTATCGTGACGATTTGTTCCTATCTTGAGTCTCTGTTTCTGTTACACATTCGATTATCTCTGTTGATATTCTCAGTAAGGTTTCTTTCTTAGGGTCTTGACTATCTGACTTATATTGTGTCTAATTTACTGGTTCTCTGTGTAATGGCTCTTTAATTATGTCTGATTAATCTTGTCTCTGGTCTTCATCGTCTGGTTTCTCTTATATCTTATCTATCTTGTCCCTGGTCTTGACTATCTTATTTATCTTATCTCTGTGTTATAGGCTTTTTATAGTAGCTAGTCTATATTGTTATAGTCTCTGTGTTACGATTTTTTTCACGGTGTAATGATTCTTTGTGTTATGTTGATGTGTTATGAGGCGGGAGAGAGAAGGAGAGATCTCGGAGACAGTGGCTGCGAGTGATATGTTATTGTATAGAGGTTTAATGAAGGCAAGGTGAGAGGCTGCGCAGCTAAGGAGCTCAGCTTTGGGATAAGACTACTTGGAACTAAAACCAGACAAGATCGGGCAAACAAGGTTTGAACCTTTTTCTTTATTCCTCATTTAGCATTGTGTTTTCTCTTATTTAAAGTTTAAAAGCTCATCGCCACATAAATTTTTCGTTTCTTTGTTCTTTTTTTAACTTGATGTAGAGATGATGGTGGGAGATTGGTTCACATAGTAAATACTTTTAAAGAGACTTCTTCATGAATTGCTGAGGAAACTGGACTCAGAGCTAGAGCTTTGAACTCTGCCACTCGCATATTATGTAAGATTATTTGCTCCATGCCTTTCAATTTTTTTTTTGGCAATGTTGGTACTAAATGAAGTTGACAAGCTCTCACGAGAAACACAACATTTTCATTAGTGTCATACTACTTCATGTTGTCTATTTTTATACTGTTGCAGACACATAATAAGTTTGTGCTGCCTTACTTTCAGGTACTTAACGAGACCAGTTTGTTGTGGTTCAGTAACACACAATCCAACGCTACTGTATGTATCTTTCTTCTTTATTTTTATCAATTTGGTTGGTTGTTAAGCTGTTGTTAAGATGTTGTTTAGTTGTCATGTGTCTAAACTATAATATCATTGTTTTGCGTTTGTGGTTGTTTGTATATATCACTTACGGCTCTATTAAGTGAAGTTTGGATTTTTCTTTTAAGATGTATCATCGGGTCTAATTAGTCACTCACGTGTTCTGAGATTTTTATTTTGATTCTTAGTGTAGACAAAGGAAGCAATGAAGTCAAAGAAGAGAGGAGGAGAAGGAGATAAGACATAAACACAGAGGAAGAAGAAGATGTGACAAGGAGAAGCCAAGCAAGAAGAAGAGAGGTGGCCTCACTAGAAGATGGAACATGAACGGTTTAAAATTTTAATTTTAGTTTGGGATACTGATGTAAATACATTTTGGATTATTAATGAAATATAAATGGAATATTATTTTTTTATGTAAATCTGTTTTGCAAAAACATATGTACATTCATCATTCACAAAGAACATATAATAGCTATTTTTCACAGTTAAGAATAGAAGTTTTTCTTGTACTGATTTCCTTGTCCATATCATAATCTTCTTGTGCCATTTCAAGAAGTTCACCATATGTACATTCATCATTCACAAAGAAAATTCTTCCTCTTTTTTGATTATTGACCACAAACTCCCATAAAGAGTCTTTTGTGCCATTTCTTGCATTTCAAGAAGTTCACCATATGTACATTCATCATTCACAAAGAAAATTCTTCCTCTTTTGTGATTATTGACCACAAACTCCCATAAAGAGTCTTTTGTGCCATTTCAAGAAGTTCAGCATATGTACATTCATCATTCACAAAGAAAATTCTCCCTCTTTTTTGATTATTGACCACAAACTCCCATAAAGAGTCTTTCTGCACCCATTCTCCATATACAACAAGTAACTGAACTATTTCCTGTAGAAAAAATGAAAATTTACATAGTTAACTATCATATTTCAAAAAAATATATAGTAGACTTACCGATACGTCTACGATTATTAGCTAACTACATGATCAAATCAAAAGTATCATAATTTCATAAATATAACACATTTTCCTTTAAAAATCACTCAAACATATTAGGATTGCCTAACACACACTGTCAAACAAAAAAATCCTAAAAAACCTTAATGAATAATACACAAATTCACTTTTAATATATTTTCAAACTTAGACTCCATAAGCAGTCTGCGACAATGTAGAAATTCCTTACAGTTTACAAATGTAGACTCCATATGTAGTCTTCTCTTTAGGTTAGTTTTTGCAATTGAAAAATTTACGGGTTACTTTCTATATTTAAAAAAAAATTGTGATTTTATACATGTAGACTCTCATTTCAGTCTATATATAAAAAATGTTGTTTTTTTCAATTGACCAAAAATCACCCAAGATTTGACTTATTAAAGTAGACTTTAGAAGCAGTCTACCTGTTTGAATTTTTTTGACAGAGGTTAGTTTTGCAATTGACCGAGTTTGACTTTTTATTAGTAAACGGAAACAAATGTCTACATACATGTTGACTTCATACGAAGTCTACCCACAAATACGAAGGTTAGTTTTGCTGTTGACCAAAATAAAATAGTAGACTTCATGTGATGTTTACCGTTTTCTTTTTTGAAATTTGTGTACTGTAATTAAAGTCTACACTTTTTTTTTCTTTTTGGTCAATTTTTTAACATTTTAGTCAAATACAAAACTAACCTATTCAACGGAATCAAAATTTGGGTCAAATACAAAACAAACTTTTTTGCATACCTCTCTGGAAGTCTACAGTCTGTAGATTTCCTACGAAGTTACATTGAAAAGTCAAAAGGTTGGTCAAATGCAAAACTAACCTCTTTTACGTAGACGTCTTTGTAAGCCTACCTCATTTTTTGTTTTTGTTATCAAAGGTAATGACGTAGACTACCAGGGAAGTCTAATTTGCATAAACAATTATTGTGGTCAATTGCAAAACTAACATGTGCGTTGACAAGTAGACTGCAACGTAAGCATACAAGTAAGCATAGACATACGATACAGTCTACTGTCGCGACACAGATTTGAAAATTTACGAAAACCATGTAAATAGGTACTTTTTTCTGGTGAAAAGCTCGTTTCCACCATTTTCCACCGTCCAAGCTCCATATATGAAGAAAAAGAAACAGCTTAGATGACCAACAACAGAGTATCTCGAAATAATGAACTTATGTTTATGAAAATGAAAGTTATGAGAGTTTTTTAGATGAAAATAGAGAGGAAATGAAGATTTCTTGGTTTAGAATGAGAAAAAAGTGGTTGAAAATTGAATTTGAGAGGTTTTAAGAACTTAAAAATGGTGGTTCATAGTGGTTGAAAATTGATGACGATAGCATTGTTGTAAATAGGAAGAAAAGATTAGGGTGTAATTGGTTTTTGCTAATTTTCGAAATAATTAAAAAAAATAATAATATTGGCAATTCTGTAAATATTTCAAAAACATAAGGATGGTTTGAAAATTTTAAGGGTGAATAGTAATGACAAAAAAGGTTGGTTTTGCAATTGACTTCAAATTGTAGGTTGATTTTGATAAACACCTATAAAAAATTAGGATATTGTCGTAATTGATATTTATTAGTGTTTGGTCAAACATATGTTATATATATATATATATATTTTATGCGTCCTCATAATATTAGTTATTATTATTTTCACCGTACATATGTTTAGTTAAAAACAAATCAAGCTTCATCGTTATCTTGTTTCATCTTTTTTTTTTTTTCACTATGTAGTATTTTCTAATTCATTTTTATTAGAATGTTATTATGAAAATATATCATTAATAAATAATGAATCAAGAAAATTATATAATGTTAGATAACTTTTATAAAATATTAAATCAGTACATAAGTATGTGTATAATATTGTCATTGTTTCTTAGCCTTATTTAACTTTCAATTTTTTTTATTTCATTTTAATTGTTATTTCAGGTTAGATTTAGTTTGAATATTTAGGTATATTTTTTTTTCTAGCTCTAAATACAAAGATGATAACAATTTATCTATCTACCATGATTATTAAAAAAATATTAACTGGAACTTATGTGTGAAAATGATTTCTTAATTATAAAATAATTTCCTATAACATATGCAAAAACAAAATTAAATTATAATAAAATATATTTTTAATACTTTTATTAAACTAAAATATCAAATAAAGCATGTTGCAACGCACATGGTCAAATCTTCTATCTTGATAGATGATATTTTAGTTTTTCTATAATATATGTATATTTATAATATTATTTGAAAAGTCATTTATCAATGTGTCCCGCAAGGGGCGAAAGTAGTGAAGGAGAATGGGGGTCACCTGACCCCACAATATTTTTAAAATTATTTATTTTTGTTTTTTAAAAAATATTGACCCCATCAATCAAAAAGAAATATTTGACCCCACAAAAAAAATTTGAAGCCACAAAAGTAATTAGAAAACATTTAAAATTAAGATACATTTTAATTATATAACAATATGTTTATGTTATTTGTTAAACATTTTCATTTGAATTCTAATTTAACAAAAAAATGTTTTTAGTTCCAATTCTAGTTACATTTTTGTGTTAAGCCTAAATTGTGTTAGGGCCAAAAAAATATTCTTATCTATACTTCATAATATCTATAAAATTTGTGTTTCTATAAATATGTATATTTAACTAATTCTCTCTAAATTTTAAGACAAATCTTGTTTTTTTTTATAAAAAAATCCAGACTAATTTTTCTTGTTATACTTTGCTCCTTTGTTTATATTATTTTACGAAAAAACATGTAGGGTTTAAAGTATTTTCAACATTTATTTTATATTTAGAAACAAACTAATCTTTTAATCTATCAGATAGAAAATCTCACAGATCAGTTTATCTAAATAGAAAATCTTCTTCAATAGACGATAGTTTCTAAAAAGAAAAGAAAATTTTCAAAACATTACAAAACATTATTATGAAATCATATATGTGATCAGTTCTAAGTGGTTGTCATATTAATTTGTTTATAATTTTTTTAAAAAAATTATAGCAAATGAAACTGTGATAAAAACAAATTCAAGCTATAAGTGATTGTAGAGTATATTCTTATGTTTGATAGTTTATAAATTGTGTTTTTGAAAGAAAAAAATTTCCGACCCCGGTACAAAATATTTCTGGCTCCGCCATTGTGTCCCGCTCATGTGAATTCTCATGATGGTTGATTAGACCGATACCTTAATAAACTAAAAATATTATATTTAAATACAATTTTTAAAAAATTATTTTCCTTTAAAATTTTTCGAAATAACATCCCTTTCTTATTATTTGAGGAGAACTTTTGCAAATAAACCTTTACTTCATGTGTTTATTACAAGCATGCAATTTCCTACGTGGCAACTCCACAAGCCTTCTCACACCTTTTAGCTAAAAGACCTTAGTTAACTAGAGTTATTACACAACATGCCATTGATATAAATATACATATATGATATAACAATAAAGACATGCATATAGAAGGCGGACTACATATTAATCTACTCGGCATATAATTAAATTTCCTTATATAATGATTTTGTTACATGTACGATATATTTTATGTATATCATTCTCCATGTAAATATTGTAAATGTAAAACATGCATATAGAATGATTTTGGTACATGTTATTGTACGATTTATTCAAATTCAAAATATATTTCGTTACATAAGTATAAATAAAAATAGGAAAAAAAATTGACCTTATTTCATAATTCCTTATTGTCTATTGGCATATATTTAAATTTTAAATTTAATATTTTATATTTTATAAAATCAAACTTTATAGTTTATATTTCGACAATAAGTTTTTGATCTTATAATCGAATTTTATATTTTATATTTCGTGTCTCATCAGAAAATTAAGTGAGTTTCAGTTTCCTTTATATGCATTTGTAGTATTAGTACAAAATACAATTATCTTCAATCTTCAATTAAAATTAATGACTGAATCTGCATGCGTATTTCAGTTTCCCTTTTATGCACGAACCAATGATGTTATTCTATTCGAATATTGAATGAATATATTTCATACATCGTCGAATGTCAACTAAAATTAATGACCGAATCTGCATACATATTTTGAATATTGAATGAATATATTTTAGTCACGTAATTTTAGCAACTAAATCTCAGAATGTTTTTATTAGGTAAACGGTTTAATGGTTTATTTCCAATTGAATGTCAATCACCTATATATAATATTTTGAATTAAATGAGATACCCATAAATTGGAATTTCCTTGATAGGCAAGCGCAAATCGCAAATGTAAATGCTATTTAAACATATATAACTCGTATTCTAAAGGTCCATTCAATATTCACACAAGCAAGAATAAACGTACACATCTTCTATGGCCGCCATGAACCTTATATCTGAGTTGAAGCCTTTCAAGAACCAATGGAAGGTGCAAGTGAAAATTGACCGCCTTTGGAAACAGTATTCCGCAGCTGCTGGGGAGACTATCGAAATGGTCTTCCTCGATGCTAGAGTAAGTTAAATTTGAAATGATCGAGTTTTATTCTATTTCTCTTTTTGACGTATGAAGTTTACTTATTTAATTTAATATTCTTGCTACTAGGGAGACAAGATAGCTGGAACCGTGAAAAGAGAACTGGTGGAATTCAATTAACGAGAATGTTGTACTGTGTGTTTTACAATTCTGGC
>CAKOAT010375154.1:806493-858242 GCA_932364175.1 Eruca vesicaria subsp. sativa
TTTTATATCACATTAGAAAATAGCTAATAATTTTTTTTTGTTTAATAATGATAAGGAAAATTGAAGAATATCTCAAACATCGATGGCTTTTCAAAAATCATTTTTGAACCAGATGATGTTCCAGAACTCCATGCATTGAGGAAGAAGTATATCATTTCGATGAGTTTAAAATATTAAAAGAGTGTGTGTTGTTTGGTAAGCTAACTAATTGTTATTTTTGTCTGTAGGATTGCAAACCAAGAGTTTTGAAGACAATTTCAATTATTATATCATGTTTAATTTTCTATTTATTATTTTATTTTAATATACTTTTTTCTCATTATATCATGTTTTGTTTCTCTATGTTTTATTATCATATTAATTATTTTAATTTATTTACTACTTTTTTAGTAGACGATTTCTTAATTTTTTTTGTATCATCATGTATCTATAAGACAAACAGATATATAAGACAAACAGTGAAAACAAATTTCTATGAATCAATGCTTCGTTTCGCAGCTACACTAATATCTCATTATATGACTATATGATTTTTATTACTGATTCACATCCACTACCTATTTTTAGTTAAACAAATTAATATACCAAATTATTGTTCGATCAAAGTCAAAATAATCTCACCCCGCGCAGGGCGCGGGTCAACACCTAGTATATCATAAAAAGGAAACATTTATAAAAAAAAAGAATTTAAAAACGAGAATATAGAAATAAAGCCCAAAATAGCATTAATCCAAGTTTTTGTGTGCAAACTAGCACCCAAGGCCAAAAGTCATAAAACTATATTTCATTAAAGGGATGATTTACCTTTATGCCCATTTTTGACTAATTAATAAATAATAGATTAATAGATGATTTATCTTTATGCTATTTCTTTGACTAATTTATTCTAAAACCCTAAATCATGAAAGTTCAACTCTAAACATTATACCCTAAAATTTCCACTCTAAACTCTGAAATATCAATTCTAGAACCTTAAACCTTGAAACTTCAAATTTAAGCCTTAAACCTTATATTCTAAATCATAATAATTGAAACTTCAACTCTAAACCTTA
Organism: Eruca vesicaria subsp. sativa; assembly: GCA_932364175.1. Lineage (NCBI taxonomy): Eukaryota > Viridiplantae > Streptophyta > Magnoliopsida > Brassicales > Brassicaceae > Eruca > Eruca vesicaria. The sequence goes on from CAKOAT010375154.1 coordinate 807,546, forward strand.
ACCCTGAAACTTCAACTCTAATCCCTAAACCCTGAAATATCAACTTTAAAACTCTAAACCCTAAAACTTCAACTCTAAACCCTAAACCCTGAAACATCAACTCTAAAATCCTAAAACCTTAAACTTCAACACTAAACCCTAAAATTTCAAATCTAAACCCTAAATCCTGAAACATCAACTCTAAAACTCTAAACCCAGATGTTTTACCTCTAAACCCATGAAACATCAACTCTAAAAAACCTTAACCCTGAAAATTCAACTCTAATCCCTAAACTCTGAAATATCAACTCTAAAACCCTAAACCCTGAAACTTCAACTCTCAATCCTAAACCCTGAAATATCAACTCTAAAATCCTCAAACCCGAAACTTCAACTCTAAACCCTGAAACATCAACTCTAAAACCTTAAACCCTGAAACTTCAAATCTAAACTCTAAATCCTGAACTCTATAACCCTAAACCCTGATGTTTTACCTCTAATCCCCTAAAACATCAACTCTAAAACCCTAAACCCTGAAACTTCAACTCTAAACCCTGAAACATCATCTCTAAAACTTTAAACCCTGAAACTTCAACTCTAAAACCCTAAACTCTGAACTTAAACTCTAAATCCTGAAACATCAACTCTAAAAATTTAAAACCTGAAACTTCAACTCTAAAACCCTAAACACTGAAACTTCAACTTAAAAACTCTAAACCTTGAAAATCCAACTCTAAAACCTTAAACCCTGAAACTTCAACTCTAAACCCTGAAACTTCAACGCTACACCCTAAATTTTGAAACTTCAACTTTAAAACCTAAACGCTGAAAAATCAATTCTAAACCCTGAAACTTCAACTCTAAACCCTAACCCTGAAACTTCAACTCTAAACCCTAACCACTGAAACATCAACTTTAAAACCCTACACATGAAACTTTAACTCTGAGCCTTAAACACTGAAACTTTCACTTTAACCCCTGAAACATCAATTCTAGAACTCTAAACCATGAAACATTATATATATTTTTATTAGATAAAAATATATATTTATATATAATGTGATTTCATAAAACCAAATCACATAAATAATGTTGATATTAAAAACTCAAATATTATTTCCTTGGAAACATGATATTAAACAACACGAAAATAATATTTTCATATATTCAAAGTAATAAAAATATTTTTTATATATCTATCTATTTTCTTAAATGATTACTTAAAACAATTAAGTAACATAAACTGATAAATGTTTAATTGACCAAAAATCATTAATGAAATAATCTTGATATTAAAAATGAATACTATTTATTTGAAAACATAATATCAAACAAAATGAAAAATCTATTTTTTAAAAGTAATAAAATATTTAAGTAACATAAATTAATATATGTTTAACTGACCAAAATAGTTAATAATTAGTATTATTGAAATATTTTATTTGTTTTTCAAATATTTAACTGTCTATAATATCTTTAATTACAGTAAAAAAAATATCTATAAATTATATTTTAGTTATGATTTCTCAAATACAATTACAGTCTATTTACTACTTATTTTTAAAATATATTAATTTTTAAACTAATAATAAACATCTTCTTATCAAATAATTATAAAATATATATTTTTAAAATATAACACTGTATACTTTAACAAAGTAATATATTATAATTTATCATTGGTAAAATTGTTTGTATTAATATTGAATTTTATTTTAAAATATATTATTTTTTTGTGTTTGTGGAACCTAGTATAACTATAGTCAAAATATCAAAGCAAATCTGAATTCCCATTTTTAAGATTATTAAAGATAAAGTCAGCTTACCATACCTTAATCAATGGCATATATTTATTTAGATTATATAAAATATTTTAATTATATTAAATATTGATATGTGTTCATGTGCTTTCAAAAATGTATTAATTACTTATCTATGTAACTTCCATTTGATAAACATAAATTATAGGATGACACAAAACATATTAACAAATGAAAATAAAATATTAACCAACTGATACAATTTAGTTCTTTAGTAAAATTTACATACATGCTTGTGATTTCATTATATTATTGTTATATTAACTGATATAATTTGGAATCAAACACTTTAGTTTATTTTCTACTTTATTCTAAGCAAAATATCTTGAACTATATATAATTTTCCTAAAATATATTTACATATCTCAGAGAACAACCAACCAAAATGCAAATAAGAAAATAAATCAAATTTGTAATATATTTAGAAAAAAAATAGTTTAGTTTAATTTAGAGAAATAGCTGCAATCCAATATACTCAAATGGTAACTAAATAAACTATAAAAACAACAAAACCGACTACATATAACATGTCAAAATCATATGTCGAATTGAAGTAATATAATATTTTTAATATAAATTATGCATATAAATAATAAATTAATTTTAAATTAAAAGTAAATAACAATCAGTTATTATAATATATTTACTTTATAAATATCAATACCCGTGTATGAGCACGAAAAAATTATCTAGTATATATATATACACTGAATTAAATTGTTTTAGATTGGATTTCTATTATAATATTTCATTGTTCCACAAATTTACCTAATATGCTTCTAAAACATAGACTTATGATACCAATTACTCTCTCTAAGTTTGTTATTTTTCCACATATGGAAGCCAATCTAAAAAACTGAAAATCAATCCCAGTATTTGTGTGTTATGCTCCTTAAATTACAGGTTCGGCTCTGCCCAAAGGCTACGGCTTCCCTCAACCTGAAGAAAGCAATCTGAGGAAACATATCATTCAGTTACGCGCAAGGCTTTCCGCAATTCGACAACTTATCCTAAATGTAAGTTTTGTCCTTCTAATTTCTCTTTCTAATTATAGTGTTTCATAATTTTAATTATGGTTTAACATGGTGCAATCGAACAGTGTTTGGAATCTCGAGAATGTTTTGCATTCACTTGAGGGAATTAGTAGAAATACCGATCCGGCCGATGTTCTTGGAGGAAATATCTAGAAATAAATTTTACTGTTTGGTTTAAACTTATCTTAGAAATATTTATGTCCTTTGTAAGGGATATTCTTAGACATATTGATATATTTTGTAAGGGATAATTCTATTACTTTCATGATGCTTTCTGTTCTAATCAAAACTTATGCTATATTCCGTTGGAATGGTGATTTTGATAACTCATTTCATGAAGCTTTAATGAACCATTTTCATGTGATCTTCTTTAATAGTAAAGATGTGTCTCTGTTTTCTACAAAATCAATTAATAGTTATTTTACAAAAATATATATTATTTTACGGTTCTTTTATAAGATTTTAGAAAAGTAAAATAACTTATTCTCTTTTTGAAACAAAAACGTTTTTTAAATCTATTTGAAAAATTAAACAAAATAGCTTTGTATACTATTTTTGACACATGCACAATCTTAAATTATTTACCGACACATGCCGTGATTAGAATATAGCATTTAGCATTTTTTTTTAAAATCATACTTTACATAATAAGTTTTTTTTTCTGAAATACTAAACAAAATATAAATGTAAAATTTTGTGTAACAGTAAATTTTATTTTGTAAAATCATAAAAATGTAAAAAAATATTGTTTTGTAAGAATATTGTTTTTCTGCTAAATCTCTTTAAATTTTAAACATAAGAGATTTGTCACAATCTTAAATTCTATTGACATGTATTATGATCATGTTAATTATAAATTTTGAAGAATTTTATATTTCGATTATATAAAATTAAAATTATACTTTATTAATATGTAGTTATATGCGTTTCTATTTCTTAATTTTTATTTTTAATTAAAATATGTTTTTTTCAGACAACAACATAGTATATATAGGAATTATCTTTTTATTTTAAAATCTATTTTTGGATTCTGAAATATCACTTTGTAAATAATAATATATTTCACTCTTCGGTCAAATAAATACTTAATATTATTTCTCTCTCTTTTTCATGGGTTAAATTATAATTTCTCTTTTTTGTGGATCAAATAATAGTTTATCTCAATTTTATTTTGGTTAAATAATAATTTGATTCTTTTTTGTCAAAGAATAATTTGACTCTTTTTTTATGGGTCAAATAATAATCTATTTCACTTTTTTAATAAAATAATAACTTACCTTACTTTTATTTTGTGGGTCACATAATAATCTACTTTCTTATTCGTGGGTCAAATGATAATATGCATTCTTTTTTTTGTAGATCATATAATAGTTTGTCTCCTTTTTTGTGGATCAGATAATAATCTTTATTCTGGTCAAACAATAACTTTCTTTATTTTATGTTTTTTGGTCAAATAAGAACTAGCTTATCAAGTTGAAGAAATCGCTATCTCAAAACCTCTATTATAAGAGCCTTGAAAATCTCTCCAGCTTACTCTACCTTAGTTTTAGTTAATAAAGGAAAGATTAACTAAACAAGAAAATGAATAAGACAATCTTTCTTCATCTCTTGTCCTTCGTCCTCTTCTTTTTTCACGCGTTTGCGTTGACAAGTGTCAAAAGTAACTGGAATCCTAGCATGGATGTTAAGGATCCCGAGTGGACTCCCATCAAAGACGTTAAAGACCCTCACATCATAAAGCTCACTGAATTTGCAATCTCCGAGAATTTCAGACACACCAAACATATATTGAAGTTCGTGTCGGTTGTTAAGGGCGTATTTCTTACAGGGTTTCCTGATGACAAAAATTTTATTTCTTACCAAATTGTGTTCGCGGCCAACGATGGCGGCAGCAGCGGAAACAAAAACTACAAGGCAGTTGTAAATGAAAACAATTCAGGATTAGCACTCGTGGGATTTATTCCATGTGAGCGTGAATTCTATAAATGTAATCTCTAATATATAGCTAAATAAAAAAATAAGAATAATATTAAATGGCAAAATACAATAATTGCATCTTTTTTGAAACTTGAAATTCCTGTGGATATTCTTCTATCTTTTATAAGTATAATAATGCAAGAGCATTCTCTGAACTCCTCCATTTCAAACCAAATACAGTTAAAGATAATCCAAACGTATGTAAAAATAACAAAAAATTAAACGGAAGGAACCAATACAAATTTAAGCATATACGAAGATTGGGTAATCACATAGCAGATCTGATCAGCTAGAAACTCCAACTTTTCTTATATTGTAAAAATGGTTATCTTAAAGATGTACTTTAATTCTCTTCTTGTAAAAACTGTTTTTGATGTCAATATAAAAATAATTGACAAAAATGTTGATATTTTAACCAAAGTAGAAATTTTGTTAATTTGATATATATGTTTTTTCTTTTGTTTAGTTGTAGGATGTTTAGTTTTTGTTTGATTTTATTCCGTTTTCAAAGTTACACTTCCAAAAAGAATTTTTTCCCTTGCTTTTTATCTTTGAAAATAATTATCATGTTTTAGGTAGGATATCCTCCCAAGACCAAACGTACGAGGAAAGCAATCCGGAAGGGTTTTCTCCCAGGACCATTACGTTTTACTAGACGTTAAAATTGTGTTTTACTAGAGTGAAGCTCGCTCTTATCTTCCTTTCTAGTCTATCATGTTTTCTTTTGCTTGTTTAACCCCATGCTTGTTTAAATTTAAACTAGGTAGATGGTTGCGTATAAATATATTTTAGAAAATTTAGATGTGATGTTGTATCTAAATTTAAGAGATTGAATCTATTTTCAGCATTACTTTTTAAGGTGGTAGATATTTGTAAACGAATGATATATAAATACCTTTTGATTAGTTTAGAACTTTTTAAACTTATATTGCTATTGAGTTTGGTTAGAAACAAATATATATCAATTTTAGATTATATATTGATGTAACATTGTTTGGGTTGTTTAGCAATAGATGTAATTAGTTCTTAGTTTTTTTCTTTATCTGAATTAGATAAAGTAAAAAAAAATCAAACAATTAACTATAATTTTTAGAGATGAAAGACATGTCAATAAGAAATTAAACTGTATTTTAAATATATAACCGATGAAACTCAGAGTTTGTGTGTGGCAGAGACATCAGCATCTCCTTGGACTACTCAGTTGCCTCACAAACTAGAGGAAACCATCGTCTAGATACAACCCTTGCCTCAAGTGTCTACTCTTCGCTGCTATCGGTCTTATAGCAGTACATGATCCTGCGTATCCAACTATTGATATCTCCATTGTAGATGCAGATCCGGTCAAGAGATCAGTGGGAACATTCGGTTGCGTTATCAAGGTTCGAACGTAGTTCAATTCGTTGTTTCTTCCCCTGTTTTAGCAATGAACAGACCGTTTTGCAAGCATAAGCTAAAACGTTACATATACATTTAGATATTCCTATTAAATTTATCATCTACAGTACCCTTGTTGTTTCAAATGAAGTTTGTATTTGCGTGTTTACATCTTAAACTGCTCTGCTGTGTCCTTATGGACATGATAAGGACATTGAGCTGTCCACTTGTTGAAGAAAAGAATAAGTTGGCAGTGAATCTACAAAGCCAAAAATATCAATATAACAAAAACAAGTGAAAAGACATGTAGATACGATGAATCACACGTGGGAGAATATCATTATATAGGAAGTTATAGTCACATATCATGCAAATAGTAGCTAGAAACACAGTTTGATTGCCAAAATTTTGAGTCTCACCTCATCTAGTTATTCTCATCAAACGAGTTATCATTCGATAATATTACTACAAATTAGTTTTTTTAACTGTTTGAACCTGTTAAATGGCCTTTAGGTAAATGCATAATACACTATTAAACATTATAATACATTTCAGGATATGTTTTGTTCACGGTGCATGGAAGGAACACGATAAATTCTCAGGATAAAGATGGTTCTGTAGAGCTGTTGGTTCAGATGAAGAGATGATGAAGGCAATAAATCTCCGGCGAAGTTTATCCGCTTTACATGCAGAATGTAAACCTTTGATATGGGCTATGTAGTGCATGAAGACCCTTAATTTCTCAGAAATAGTTTTTGCAACAAACTGTTCTCAACTGGTGAAGAAGGTGTCTTCACCTGACGAATGGCCAGCATTTACTACACACTCAGAGGAGTTCCAATGTAGTAAGATTTTCTTCCCTACCTTCAAAATCCGACATATTTCGAGAGCTCATAATCTAGTGGCGGACAAACTTGCACGAGGTGCTAGGAGTTCTCCTACTGCTATGTTATATGTCGATTACTTGTCTCCGGTTTGGTTCTCTGAACCGGCTGAATGAGTATCATAGTTTAATTTATTGTTGTCAAAAAAACATTTATCTGAAACGACCATAAAATTATGGATGGCAGTCAGGATTGGCAATCTGTAGAGTTAATTATCATGTACTAGTGTTGTTGATTACTTATTTACCTTGGTGATGGAGATGCAAATGAGAATGATGACAACATCATACATAATAAATATAATATATTCTCAACGAATCATATTTGTGAACCTTTTAATCATTTGTAAGATGGTTTAATTTAAGTTTAGGTAACTATAGCTTAGATTCAATAAAAATGAAAAAGTTATGTTGAAATATTAATTTGGTTTAAAATATACATAATTTATTTATTTAAAAATATTCAAAACACAGGTAAAATACAGAAATAGCAATATTGTATAACTTTCTATCTTATTATATAAAGCTTGATTTTTTAGAGTGTTTAATTAACATGATCATGACATGTGTCAATTAATTTATTAAATTGTGACATGTGTCAAAAATATGTTACAAATTATAGTACTTGTGAATGCAAATATTTGTTTAATGAAAAATCTTTTAAAAAAGTTATTATATAAAGTTTGGTTCTTCAAACTTGTTAATTAATATAATCATATGACATGTGTCAATTACTTTATGAAATTGTGGATGTGTGATAATATAAATAATTATTTGATAGAAATTAGATTTTTTTTCTTAAATTTTAAACAAAAGATAATTGTAAAAGTTTATAGGATAATACTTTTAATTTTCTAAAATCCTATACAAAAAATTTTAAAAGTATTTCATACCATTTTTATTTTAAATAAAAGGAGGATTTATAAATAATAATTGTTTCCTTTTTAAAAAAGCCTAACAAAGATAAAATTAGCTATTTATAGTATTTAAAAAAATATTCATGATATGTATGATGCTAAGACTATTAAATAAAAATATCAAAAATAAGGATATTGTGGTAATTGATATTTATTAGTGTTTGGTCATATTAAAAATCAAATATATGTTTGATATATATATATATATATATATATATATATATATATTCATGTGTGCTCATAAAAAATTGATTATTATTATTTTCACCGTACATATGTTTAGTTAAAAACAAATCAAGCTTCATCGTTATCTTATTACATTTTTTTACTATGTAGTATTTTCTAATTCATTTTTATATAATGTTATTATCAAATATATCATTAATAAATAATGAATCAAGAAAATTATATAATATCAGATAAATTTTATAAAGTATTAATTTGGTAAATAAGTAAGTGTATAATATTGTCATTGCTTCTTAGCCTTATTTAACTTCCAAATTTGTTTTTTTTATTTCATTTTAATTCTTATTTTGGTTTGAATATTTATGTATATATGTTTTTTCTAGCTCTAATTACAAAGATGATAACAATTCATCTATGCATGATTATTAAAAAAAATATTAACTGAAACTAATTTGTGAAAATGAGTTCTTAATTATAAAATAATTTCATATAACATATGCAAAATCAATTTTAAATTATAATAAAATATTTTTAATACTTTTATTAAACTAAAATATCAAATAAAGCATGTTGCAACGCACATGCTCAAATCTAGTGTCTTGATATATGTTATTTTTGTTTGTCTATAATATATGTATCTCTATAATATTATTTGAGAAGTCATTTTTCAATGTGTCCCGCTCATGTGAACTCTCACGCTGGTTGATTACACTGATACGGTTAATAAATTAAAAATATTACATTTAAATACAATTTTAAAAAACCTTTGAAAAATTTCCAGATAACATATATCATAAAAAGGAAACATTTATATAAAAAGAATTTAAAAACAAAAATCTCTATAATATTATTTGAGAAGTCAGTTTCCTAAGTGTCGTGTTCACGTTAACTCTCGCGATGGTTGATTACACAGATACTGTCAATGAGTTATTAGATTTTAAGAATTTTCAAAATAATAAAAATATATATGTTCATGCACATTCAAAAATTTATCAGTTACACTTTATTTTCTAATATTTTTTTAAAAATCAACATATAATTTGATAAATATTATGAAAATACATGTATATTTAAGGGATAAATAAAACTAATTTGATTTGACATTACTAAAATAAAGAGTAAATAAATATTATGAAAATACATGTATATTTAAGCGATAAATAAAACTAATTTGATTTGACTTAACTAAAATAAAAAATAATTATACTTCAATTTTAATTTAAAAATATATTAACTCTATATACTCACAAAATTAATGACTCGACTAATCTAATTTATATCCAAAATTAAACATCTAAATACAATAAGAACATATAATTTTATAATAATAATAATAATCTATTTAATTATATATATATAAATTAGAGGTTGACTCAAAGAATATTAAAAAGAAAAAGAAAATATTAACTAATTACAATTTAATTCTTTTTAGAATTTATATATATGCATGAGACTTCAAAATATTATCATTGTATTCATTTATGTAATTTTGAATCAAACACGTCAGCTTATTATTTATTTCACTTTAAGTATATATATATATATATATATATATTAAGTTATACATAATTTAATTAAAATATATTTACATATCTAAGAATATGTTACATATCTAAAGACAATAACCAACCAAAATGAAAATAAAAAATTAATCAAAGTTTTATTATATTTAGAATAAAAACAAATTATAACTGAATTCGATAAATAGATATTATCCAATATACCAAATTGCCAAACCGACTATTGATCCAAAAAATATTTAAACCAAAAATAATATATCCAAAGTCATATGTATAATTAGAATAATATATTATTTATTAATATAAACTATACATATAAATTGATTCAAAACTAAAATTAAATATCAATCAATTATTATAAAATTTACTTTCATGAATATTCATACTCGTGCATGAGCACGGGAAAATCACCTAGTATATGTAATATGACTTCATTAAAAAGGAATTCACAAAATATTAATATTTTATTTCAAATATATTTTTAAATAACATAAAATCTACTTTTGAAATAATAAAATACTTTCTATATTTTTTTATTAGATAAAAATATATATTAATATATAATGTGATTTCATAAAACCAGATCACATATATAATCTTGATCTTAAAAACTGAAATATTATTTCCTTGGAAACATGATATTAAACAACACGACAAAATAATATTTTCATATATTCAAAGTAATAAAAATATTTTGTTATATATTGATATATTGGTTTTTTGGCACATTATATGTATGTCCTACTAATGGTTTTCAAGGTTTTATCGAGTCTTTCTAGTCCTTTTGAGTCATTATAGGTCTGAGGATCAAATAGGCGAGAAGAATGATCGGATGGAGTGAAAGAAGTGAAAAAGTTCATGACTTGAAGGTTTTCACAACCGGAACAGTCAGACAGACTGTTCCCGCGTGAGCGGAGCAACCTGATGGCATGTTCCCAGATACCTAAGGAACTAAATATTCTATTTCGGATTTTTCCCTAGTTTTTCCCTATTTTCCCCCTAGCCGCCTGTGGCTCTTATATATACTCCTATCCTTTTTACTTTTCTTTCTACCTTAGTTTTACGCAATAAAACGCTAGAGAGTTTTGTGATTTGGCGATTTGCTACTTGTAAGGGAGAAGACTTCATCTATCTCCTAGAGAAGATTATCCTGAACCCCCTGATTTCTATTATCTATTGCATGCAGTTTTATTCAGAAATCATGCCTCTCTATTCTTTTGTTATGTCTGAGTAGTCACCGATTTTGTTTAGGGTTCTAGGCTTTTGGAATCGTGAGCTGAAGCATAAATAAGTCATCTTAAGATTGCTACATTCATATATGCTTTTATTGCTTGCATTGAACTGATCACTTAGTGCATGAATTAGGGTTAATCGATTGCTAACCGTTGGTTGATAACTTGATATGATTTGAATGAGATTTGCATCCCTAATTAGCGATAGTAGATATTAGGTTGTATTGTGAACTTATCGGATTTGATCTCTAAGGCTTGCTGTTGTGTCTTGATCCAAACGAGAGTGTAGGTATCAAGACCGATTTGCAAAGAGAACCAATACCACAAAAGTGGGTTGGTCTACTCCGAGTGATCCAAGTATAGACCTACATAAACTGGACTTGAATAATTGCTTGGCTTGCGAGTTCCTTGCCTGAAAATAAACCCTAGACTAGCGCCTTTAATCAATTTGAAAACAACTCACCTGTTACTTTCTTGATATGTTACTTTAAACATTTAAATCCCACAACTATTTTAGCTTAATTCTGAACCCTTATAAGTAATTTATTAAGGTTTATGAATCATTTATAAGAGTTTATAATCATTTGTAGTGATTTATAAACCATTTATAAGGATTTATATATCATTTTTACAGAATTTCTATATCTTTTATAAGAGTTTATAAATCATTTAAAAGAGTGTATATATCATTTATAAAAAAAATTATATATCATTTATAGAAGTTTATAAATGATTTATTAACATTTATAAATCATTCAAAAACTATGTCTTCAATCTAGTAACAAGCGAAAGTTTAGATCTTCAGAGAATTCGACGTCTGTCTTTTGTGGTTGCAAAGACTTTACATTTTGATGTAAGGAAGTATCTCACTATAGTCCTCAGTCATCACCAACCAAACACAACAATACCAATAGCCATAACAAGCAATTTTATTCCATCTCAAGATCAGAAAACCCAATCTAGATCTAATCAAAACCAGAACTGAACTCAATGAAAACATAAGGAAGACCCAGAATCTAAAGCTCAGAGAGCTCATTAAACAACAGATTTTTTTTTTTTGAAAAAACACAAACTGATAGGTTCAATAAGGTATTTTACAGAAAGAAGAAGGGAAACGAAGTGTGTGGGACAAGTAATAGGGCCGAGGAAAGTCTTTTGCAAGAAGAATATGAGGAGATGGAAACTTCTGTTTGAGAAAGAGCCTTTAAGGCGTGGGAGTTTTAATTCGAATAAAGAGAGACGTTGGAACCTTCGGGTTAGGAAAGAGGCTTTGCCATTATGGAGTATCCATTATAAATAGTAGTTGTGAGTTTGTTAGAGGTTATGCTTTGATGTTGTTTGTTACGGATGTTATGAGTTTGTACTTCACCGTTGCTATGAGACGAGTGTGTTGATCTAAGTTCCTCATGAGAGCTTAGCTCAATTCACTATCAAAGCTGTAACTCTTTCTTTAATTCAATAAAGATTACAAGTGTTTCTCTCTTTACATAGATCTATAGTATATCATTGGTGCGGCGAAACTTGATCGGAACCACCACGTAGTGACGAAATGGTGGAAACAAGGATCGGGAGAGGACAACGAGCTCAGAATCGGCGAAATCTTTAGATCTACAACAAATCTAAGATGATATTGCAATGGCGAATCTCAACTATGAGAAGATGGATTGGAATGATCAAACAACGACGGGGAAGCTCGATTCGATGACGGCGAAGGTTGATTCGTTGGAGAGACAAGTTGTGGTGCTTGGTATGGATTCGAATCTGTGATTTGGAGCTCTCGAAAGTCAAATGACCTTGATTGCTGCGACACTAGCTATAATCGAGGTGAATTCCGTTATCAATCAAAGACCTGGAAAGGAGATCGTATTTCCATCACAACCGCAACCACGTCAGGTACTGATCCTTAACTCTGAACCGGAAGTATCTCCATCACAGCTAGGTTATCGAGGAATGCAACATACTTTGGTGAACCGGGATAAAATGTTGAGAAAAGTGGAGATGCCTGTGTTTTCTGGTCAGTTACCTTTTGATTGGATTTCACGTGTGGAGAGGTTCTTCGGGATTGGTAACTATAGTAATGAAGAGAAGATGAACTTGGTTTCGTTGAGTTTGGAGGGACTTATGTTCAATTGGTTTAATGGAGAAGTTATCAACGATCCGTTTGGGAGTTGGGAGCAGTTCACAGACAGGATGCTGGAGAGATTTGGTGGTCCAATTGATAATGATCCCGCAGCAAGATTGTTTTGTTTGAAACAAGAAAGAGATATTGTTGACTATGTGAATGAGTTTGAGGCCTTGAGCAATCAAGTTAGTGGGGTCGATGAGAAGAATCTAATCAAAGTGTTCTTTAATGGTCTCAACCCGAAGATGAAGGAAGTTATACGCATGAAGGAACCAGTGACCTTAACTGATCACAAGCTTGCCATTTTAAAGATGCAGAGCACAGATTTTTGTAAGGTGGTTAGTTCAGCTACGGGTAGTGGCGGACAGAAAGGTTTTCAACATCATACAAATTACTGTCACTCAACTGAGTAAGAGTGGAGATAATCAAAAGACTGACACGGGAGCAAATAAGGAGAATGCACCATAACAAAGAAACAATCTGAGACCTCGGTTACAGTTTTCTGATACAGAACTTGATCGTATGAGGAAGGACAAAATCTGTTTCAGTCTTTGTAAGTGTACATTAAGATTCATAAAGATTCTATAAGGGTTTGTTAAATTTTTATAAGGTTTATGAAGCCATTTGTAAGAGTTAATATATGACAGTTTATAAATTATATAATAAGGATTTTATCATGAATAAAAATGAATTTCTAAAGATTTATAAATCAACTTCTAAACCCTTAAATTAGTTTATAAGCCTTTGTAAATTAGTTTATAAACTCTTATAAATTAACTTATAAACCTTTATGAATCATTTTATAAGCTTTTTATACATTAACTTAGTAACCTTATTAAATTAGTTTATAAAACTTTATTAATAAACTTATAAACCTTTATGAATCATTTTATAAGCTTTTTATACATTAACCTAGTAACCTTATTAAATTAGTTTATAAACCTTTACAAATCAGTTTACAAACCTTATAAATGATTTTATAAATTCTTATTAATTAGTTATAAGTTTTTATAAATTAGTTTATAAGCCTTTATAATTTGTTTATAATCATGGTAAAAGTCATTTATAATCATAGTTCAATAATTAGTTTGTAAACCCTTTTAAACCTTCTAACTATTACGAATGACTAAAATGGTTAGAAGAAATACAAGAAAATACATAAACATTGCATGAGTTAAAATGAAAAATGGTCAGAAGAGATGACATATGTTCTAGAGAGTTGGTGAATATTAGAAAATGAAAAAGTGGTCGCGAGATGATTCACAGTAAGCAAGTAACCGCTTTTTCTTCTTCAAAGAAGATCAGCTACGTGTCCTCAACAACCACATTGTAGAATTTCTGAATATGAAAAAGCATTCTCTCAACATCGCGAGTCACAAAGTTAATCGCCACGCCATTCGTCCCAAACCTCCCACTTCTTCCAAACCTCCCAAGCCTCGAGCTTCCACCACTCTTCTTTCTCCACGTTCACGTAGAACTGCTTGAAACCTTCAAGTGTTAGCTCATTACGTTTCACCAAGATTCTCACTGGTTTGCTCATGAACTTCCTTGTGATCTCAAGAGCTTCTGGTGGCATTGTAGTTGAGAACAGAACACTCACAACTTGAATCTGGTAAGGGAAGCTGGAATCTGTCATAGATCTGCACATGAAAACAATGTTATAACCAAAGCAAAAATCTGAGTTTAACCATAACATAAACAGACAAAGATGCCAGCTTGACAAACCTGATCCTTGAAACCACGGGAGAGCATTGCATCAAGGACAAACATTAAGATACCCTCAGAGTCAGAGACAACAAACCTAAGCTTTGGCAAGGGTATGAACGACTGCATTGTACACATTTCTATCTAGCTCTATACACTTCTTTCGAATATATAGCAAGATATCATGCTTGACTTCTATATTTCCCATCTTCATCCAGACTCGTTTAGCTTCCCCGGGCTACTTATCACATAATGCCATCCACTGAGAACAATGTTGAAAATATTAGTGTTTGAGTCAAACGGACACGTATCCTTTGTTACAGTTAAAAATGTCAAATGCTCAACAGATTCCTACTATAGGTAATGTGTCCTCCTTGGTTTCCAAGAAAAAAAAAAAAAAACTTGAACGAAAGAAGATAAGAGTTTGATGATTCAACAGTCACTGTTCGTCCAACCAATACATACACTCCACCAATCTAAACTATGAGAAAGTGTGTACGAGATTACACATCAACAATTGAACACATTAATTATCCATAACGTACATCAACATCACTCTCCAGTCTCCACAAATTTTAATACCAAAACCAACACCAAGAACTGATATTACTTGAATAAAAGACACTACATGCAGGATGTCGAGTAAGGGAAGTTGCAAGCCTGAATCTTGTTAGAGCAGAGTCTGGAAACCAGGATCTGTCTCAGCAAGAGGAATAACACAGGCTGCTAAATACCTCCCACATGGCGAGAAATGGACTCCCATGCATTCATTTCACTGCAAAGATAAATGCACACAAATGTATCTCCTCCATTAACAAAAGTGACATATAAGGCAACTCGGGAAATAACCACCCTTGTTGTCAAAGGTAACTCACACGAAACTCTGTCTCTCTCTGAAGCGAGCTAATTGCTGAAATTGTCCAAACTCAAGTAACCTGGAGATGTTGCTCTAGTCATTGTGTAGTCTGATGAATCAATAATCACCTGCCACTTGTAGTTGATAAGAGTAACTATAACCCAATCCTCAACAAACAAAAAAACAGTTGAATGATGAAACTAAGACTAAACAATCTTCTTTAAGTAATCAGCGTTTACGTTAATGCTCCATCTTCTTTCTTCCTCACATATTGAATATATCCTTGTCTCTTTCCCACGTCTGCTATTAGCCTACTTATCGCTCTCTCTCCTTGGATCAATCTTCTTGATTATGATATCATCTGGTGATGGAGAAGATTCCAATGATGGCTCGCTTTTTGTTGCATTATTACTAGTACAAGGAGTTTCTCTTCCCCCTCTTGATTGGAGTCTCAGATCCCTCCTCGTCTTCCTTCTGGTAACTATTCCACAGCTTACCAACGGTTCTGTATGTGTCATCAGCTTCTAATCCAGCAAAGATCTCGTTGTTTTTCCCTTGAGATAAATACGACGAAAAAGATCATTTTCAGCATATTATATTTCGTTTCATAAGCTCTTTCTTTAGTGTCAAACTTCTTGACTTGTCTTCATCATCACCAGACTCCTCTGTCTCACTAGCAGCATCAACCACCAAACTCTGTTCCCACATACCAAAACCCATTGATGTTATAAATCATTCGTATTGCTACAACAAGAACAGACACCAGAGGCAAGCCTCGGACAGTGTTGTCGAAGAAGCACAATAGTGTGTGCTTGTTATCTCGCCGAGTTCGCCTGAGATCTCATGGAGCTCGTCTCAATTTGATATTGCCACGAAGATTCGAAGAAGAAATAGATCGATTAATGAAATGAAGGGTAATAGTACTTTTGCATATTAAAAATTAATAGTAGTAAAGTTGATTAAGGTATTTTACCAAAAAAAAAAAAAAAGGTTGATTAAGGTATAAATACCAGCAAGTATACTAGATTAGACAAATTCCCTATAATAATTTAGTAACATAAACTGATATATGTTTAACTGACCAAAAATAGTTAATAAAATAATCTTGATATTAAAAATGAAATATTATTTATTTGAAAACATAATATCAAATAACATGTATTCAAAGTAATAAAATATTTTTATATATCTATCTATCTTCTTAGATGATTACATAAAATATTTAATTAACATAAATTAATATATGTTTAGTTGACCAAAAATAGTTAATAATTAGTATTATGGGAAATTCATATTTGCCACTAACAAAAAATCATTTTCAAAAATACCTTGTTTAGTACAAGATAAAAGATTCTTATACCCTTATATTCTATATATATATATATATAATAAATAACTTTTTTTGAATAATACTTTTTTGAAATTTGAATCTTAAACCCTAAAACATCAACCATCAACTCTAATCCCTAAACCAACAATTTAAAACCCTAAACCCTAAATCCTAATACATCAACTCTAAACCCTAAATCATCAACCCTAAACTCTAAACCCTAAAACATCAAATCTAAACCCTAAAACCTTAAAACATTAACTCTAAACTCTAAATACTAAAACATCAACTCTAAACCCTAAACCCTAAACATTCAACTCTAAACCCTAAACCTTATCTCACATACATCAAATCTAAACGCTAAACTCTAAAACATCAACTCCTTAACCCTAAATCCTAATACATCAAATATAAACGCTAAACCCTAAAAACTCAATTCTAAACCCTAAAACCTAAACCCTAAATCGTAAACCGTAGATATTCAACTCTAAAACTTAAACACTCAACTCTAAACCCTAAACTTTGCCTACCTCGCAATTTTAAACCCTAAACCCAAGAGTTTAGTGTTTTAGGGTTTAGTATTCAAATTTCAAAAATATAAAGTTTAGGGTTTAGGATTTAGAGTTGAAGGTTTAGGATTTAGAGTTGATGTTTAGGGTTTAATGTTGACGTTTGAGGGTTTAGGGTTTAAAGTTGATGTTTTAGGGTTTAGGGTTTAGAATTGATGTTTTAGGATTTAGGATTTTGGGTTTAGGGTTTAGGGTTTTTGAATTAGAGTTAAAGATTTGGGGTTTAGAGTTGATGTTTTAGGGTTTAGGGTTTAGAATTAATGTTTTTGGGTTTAGGATTTAGAACCGAAGGTTTAGGGTTTCGTAGTTAGAGTTTAGAGATAAGTGTTTAGATTTGTATGTTTAAGGTGTGTTTTAGGGTTGGGAGTTGATGATTTAGGGTTTAAAGTTGATATTTTAAGGTTTAGGGTTTAGAGTTGAGGTTTTAAATTTAAATTAGTTGATCCTAGGCTATTTTGGTTAAGTTAATTTAAGGTAATAAAAGTCTTTTACCCTTTAATAAAAGTGATGGTAAAAATGATTGTTGTAAATATGAAAAAGGTATTACGATAATGGTATATTTAACAATTTCCTTAGTATTATTAAAATCTTTTATTTGATTTCATATATTTAACTGACTATAATATCTTTCAATTACAGTAAAAAATATCTATTTATTATATTTTACTTATGATTTTTCGAATACAATCGCAGTTTATTTACTACTTATTTTTAAGAGACATTAATTTTTAAAAGAATAATAAACATTTTCTGATGAAATAATTATAAAATATTTTTTTAAAAACATAACACTATATACTTTAAAAAATTAGATATATTATATTTTATCATTGGTAAAATTATTTTTTATTAATATTAAATTTTATTTTAAAATATATGATTTTGTGTTTGTGGAACCTAGTATAACTATAATCAAACTATCAAAGCAAATCTGAATTCTCATTTTTAAGACTATTTAAACTAAATTCAGTTTACCATTCCGTAATCTAAGACGTAAACTTATTTAGAATATATAAATTATTTTAATTATATTAAATATTGATGCATGTTTATGAGCTTCCAAAAATGTATTAATTATTTATCTATGTAACTTCCAATTGATAAATATAAATTATACGATGACAGAAAACATATTAACATTGCATATAAAATATTAACCAACTGATACAATTTAGTTCTTTAGTAAAATTTATGTACATGCATGTGATTTCATTATATTATTGTTATATTAACTGATATAATTTGGAATCAAACACTTTCGTTTATTTTCTATTTTATTCTAAGCACAATATCTTAAGTTATATATAATTTGCCTAAATTATATTTACATATCTCAGACAACAACCAACCAAAATGAAAATATGAAAATTAATCAAAATTTTAATATATATATAGGCAAATGATAACTAAATCAACTGTAAAAATAATAAAACCGACTAGATATAACATGTCAAAATCATATGTCGAATTGAAGTAATATAATATTATTAATATAAATTATGCATATAAATTATAAATTAATTTTAAATTAAAAGTAAATAGAAATTAGTTATTATAATTTATTTACTTTATAAATATCTATACTCGTGTATGAGCACGAAAAAATCACCTAGTATATATATATATATATATATATATATACACACTTGATTAAATTGTTTTAGATTGGATTTCTATTATAATATTGCATTGTTCAACAAATTTACCTAATATTCTTCTAAAACTTAGATTTATGATACCAATTACTCTCTCTAAGTTTGTTATTTTTTCCACATATGAAGCTAATCTACAAAACTGAAAATTGTTCTCAGTATTTGTGTGTTGCTCCATAAATCACAGGTTCAGCTCTGTCCAAAGGCTACGGCTTCCCTCAACCTGAAGAAAGCAATCTGAGGAAACAAATCATTCAGTTATGCACAAGGCTTTTCGCAATTCCACAACTTATCCTAAATGTAAGTTTTGTCCTTCTAATTTCTCTTTCTAATTATAATGTTTCATAATTTTATTTATGGTTTAGCATGGTACAATCGAACAGTGTTTAGAATCTCGAGAATGTTTTGCATGCACTTGAGGGAATTAGTAGAGATACCAATCCGGCCGATGTTCTTGGATGCAATATTTAGAGATATATTTTACTGTTTGGTTTAAACTTATTTTAGACATATTGCTGTCCTTTGTAAGGGATAATCTTAGACATATTGATATATTTTGTAAGGGGCAATTTATTACTTTCATGATGCTTTCTATTCTAATCAAAACTTATGCTATATTCCAATGAAATGGTGATTCTGATAACTCATATCATGAAGCTTTAATGACCCATTTCATGTGCTCTTCTCTAATAGTAAAGATGCGTCTCTGTTTTCTACAAAATCAATTAATAGTTATTTTTAAAAATATTATTTTACGGTTCTTTTATCGGATTTTAGAAAACTAAGATAACTTATTTTCTTTTTGAAACAACATCTATTTTTCTAAATCTATTTGAAATCTTAAACAAAATAGATTTGTATACTATTTTTGACCCATGCACAATCTTAAATTATTTATTGACACATGCCGTGATTATGCTAATTAGCATTTTTTTAACAAAATTTTATATAATAAGATTTTTTCTAAAATACTAAACAAAATAAAAATAGAAAATTTTGTGTAATAGTAATTTTTATATTCTAAATTACTAAAAATGTAAAAAATATTATTTTGTAAGAACATTTTTTTCTTCTAAATATCTTTAAATTTTAAACAGAAGAGATTTGTCACAATCTTAAATTCTATTGACATATATTATGATCATGTTAATTAGCAATTTTGAAGAATCAAATTTTATATAATTTGACTATATCAAACTAAGATTTTACTTCATTAATATTTAGTTATATGTGTTTCTATTTCTTAATTTTTATTTTTAATTAAAATATGTTTTTCAGACAACAACATAGTATATATAGGAATTATCTTTTTCTTTTAAAATCTAATTTTGGATTCTGAAAAATCACTTTGTGAATAATAATATGTTTTACTTTTCGGTCAAATAATTACTTAAATAATATTTTCTCTCTCCCTTTTTCATGGGTCAAATTAAAATTTCTCTTTTTTGTGGGTCAAATAGTAGTTTATCTCAATTTTATTTTGGTTAAATAATAATTTGATTCTTTTCTTGTGGATCAAACAATAATCTGTTTCACTTTTTTTTTTGTCTAATAGTAATTTGACTCCTTTTTACGGCTCAAATAATAATCTGTTTCACTTTTTCTAGTCAAATAATAACTTACCTTACTTTTGTTTTATGGGTCACATAATATTCTACTTTCTTTTTCGTGGGTCAAATGATAATCTTCATTCTTTTTTTGTAGGTCATATAATATTTTGTCTCCTTTTTTGTGGATCAGATAATAATCTGTCTTCTGGTCAAACAATAACTTTTCTTTATTTTATGTTTTTTGGTCAAATAAAAACTAACTTATCAACTTGAGAAAATCTCTATCTCAAACCCTCTATTATAAGAGTTCTGAAACTCTCTTAAGCTTACTCAACCATAGTTTTAGTTAATAAAGCAAAGATTAACTAAACAATAAAATGAATAAGACAATCTTTCTTCTTCTCTTGTCCTTTGTCCTCTTCTTTTTTCACACGTTTGCGTTGACAAGTGTCAAAAGTAACTGGAATCCTATCATGGATGATCCTGACTGGGCTCCCATCAAGGATATTAAGAACCCTCACATCATAAAACTCACTGAATTTGCAATCTCTGAGAATTTCAAACACACCATACATATATTGAAGTTCGTGTCGGTTATTAAGGGCGTATTTCTTGCCAAACCCCCTGGTGAAGAAAATTTTATTTCTTACCAAATTTTGTTCGCAGCCAATGATGGCGGCAGCAGCGGAAACAAAAACTACAAGGCAGTTGTAAATGAGGACAATTCAGGATTAGCACTCGTGGGCTTTATTCCATGTGAGCAAGAATTCTATAAATGTAATGAGTTCTCTAATATATAAAAAATAATAGTAATAATAAATGGAAAAATACAATAATTTCATCTCTTTTTTGAAACTTGAAATTCATGTGATATTCTTCTATCTTTTAAAAGTATAATAATGCAAGAGCGTTCTCTGAACTCCTCCGTTTCAATCCAATCACATTTAACGATAATTCAAACATACCTGAACAATAACAAAAAAATAAACAGAAGGAACCGGTACAACTTTAAGCATATACGACGATTGGATAATCACATAGCAGATCTGATCAGGTAGAAACTCCAACTCTTCTTATATTATAAAAATGGTTATCTTAAAGATGTACTTTAATTCTCTTCTTGTAAAAACTGTTTTTAATGTCAATATAAAAATAATTGACAAAAATGTTGATATTTTAACCAAAGTAAATTTTTTGTTAATTTGATATATATGTTTTTTCTAGCTCTAAATACAAAGATGATAACAATTTATCTATGCACCATGATTATTAAAAACAAATATTAGCTGAAATCTATGTGTGAAAACAAGTTCTTAATTATAAAATAATTTCATATAAAACATGCAAAACAATCTCAAATTATAAGAAATTTTTTTTTTTAATACTTTTATCAAACGAAATATCAAATAAATCATGTTGCAACACACATGCTTAAATCTAGTGACTTGATATATGTTATTTTAGTTTCTCTATAATATATGTATCTCTATAATATTATTTGAGAAGTCCTTTTTCATGTGAACTCTCACGATGGCTGATTACACAGATGCCCTTAATAAATTAAAATATGGGAAATTACCAGAAATAACACTTTCAAGATACCACTTTTCAACTTTACACTAACCAATTTACCATTAAAAATTTAATAGTCAAAATACTATTAGAATTTAGGGATTAGGGTTTTGGGTTTATGATTGATAGTTTAGGGTTTATTGTTGATATTTTAGAGTTTAGTGTTGATATTTTAGGGTTTAGGGTTTACTTTTTAGGGTTTAGAGTTTAGGGTTTAAGGTTTAGAATTGATATTTTAGGGTTTATGGTTGATTTTAGGGTTTAGGGTTTACTTTTTAGAGTCTAGAGTTTAGAATTGATGTTTTAGGGTTTAGGGTTAATATTTTATTTAATATTTATTTTATGTATATATATAAAGAACAAGGATATAAGAGTATTTTATCCTTTAATAAAATGTGTATTTTGAAAATGTTTCTTTGTTGATGGTAAACTTGAAAAGTGGTACCACCAAAGTGGTATAATTGAAATTCTCCCTTAAAATATTACCTTTAAATATAATTTTTTTTAAAAATAGTTTCCTTTAAAAAAATTCCAGATAACATATATCATAAAAACGAAACATTTATAAAAAAAGGAATTTAAAAAAATATATGTATATATAATATGATTTCATTAAAAAGCAAGTTCACAAAATATTAATATTTTATTTCAAAAATATTTTTAAATAACATAATATGTACTTTTGAAATAATAAAATACTATATATATATATATTTTTTATTAGATAATATATATATATATATATATAATGTGATTTCATAAAACCAAATTACATAAATAATCTTGATATTAAAAACTGAAATATTATTTCCTTGGAAACATGATATTTAATAACACAAAAATAATATTTTTCATATACTCAAAGTAATAAAAATATTTTTATATATCTATCTATTTTCTTAAATGATTACAAAACAAAATTAAGTAACATAAACTGATATATGTTTAATTGACCAAAAATAGTTAATGAAATGCTCTTGATATTAAAAATGAAATATTATTTATTTGAAAACATAATATCAAACAACAAGAAAAATATAGTTTCATATATTCAAAGTAATAAAATATTTTTATATATCTATCCAATTTCTTAGATGATTACATAAAATAGTTAAGTAACATAAATTAATATATGTTTAATTGACCTAAAATAGTTAATAATTAGTATTATTGAAATCTTTTATTTTTTTCATATATTTATTTGACTATAATATCTTTCAATTACAGTACAAAAATATTTATTGACCTAAAATAGTTAATAATTAGTATTATTGAAATCTTTTATTTGTTTTTCATATATTTAATTGACGATAATATCTTTCAATTACAGTACAAAAATATTTATAAATTATATTTTACTTATGATTTCTGAAATACAATCACAATCTATTTATTACCAATTTTTAAGAGATATTATTTTTTAAAAAATAATTAACATCTTCTGATCAAATAATTATAAAATATTTTTTAGAATATAACACTATATACTGTAACAAATAAGATATATTATATTTTATCATTGGTAAAATTATTTGTTTTATTAATATTAAATTTTATTTTAAAATATATGATTTTTTGTGTTTGTGGAACCTAGTATAAATATAGTCAAAATATCAAAGCAAAACTGAATTCTCATTTTAAGATTATTTAAATTAAATTCAGTTTACCATTCCATAAACTAAGGCATAAATTTATTTATATTATATAAAATATTTTAATTATATTAAATATTGATATGTGTTCATGTGCTTCTAAAAATGTATTAGTTACTTATCTATGTAACTTCCAATTGATAAATATAAGTTATAGGATGACTTAAAACATATTAACAAATGAAAGTAAAATATTAATCAACTGATACAATTTGGAATACATGCATGTGATTTCATTATATTATTGTCATATTTATAATTTGGAATCAAACACTTTAGTTTTTTTTTTCTACTTTATTATAAGCACAATATCTTAAGTTATATATAATTTTCCTAAAATATATTCATATATCTCAGAGAACAACCAACCGAAATGAAAATAAGAAAATTAATCAAAATTGTAAGATATTTAGAATAAAAATATTTTAGTTTAATTTAGAGAAATAGATGCAATCCAATATACTCAAATGATAACTACATCAACTGTAAAAATAACAAAACCGACCAGATATAACATGTCAAAATCATATGTCGACTTGAAGTAATATAATATTATTAATATAAATTATGCATATAAATAATAAATTAATTTTAAATTAAAAGTAAATAACAATCAGTTATTATAATATATTACTTTATAAATATTAAATATCAATACCCGTGTATGAGCACGAAAAAATTATCTAGTATATATATATACACTGAATTAAATTGTTTTAGATTGGATTTCTATTATAATATTGCATTGTTCCACAAATTTACCTAATATGCTTCTAAAACATCGACTTATGATACCACTTACTCTCTTTAAGTTTGTTATTTTCTACATATGGAAGCCAAACTACAAAACTGAAAATTAATCTCAGTATTTGTGTGTTATGCTTCATACAGGTTCGGCGCTGCCCAAAGGCTACGGCTTCCCTCAACCTAAAGAAAGCAATCTGAGGAGAGAAATCATTCAGCTACGCACAAGGCTTTCCGCAATTCGACAACTTATCATAAATGTAAGTTTTGTCCTTCTAATTTCTCTTTCTAATTATCATATTTCATAATTTTAGTTATGGTTTAACTTGATGCAATCGAACAGTGTTTCAAATCTCGAGAATGTTTTGAATGCACTTGACGAAATTAGTAGAGATACCGATCCGGCCGATGTTCTTGGAGGCAATATCTAGAGATATATTTTACTGTTTGGTTTAAAATTGTCTTAGACATATTGCTGTCCTTTGTAAAGGATAATCTTAGACATATTGATATATTTTGTAAGGGATAATTCTATTACTTTAATGATGCTTTCTATTCTAATTAAAACTTATGCTATATTCCATTGGAATGGTGATTTTGATAACTCATTTCATAAAACTTTAGTGACCCATTTTCATGTGCTCTTCTTTAATAGTAAAGATGCGTCTCTGTGTTCTACAAAATCAATTAATAGTTATTTTACAAAAAATATTATTTTACCGTTCTTTTATATAGTATTTTAGAAAAGTAAAACAACTTCTTTTCTTATTGAAACGACAACCTTTTCTCTGAATCTATTTTTAATCTTAAACAAAATAGTTTTGTATACTACTTTTGAGCATGCACAATCTTAAATTATTTGACACATGTCGCGATTATGCTAATTAGCATTTTTTGAAATCAAACTTTATATAATAGATTTTTTGCTAAAATATTAAACAAAATATAAATTTAAAATTTTGTGTAATAGTAACTTTTATTTTCTAAAATCCTAAAAATGTAAAAAATATTTTTTTGTAAGATTTTTTTTCTTCTAAATCTCTTTAATTTTAAGCAGAAGAGATTTGTCACAATCTTAAATTCTATTGACATATATTATGATCATGTTAATTATCAATTTTGAAGAATCAAATTTTATATAATTCGATTATGTAAAATTAATATTTTACTTCATTAATATTTAGTTATATGCGTTTCTATTTCTTAATTTTTATTTTTAATTAAAATATATTTTTTCGTAAAAAACATAGTATATAGGAATCATCTTTTTATTTTAAAATCTATTTTTGGATTCTGAAAAATCACTTTGTAAATAAAAATATATTTCACTTTTCGGTCAAATAATTACTTAATATTGTTTTCTCTCTCTTTTTCGTGGGTTAAATTATAGTTTCTCTTTTTTTTGGATCAAATAATAGCTTATCTGAATTTTATTTTAAATAATAATTTGATTCTTTTTTTGTGGGCCAAACAATAATCTGTTTCACTTTTTTCTGTAAAATAGTAATTTGACTCATTTTTATGGGGCAAATAATAATTTGTTTCACTTTTTTTAAGTCAAACAATAACTTACCTTACTTTTGTTCTGTGGGTCACATACTAATATACTTTCTTGTTTGTGGGTCAAATGATAATCTGTATTCTTTTTTTGTAGGTCATAAAATAGTTTGTCTCCTTTTTTGTAGATCAGAAAAATCTGTTTTCTGGTCAAACAATAACTTTCCTTATTTTATGTTTTTGGGTAAAATAAGAACTAGCTTATCAAGTTGAAGAAATCGCTATATCAAAATCTGTATTATAAAAGCCCTGAAAATCTCTCCAGCTTAATCTACCATAGTTTTAGTTAATAAAGCAAAGATTAACTAAACAATAAAATGAATAAAACAATCTTTCTTCTTCTATTGTCCTTTGTCCTCTTCTTTTTTCACGCGTTTGCGTTGACAAGTGTCAAAAGTAACTGGAATCCTATCATGGATGTTAAGTATCCTGGGTGGACTCCCATAAAAGATGTTAAGGACCCTCACATCATAAAGCTCACTGAATTTGCAATCTCTGAGAATTTTAAACACACCAAACATATATTGAAGTTGGTGTCGGTTGTTAAGGGCATATATCTTGCCAATCTCCCTGGTGAAGAAAAAAATATTTCTTACCAAATTGTGTTCGCGGCCAATGATGGCGGTAGCAGCGCAAACAAAAACTACAAGACAGTTGTAAATGAGGGAAATTCAGGATTGATACTCGCGGGATTTGTTCCATGTGAGCAAGAATTCTCTAAATGTACTGAGTTCTCTAATATATAGCTAAGAAAATAATAATAATAATAAATGGCAAAATACAATAATTTCATCTTTTTTTTTTGAAACGTGAAATACCTGTGGATATTCTTCTATATTTTATAAGTATAATAATGCAAGAGCATTCTCTCAACTCCTCCTTTCAATCCAAACACATTTAACGATAATCTAAAAATATGTGAACAATAACAAAAAATTAAACGAAAGGAACCGGTACAACTTTAAGCACATACGAAGATTGGATAATCACATAGCAGATCTGATCAGGTAAAAATTCAACTCTTCTTATATTGTAAAAATGGTTATCGTAAAGATGTAATTTAATTCTCTCCTTGTAAAAAATGTTTTAAATGTCAATATAAAAACAATTGAGAAAAAATGTTGATATTTTAACCAAAGTAAAAATCTTCTTAATTTGATATATATGTTTTTATTTTCGTTTAGTTTTACGATGTTTAGTTTTTGTTTGATTTAATTCTTTTTTCATTGTTACACTATAAAAAATAATTTTTTTTCCTTGCTTTTTATCTTTGAAAAGAATTATCATGTTTTAGGTAGGATATCCTTCCAAGACCAAACGTACGAGGAAAAGAATTCGAAAAGGTTTTCTCCCAAAACCATTACGTTTTACTAGACGTTAAAACTGTGTTTTACTAGAGTGAAGCTCACTCTTATCTTCCTTTCTAGTCTATCATGTTTCCTTTTGCTTGTTTATTTAAACTAGGTAGATGCTTGCGTATTAAATATACTTTAGAAAATTTAGATGTGATGTTGTATTTAAATTTATGAGATTGAATCTATTTTCGGCATTACTTTTTAAGGTGGTAGATATTTGTAAACGAAAGATATATAAAAACCTTTTGATTAGTTTAGAAATTTATAAACTTATATTTTTATTGAGTTTGGTTAGAAACAAATATATATCAATTTCAGATTATATATTGCATGTAACATTGTTTGGCCTGTTTAGAAATAGATCCAAATTTAAATGACAACATTTTTAAGTAGATAAAAAGTAGGACTCTAAATTAATAGAGTAGATGGACCCAAATAATATAACTCAGTTTCGTTTTAGGAATAATTATAAAATATATTTGTCATCTGATATTTTATTAAAGATCTATAATCAACATTACAAGCTCAAACAAAAGAATTAAAACCTTATAAAAATTCAACTGTGCCTGATTTTCTTTTGTCTGTTTTCTGTGTGGTCCGTTTGGATTAACATCTAAACTCAAACCTAACAACTATTTTATCGTGAAATTCGACAAGGTTTAGTGATGGTGAACGAGAAACAAAAACATATGAACAAGATCCACCGGATCGTCCACGCCGAGATAAGCATATATGAAGGTATCACTGGGACCTTCACGATTTTTCAAGGATAGAAGACATGTCAAATCACCTCTTTGGTTAACAGCAACATAAACATTTTGGTTAGTATTTTAGGTCCTTCATGCTTTTTCAAGGATAGAAGACATGTCAAATCACCTCTTTGGTCAACAGCAACATAAACATTTTGTTTAGTATTTTAGGTCTTATCTATGTTATGCTGTTGCAAAAGGTTTGGAGCAAAGTCTATGGTTACAATTTCTATAGTCTTAAGTGAAATGAAACATTTCTACAATTTAACTAATCAAAACCATAACTAAAATTTAATTAATATTTGTTGATTCTGCTCATCACCTTATCTATAATTCTCAATAACGGAAAAAATGATACTAAATTTTTGAAAATTGTAAGAAAAACAATGAATAGTTTAAGATAATTTTATAATTATCTAGTTACTTATCTAACACTATTAAAAGGGCTTATTCTAGAGTTTATAAGCTGTCCACGTCACTTATAAAATTCATCCAATCACAACATTTCGTTAAAACACGTCAGGAGGATCGTATGTTGGAGAAACGCTGCGTAAGATACATTATGTTGGAGCAAGCTGTGTAAGATACATGATACCTTCAGCTCAGAAAACAAAGGTGTTGCATCTTCTGAGAAAGTTAATATCAGTGTCTTCCGGGTAATATGTACTTATATTCTTTTCTTAACAAGGTAATCTTTCAGAAAAGCATTGTTTAAGCTGCCATAAACTCTAACGTGTTAGATTTTCTCTCTGTTTGTTTGCTTGCAGAACGCAATAAAAAATGTTGGTACGGTACCACATTTGTTTTTGGTTTTATTAGTTTTAGATGGACGCCATTGATGGTTACTCGCTCATGGCACTGGCACTGGCTCGAGGAAATCTTGAACCCAACCATGGATCAGTCACTAAAAGTCCCTTACCCTTTCCCATGTTCCTGTAATGAGTAGCATTATCAAGATTGTTCTGTAAAGAAACCTTTTACCTACTATGATCAAAGAAACTCTAAGATCTGACCTTTTTTTTTGTTCATTTGTTGATTTCAGAGTATGCGGCTGGCGAGGAAATGATTGTCTAACTCCATGTCGTGACCCTTTCCCTGACTGTTTGGAAAGAAAATGCATAGTAGCTTCTGGTAATGTATCAATTCTTCACTACCGAGCTTAACTAAAAGCCTGGAATTGGTTGTGTGTGTGACATAACAGGATGTGGTCATAAGTTCTGACCTAAGCACCATAAGCATAACATCGTCAAAGACATCACAAGCCACACCTATGCCCATATTTCTAACTTTACCTTAGTGTTATACCAAATTTTCTTCATTATAGTGGCAGATGCTGAGACCATTTTGATCATCATTGTTCAGGCTAGCAGTGAGCAGTCTGTGTGCTATGCTGTGCCTGAGAAGGAAGTAAACGCTGTTTCCGAGGCACCGCGATGGAGGTTTAGTGAAGCTTTACAAGCTGGGCGTCTTTCCCAGGTCCCTCTCTCTCTAATCTTTGTTTTATTTTCCCTTGCAGATAACACAAGTATACATTTTGATAATTTTGTCTTGGGAAGTTTCACTATTTTGACAAATAGCATTTCTGTTTCACAGATTGAAGGGATACCAAATTGTAGCATCTTAGCTGCAGTTGGACAGAAAATGGCTAGCACACCTGGAGTTAGCTGTACAATTTTCAGTGCTCTGGCGAAGGTGAATATATTGCACAATATTGTGTTCCTCTTACTAGATAGTTTGCTATATATAATCGAACATCCTGGTTACTCTTTCTGAAAGTTAAAATTCTGATTTGAATTCATTTGGGATTTGTATTTATGAGCTATTGATCGTTAAGGGTATCTCTTTGTCTGTCATTAACTCTAATGGGTTCACTTTTTTTTCTCTGCTTGCAAACTCAATATAACAATTTAACATAATATCACATTTTCTTTATTCATTTCGTTTAATTGGTTTCAGATAGGCCCCATCCATGGTTTCTTGCTCATGGCATAGCTCGAAACACTAAACCCAACCAGAGATCATGAACATAACCATCCACCATATATTTCTACTAAACCCAACTGTTGGAAAAATAAAATTGTTAAACATTAATGCTGAGAAACGAACTCATAAAAACCACTAATGCTGAAAAACGAACTCATTAAAACTACCAACTTCCTGAAAAAGAACCTAAAATATTATTGAACATAGAATAGCATATAAAATTTGATTTTAACAGAGATATTTGGTCTTCACGACATAAAAACCTCATGAAATCCTTCTATTTTCCTCAACTCTTATGGATTTTCAGAAAATATACAATAAGCAATTAATTGTTTACCTTTTATCAATGTATTTATAAAAAAAAATTTAGGTTCTACCTTTTTGAAGTTGAAATTTTTTTCAACAATTTATTTTTCATGAATACTTCTAGAATGATTAGTTTATTACTAAAACTTAAGAAAAAAATGTTAGCCACTAATTAAGTAGTAAAAATACCGAAAAAAACAGAGGGAATTAATAAGTTAGGAAATCAAAATTTAAAATGATTTTTGAGTTTAAACCAGATTTTTTTCTTCCATAATAACATTTTGAATAATGTAATATGTGCATTTTTTTATTCCTTACATTTTACATTCTATTAATTTAAATTTCATTTTAATATTTTTTATTTTTCATTGTTTCCCACTTATATAAATCAAATTTTCCAATAGAAATAACTTAATATCTTAAAAAACTAACAATTTATAAAAAAATAAATCCGGGCATAGCCCGGAAAAGACTCTAATATTTTATAATAAAAATTATTTTTATATATTAAAATAAATATACAAAATATATAATAAAAATAAAAATTAAATAAAAACCCGGGCGTAGCTAAGCCGACCGTAGTTTTACATATAGAAAATGAATAATGAAACAACATTTGTGACTTCTTAAAAAAGAATGGTTGTCGCTGACTACAAAAGAATGTGTTTTATAAGGATGCTTAGATGTCATTCTCCGCAAATCTTCCTAGAGTTTGTTCTATATCTACAAAACTGGATCAGTGAATCAGCAGTTGCACACACACTTAAGCTGAGACACGGGTTTTGATAGGCTTTAAGCTTTAATCCCATGCTCTCAGGAGAGAGAGAAGCTCAGGTGAAATGCAAGAAGGGCTAAGAGGACTTTTAGGGCTCTCTGTGAAACATTACAAGATGGTCTATACAATCCATAACCCATCAAGAAATATTACATTGGAACCAAATTTGCATGTGGTTGGTCCTCTGTTACCATAGAACCACACGCCTGAACCTGAAATTATCAAGAGGTATTGATCAGTGTTTTCCAATGAGGAAAACGAAAGTTTAAGGCTACCCAAAGCACATAATCGGAATGTAGCAACAAACAATTCTATGTACATTCAACTAGAATCAACCAAAACTCGATACAAGTACATTCAAGAGGAATAGATGTACACAACCTCAACAAAAAACATGTCTTTACCAACCAAAAAAGACAGTGACAAAGGCAAGCAAACAAGTACATGAAAGCTAAAACAAACAAGAAGATAAACATAGCAGATTCCAAGTACAAAAGAACATCCATTCGCTCAAAGAGTTAAACAATCAGACAAGTTGTTTCCTAATGATAAGATAAACATCGTTCAAGATCAAAGGAAGTGAGAGTCTGAGACCACAAAAGCACACATATAAACAAACTGATCTACGCCTCTCTTCAACCACTTCTTTCCAGCTGTACAGGTCAATACAGTATCAAACCCATCTAACGCATTTCAATTCCTAAATGCTTTAAGGTTTCAAAAAAAAAAAATTCCTAAATGCTTTAGAACAGAGACAAGAGACACTTACCTTTCGTCTCTTAGATTATTTTTTTCTTCTCCATTCTCCTCCGTGAACTTCCCTCTCACTTAGGTAAAGCGAATCTCATTCTTCTTAGTTTGTTGTTTTCTTTAGTATTAGCAAAATTGTAGTGACAGTTCAACAATTTCTCACCAACAACTCTTTATAATTAAACATGTAGAGAACATCAGTCTTAGTGTCATATACACTACTCTACCTTGAAACAAACCAAATGAAGAAGATCAATGCGGCAGAGGAAGATCCCAGACGTTCGGCTCATCCACGTCCACTCGACGAAGTGAAGCAAAGCTGGATACTCCGACCAGCCGTGAGGAAGAAGAAGAAGTACGTTGATCTCGGATGTATACTAATCAGCCGCAAGATCTTTCTATGGACTCTTGGAATCGTTCTTGCAACCGCGTTTCTCCTTGGATCCATAACCGTTATCGTTGGACACGTGCCGCATCATAAACATGAGAAAGCTCAAAAGGATAACTACACTTTGGCTCTTAACAAGACCCTCATGTTCTTCAATGCTCAGAAATGTAAGATCAAAACAAGTGTTTTCCTTTTTAACTAACATTCGGTTATTACATAAACTGAAGGGAGATTTTAGGAGGTATAAATCATTTAGCAAGGTTCCTATAATAATTTTTTAAAATAAATTTTGGGACTTATTTCCTTGTTAATATTCTGTTACTACATAAACTTCCTGAGATTTTAGGAAGTATTAACAATTTAGTAAAGGTTTCGACAAAAAGGTTTATTAAAAAGATAAATTTTGGGACCTTATTCTATGGAGTTTATGACACTACAATCTAACAACAGCTTTCTGGATTGAATAAATTTAACATAAAAAAGAAAGATGCGTCTATGATATGCATTCAGTTTAGTTTAGTTGAGTTTTGTCATGTCTCAAGACTGGTTTACTTATGATGTTCCTTGCAGCTGGGAAACTTCCAAAGCACAATAACGTATCATGGAGAGGGGACTCTTGTATGAAAGATGTTGATGAAGAAGAATACCCTCACAGAGATGTGGTTGGAGGCTACTACGATGCCGGAGATGCAATCAAGTTCAGCTTCCCAATGTCATATGCAATGACCATGCTGAGCTGGAGCGTGATTGAATACAGTGCTAAATACGAAGCTGCAGGGGAGCTTGACCATGTTAAAGAACTCATTAAATGGGGAAGTGATTACTTTCTCAAGACCTTTAACAGTAGTGCTGATACAGTAGACATTATGGTGTCACAGGTAAAAATATTATCATAAGGGTCATTGGGATGCTAAACCGTTATGAAACATATGTGAATTTTCACAGGTTGGATCTGGGCATACCAGTGGAGGAAGTGACTGCTGGACGCGTCCTGAGGATATTGACTATGCAAGGCTTGCGCATACTTGTTACTCTGGTTGCTCGGATCTTGCAGCTGAGATGGCAGCTGCTCTGGCCTCTGCATCCATTGTTTTTAAAGACAACAGAGAGTACTCTAAGAAGCTTGTTCACGGTGCTGTTACGCTTTATAATTTTGCAAACCTTCATAAAGAAAGTTACAGTATGCCTTATAAAGAGTCTAGCGAGTTTTACAACTCCAGCCTGTTTTGGGATGAGCTTCTATGGGGCGGTGCTTGGTTGTACTATGCTACTGGAAATATAACCTATCTAGATCAAGTTACCAACCATGATATGGCAACGCATGCCGGTGCCTTCTGGAGTAGCCCTTACTATGGTGTCCCTAGCTGGGACAACAAACTACCCGGAGCTCAGGTTAGTTCTGTAGTAATGTTATTTTTACCTGACTCTTAAACCACCTAATCTGTTTGCTTTCTGGATCTAGTTGCTTTTGACCAGGTTGAGGCTGTTTATAAGCCCTGGATATCCATATGAAGACATCTTGAGCACCTTTCATAATCAAACAGGAGTAGTCATGTGCTCTTACTTACCTTACTACAAAAAGTTTAAAAGAACCAAGGGTGAGTTGAGAGTACTTCACTGTCTACAGTTTTTACTTTTTTGTGGACATGTTGTGAAGAGCTATAACTTTGATCTCATCTACACAGGAGGTTTAATAATGTTGAACCATGGAGATCCGCAGCCTCTGCAATATGCTGCAAATGCGGCTTTCTTAGCTGCGCTATTTAGTGATTATCTTGATGCTGCTGACACTCCTGGATGGTACTGTGGTCCTAAATTCTATTCTACTGAAGTCCTACGTGACTTTGCTAGATCACAGGTATATAATATGGTTCCTCTATAGCATAAATGAAGCAACTAAATGACCTTATCTGATCAAACTCTTGCGTGTGTTTTTATGGCAGATTGATTACATACTCGGTAACAATCCTAGGAATCTGAGTTATGTTGTCGGCTTTGGACAACGATACCCGACACATGTACACCATAGAGGAGCTTCCATACCGAAAAGTGTGAAGAAAGAAAGCTGCACCGGAGGTTGGAAATGGAGAGACACCAAAGAGAATGACCCAAACACCATTGTTGGAGCGATGGTTGCAGGGCCTGACAAGCATGACGGATTCCATGACCTTCGTACTAATTATAACTACACTGAGCCGACTCTTGCAGGCAATGCTGGTCTGGCTGCAGCTTTGGTGGCTTTATCAGGCGAAAGAAGGTTAGGAGCTATTGACAAGAACTCTATGTTTTCCGCTGTGCCTCCTTTAACACCTGCCACACCACCTCCTCCAGCTCCGTGGACTCCTTAAAAAGGAAAACTAAAAACCTTTTGTGTGTAATAAGTTATCTAGTTTTGCCTTGTTTAAAACACAAGTGAATAATGTNGTGCCTCCTTTAACACCTGCCACACCACCTCCTCCAGCTCCGTGGACTCCTTAAAAAGGAAAACTAAAAACCTTTTGTGTGTAATAAGTTATCTAGTTTTGCCTTGTTTAAAACACAAGTGAATAATGTAGTTTCAAATGATTAAAATAAAAAATAATTTGGCTTATTGCATAAAGTTGTTGTCTGAGAAACCAAACACACTGTTTTCTATGCTTTTAGGTACATCATGTGTGTACACATTGGTCCTGAGCATTCCAGTTTATGGTTTAAGTTGGATCCAGTTATTCGTGTTGGGATGGTTTAGACCAATTTAGGAACCTATAAGTGAATGATGTAGTTTCAAATGATTAAAAAATAATAATTTGACTTATTGCATAAAGTTGTTGTCTGAGAAACCAAACACTGTTTTCTATGCTTTTAGGTACATCATGTGGATGGTACACATTACTCGTGGGCATTTTGGTTTATGGTTTAAGTTGGATGCGGTTATTTGGGTTGAGTTGAGATGTTTTAGACCAATTTAGGAACTTCTAACTTTTCTGATCGGATCCGTTCAAGTTAAGTTGGGTTCAGGTCAATTTTCTATTTTTATGAAATCCGAAACAAAACCGAATTTCATATGTGCATGTTTTACTTTTACACATAAAATATATCATTTGTGATATTTTCTATAACACAAATGAATTTACTTCAAATTTTTTTTAATAAATATAAAAAAAAAGTGTAGTTATACATAAAAGTTGTAGTCACAACAAAGTTTGTCCAAAAAAAAAATTTGTCCAAAAAAAAAAAAACATAAAAGTGTAGTTATAGTCACATGTCATATGTCATATGTTGTTCTAAAAAAACGTCACTTATTATGAAAATAGTAGCTCGAAACACAAAACCTAATAATAATATTAAAAAGTAGTCCTCGGCATTCCAGTTGATCAGATCCGTTCAGGTTTATGAAATTTGAAACAAAACCTAATTACAAATGTGCAGGTTTTATTTTTACACATAATTCATATTATTTGTGATGTTTTATGTAACAGAAATGAATTTACTTCATAAAAAAATTCTAATCAATACATAAAAGTGTAGTTCATTTTTTTTGTTTTTGTCGTCTAAAAGTGTAGTTCATATCTAAGAAGTTATAGTCACATATCACGCAAATCGTAGCTAGAAACACAATTTGATTGCCAAAAATTTTGAGCCTCACATCAGTTAGTTATTCTAATCAAACGAGTTATCATTCAATAATATTGCTATAAATTAGTTTCTTTAATTGTTTGAACTTATTAAATGGCATTTAGATAAATGCATTATACATTATTAAACATTTTTCTGAAATGATCAAAAAAATATAGATGGTAGTTGGGATTGGTAATCTGTAAAGTTGATTCTCATGTACTAGTGTTGTTGATTACTTACCTTGGTGATGGAGTTGCAAATGAAAAATTGAGAATGATGACAACATCATACATAATAAATAAAAAATATTTTCAATGAATCATATTTGTGAACTTTTTATCATTTTTAAGATGGTTTAATTTCAGTTTAGGTAACTGTAGCTTCGATTCAATAAAAATGAAAAAAATATGTTGAAATAGTAATTTGATTTAGAATATACATAACTAATATTTAAAAGTATTCAATACATAGAAAAATACAGAAAATAACAATATTGTATAACTTTCTATCTTTTTATATAAAGCTTGATTTTTCAAAGTTGTTAATTAACATGATCATGACATGTGTCAATTAATTTATTAAATTGTTACATGTGTCAAAAATATGTTACAAAATATAGTACTTGTGAATACAAATATTTGTTTAATGAAAAATCTTTTAAAAAACTTTTATTACATAAATTTTGGTTCTTCAAAATTGTTAATTGACATAATTATAACATGTGTCAATTAATTTATGAACTTGTGGATGTGTGTTAACAGAAATAATTATTTGATAGCAATTAAATTTTTTCTTAAATTCTAAAAAAGATAATTGTAAAAATTTATATGATAATAATTTTAATTTTCTAAAACCCTAAATAAAAACTGTAAAAATATTTTTATCATATTTTTTATTTTAAATAAAAGGATCTTTATATATAAAGAAAAGCTTTACTCTCTTCTCCTTCATCCACGTCATAAAGTGATGTCATAAAATCAGATCATGAGAACTTAACACGCTAACAAATCAAACGAATTTCATACAATTAAAAATTCTCAGCCCAGAAGCCCCAGATTCACCAGCCCATCAAATAGGTTCTCTAATTGGAAACGTCACACTTTTCGTCTCAGTGACCTCGGCTCCTCGCCATGGCACCCCGCGACTTCTCATGTCATCGCTGTCGCGGCTCCGATTGATATTCGGTTGTCCAACCGCGTTTACAGCCCTCCTTTTCGTGTCTGAGCTTCCTCTGCAGCGTGAGCGGCGTTCATCTTTTCACCGCAGCGACCTTCTAAGCTCACGACCAACAGCCATCTCAGCTCCCAAAGCCGTCGATCTTAGCTCCAATTGCAGAGGATCTCAAGCCGTGATTTACGTGCTATTGATTTGTCGCTTTATCATACTTATTGACTCATGTTCATAGTGTTATACTTCGGCTTGATCTGCAAAGAAGTAGCAAAGGTCGTTCCTTCTCAGGTTTGTTTATCTCCTTTACAAGATCAATAGTTCATGTGCAGTATAAGGTATTCTCTTTATCTTTTCTTAAGGTTGATAGTTAATTTGTCTTTTTTTCTTTAAAAATTGAGTTCCCCAGGTCTCTTATTACTTATTAGTAACAATTGTATTTGCAGAGTGAGATAATGTCCAAGTCGGAACTGTTTGTTGAGCCAGACCCAGAACTACGTGTAGCTCTTTTGGATCAAAAGGAGGTAACGTTTCTTTCTACCCAGACAATGTATAAATCTGATGGTTCATTTGTTAATGTGGTACTGTTTGCTTACAGGCTGATAAAAAGCTCAGATTATCTCTACACAGACAAGATGATGAAGCATTCATTTAATAAATTCCTTCCCAATGACATGGACTGGTGAGATCTCTTTGACATGGTGATAGTAGCTGAGAGGAAACCAGAGTTCTTCCAGATGTCACATCCTTTGTACGAGGTTGTGACTGGAGAGGGTTTGATGCGTCCATGCTTCAAGGTTGAAACAGGTGACTTCTCTTTTTTTCTACTGAATGTACACTGAGTTTAAAGAAAGCTTAATTTGTTTGCCTTTGATCTCCCATAGGAGGTTTGTACTCAGGGGGAAGTGCACAGATGATAGAGAGTTCACTAAATGTTCATGGCGATGAGATTTTGTATGTTGGTGACCACATCTACACTGATGTAAGCGTGTCCAAAGTCCATCACAGGTGGTGAACTGCACTGATCTGCCGTGAACTGGAAGAAGAGGTTTGGATTCGTTATATTCTGAACTATAAAAATTAATACTTTGATGTTTTTTTCGTTGTAAGTAACAGAGAAATGCCGGTTTTGTGTTTGTTTCTTTTGCAGTATATGGCTTTGATTGGTTGCCGCGGTCACCGAGAATCTCTAAATCAAAAAGAGGTTGTTGGGGGTCTCTTTAACCAGCTTCGGCTTGCTCTTCAAAGAAGACACAAAGGCCTTCCTGCTCAGGTTTTGTTTATCTCACGTGCTGGATACAATTGGTAGTTAGATCAGATAAGAGACTCTCATAAATCTATCTCTTTATTATTTTTTTCTTTCTAGACCTTAGCTGCTACCAACTTGGCTGATCAAGAACTGGCAGAGACCATGCAGAAGCTTCTCATTGTAATGCAAAGACTAGATAAGATTTGTCTAATGCTTGTATCAGACGGCGAGCTCTTCAACAAAACGTTTTTACTTTTAAAAGGGACAAACTACACAAGTATCTATGATACCTCTTCTATCTGATCCATGATTGTTGGGTTGTTTTACTAGGTGGGGCTTCCTTTCACGTTCTGGGTTGTGGGACAAAAGCCACTTGATGAGACAAATCGAAAAGTATGGATACTCTCTTCTCTGCATTTTCTGAGAAACTTGTAGTATATCTCTCACACTTACTTCCCTCACTCAAAATTGGTTTTCAGGTATGCTGATATATACACATCAAGAGTCTCCAACTTCCTCAACGACACACCCTTCATGTATTTCCGCTCGCTGGAGCAGGTAACAAAGCTTTAGATTAAATTGTCAAGATAAGTAGAATAAAAATCTGAGGCCTTATGTTAATTGAGCTCTATGTTGTTTCTCTCCTCTGCAGCCACTGTCTCATGATTCTCCGCTTCCTGATGCGACTGAAAAATTAGCGGTCTTTTGCTCAAAGTTGATGTAATCTTTTATACGAAGAAGTGTGGATAGAGGTGTAATAGTAGAAACTCTGCAGCTCAAAGCCTCTATTTTTGTATAAATCTGTAATAATCATATTCTCTGAACTAAGTTGAAGCCGGCCTTGGTTTGTTAGCGTAATATTATTGCTTTGATTTCTTGAGTATCTTTTGTGTGCTTCTCAGTTTCTGCGTCACAGTCTTGACATCAGAAGCAGTGTGTGCAAAGACTTCTTTTTTTTTTGACATCTAGGAAAAACATCAGAAGTAGTGTGTGCAAAGACTATTTGTAGAACACATTTTCTAACTAAACAAGAGAGAGGACAAACTTAATGTTAACTGTTATATCTCTGGTAAACGGCCACATGTCTAATATGACTAAAATACTACCATAACTTAGATACACCAGCATGTAAATAAATTCTGAACTTCTTAAAAATTCAAACATCATACATTTAGTCTAAAATTTTGTTATGTTTTTACATATTAAAGTTATAAATTTTTGATGTTTTTTTTGATTTAAATGGATTGTTTACAACTTTACAGTTAAAATTGCTATTGAATGATAAAAAGATTTTGATAAATACTATTTTGAATATTTTGACATGCTTGAGGAATTGTTTTTAAAATGCTCTTTTAATTTATTTTTATTATTTTTGACATATATAGTTTTCGCGGTTTATGATTTTTTTTCTTCTTCTTTTTGTTAGATTTGGCGTTCTATGTAACATTCTTAGAACCTTTAAATCAGTTATCTTTTATATATTAGGATAGGTCTTCAATATGCACTTGATTGTCGTGTGATGTATGTAATTAGAATATTGTATATTTTCATAAAATTGAACTTGCACCACATAAAAAATTATTCGTTAAATTTAATTTTTATTTATGTTGGTCAAAGTTTGAGAAAACATGAAAATGAAAAGTAATATCTTAAATAGTTTTTTTTTTGTTCTTAAGAATGTTTTGCTATTTTGAAAAAAAAAATACTCCTTCTGTTTCAAAATAATACATATTTTGAGTTTTTAACACTTACTAATAAAACATATTAAAACTTTGTTATTATGCATATTTTTTGTAATTTAATTTTTTTATATTTCTAAATTAATAAGATTTCAAAAAATGCAATTAATGTTTTTGAAATTTATAATTTTAATTATTAGTTAACAAAACTGCATTGAAAATCGAAAAAAATTATATCTTTTTGAAACACTTTCTTCTTAGAATATGCATCTTTTTGAAACGAAGAGAAGAGAGTAGTTAACTCTGGTGTTATAGCCTTTTGTTTTTCTTTTTTCAAATTACAAGCAAAGGTATGCCATGTGGATTTTTCTTTTTCCTTTCCCAAATTGTAACATAATCTATCGTTTATTTCATTTGATATTCAATAGATTGCTCAGATTCTGGGCAGCCATGAACGTCAAACGCAGTGGCAAGCTATGATGCTCTTAGTGGATTCAAAGGTGAATGTTTTCTTAAACTCATGTTCATNCTTTCCCAAATTGTAACATAATCTATCGTTTATTTCATTTGATATTCAATAGATTGCTCAGATTCTGGGCAGCCATGAACGTCAAACGCAGTGGCAAGCTATGATGCTCTTAGTGGATTCAAAGGTGAATGTTTTCTTAAACTCATGTTCATAATGATTTTTTTTTGTTCATAGTGTTCTTAAACTGAACCTTATCAAACTTTTAAATTCGGATCTTAGTTAATAAAAAATCTTCTGAAAGATTAATTTTAGAAACCGTTTGTGATTGTATTCTTTAGATCATGTTCATAGTATTCTTCTCTTCTTGCCAAAGGACCCAGTCGACGCTCTGCAAAGGAATTAGTGTTTTGTTTTATATAAAAATTTCTACTATATCCTTTTTGAAAAACATCTCAGGAACATCCTTTCTTGAAGAAGTACGACGATAACTCTGGACCAATCTGGCGTCATACTTCATAGATGCAGGGTCTCTGCTTGCAACGCTTAAGAATCTGTCTGGGTAGTTCTCCCTTCAAGCTCCAGGACGTCATCACATATCAGATCATATGGTTGTCACTATTATCATCAGAGGTTTCTTTGTTTTATACCACCAGTGAAAAAAACTATCGAGATCATATAGATTTATGCTATGGTTGTATTTCAAGATTATAAGATATATGAGAAACATGAGACTGATTAGTGAGTTATATTTATTGCAGGATTCATCATTTTTAGTGTTTTTCAATGTTTAAATAATCAACTCACCTTTGCTTAAATGTTATGTTGGTTTATGTAGTTCATATTTACAAATGTTATTAGCTAAGTGACAAACATTTGAACGTGAGATTCTCAGTAAGTAAACGTGAATACTATGTTTACAATTTTATAAGAAAATAGAGTCGTAAAAATAAATTTTCAACTGTTTATGTTTCTCAAAACATATTTTTAATATCTCTATGATTCGATAAAAGTTAAAACGCATATATTTTATTACGTAGATTATATTACACTCATTAATTTATTAGTGATAAAAAAACTTACTGAAAGATTTTAGAACAAAGTTTCAAAAGGATTACACCACATCTATTATCATCGTAATCCGGCGCGTAGCACCGGGCTCCCCTAGTTATATGTAAAATATAATTATTTTCTTTTTTAAAATTTCTAACAAAAACAAAATTAGCTATTTCTAGTATTTAAAAAAATTGATGACAAGTATGATGCTAAAACTATTAAACTAAAAAAAAATCAAAAACTAGGATATTGCTGTAATTGATATTTATTAGTGTTTGTTCATACGAAAATCAAACATGTTATATATATATATATATATATATACTTTTTTTTTCTATGTATGCTCATAAAAAAATAGATTATTGTTATTTTCACCATACATGTGTTTAGTTAAAAACAAATCAAGCTTCATTGTTATCTTATTACATTTTTTTTTTTACTCTGTAGTATTCTATAATTGATTTTTATTGGAGTGTTATTATGAAAGTATATCATTAATAAATAATGAATCAATAAAATTATATAACATCAGAGAAATTTTATATAATATTAAATTAGTACATAAGTAAGTGTATAATATTGTCATTGCTTCTTAGCATTATTTAACTTCCAAATTTATTTTTATATATTTAAGTATATATGTTTTTTCTAGCTCTAAATACAAAGTTGATAACAGTTTATCTATGCACCATGATTATTAAAAACAAATATTAGCTGAAATCTATGGGTGAAAACAAGTTCTTAATTATAAAATAATTTCATATAAAACATGCAAAAACAATCTTAAATTATAATAAAATATTTTTTTAATACTTTATCAAACGAAATATCAAATAAAGAATTGCAACACACATGCCTAAATCTAGTGACTTGATATATGTTATTTTAGTTTCTCTATAATATATGTATCTCTATAATATTATTTGAGAAGTTCTTTTTTAATGTGTCCCGCTCATGTGAACTGTCACGATGGCTGATTACACTGATACCCTTAATAAATTAAAATATTACATTTAAATACAATTTAAAAAAAATAGTTTCCTTTCAAAAATTTCCAGATAACATATATCATAAAAAGGAAACATTTATAAAAAAGGAATTTAAAAAATATATGTATATATAATATGATTTCATTAAAAAGCAAGTTCATAAAATATTAATATTTTATATCAAAAATATTTTTAAATAACATAATATGTACTTTTGAAATAATAAAATACTATATATATATATTTTTATTAGATAATATATATATATATATTTTTTATAATGTGATTTCATAAAACCAAATTACATAAATAATCTTGATATTAAAAACTGAAATATTATTTCCTTGTAAACATGATATTTAATAACACAAAAATAATATTTTTCATATACTCAAAGTAATAAAAATATTTTTTTATATATCTATCTATTTTCTTAAATGATTACATAACAAAATTAAGTAACATAAACTGATATATGTTTAATTGACCAAAAATAGTTAATGAAATGCTCTTAATATTAAAAATGAAATATTATTTCTTTGAAAAAATAATATCAAACAACAAGAAAAATATAGTTTCATATATTCAAAGTAATAAAATATTTTTATATATCTATCCAATTTCTTAGATGATTACATAAAATAGTTAAGTAACATAAATTAATATATGTTTAATTGACCTAAAATAGTTAATAATTAGTATTATTGAAATCTTTTATTTTTTTCATATATTTAACTGACTATAATATCTTTCAATTACAGTACAAAAATATCTATTGACCTAAAATAGTTAATAATTAGTATTATTGAAATCTTTTATTTGTTTTTCATATATTTAATTGACTATAATATCTTTCAATTACAGTACAAAAATATTGATAAACTATATTTTACTTATGATTTCTCAAATACAATCACAATCTATTTACTACCAATTTTTAAGAGATATTAATTTTTAAAAGAATAATAAACATCTTCTGATCAAATAATTATAGGATATTTTTTAGAATATAACACTATATACTGTAACAAAGTAGATATATTATATTTTATCATTGGTAAAATTATTTTTTTTATTAATATTAAATTTTATTTTAAAATATATGATTTTTGTGTTTGTGGAACCTAGTATAAATATAGTCAAAATATCAAAGCAAAACTGAATTCTCATTTTTAAGATTATTTAAATTAAATTCAGTTTACCATTCCATAAACTAAGGCATAAATTTATTTATATTATATAAAATATTTTAATTATATTAAATATTTATATGTGTTCATGTGCTTCTAAAAATTTATTAGTTA
The DNA here is from genome assembly GCA_932364175.1 of Eruca vesicaria subsp. sativa. Taxonomy (NCBI): domain Eukaryota; kingdom Viridiplantae; phylum Streptophyta; class Magnoliopsida; order Brassicales; family Brassicaceae; genus Eruca; species Eruca vesicaria. Next base: position 851,589 of record CAKOAT010375154.1, read on the forward strand.
CTTATCTATGTAACTTCCAATTGATAAATATAAGTTATAGGATGACTTAAAACATATTAACAAATGAAAGTAAAATATTAACCAACTGATACAATTTGGAATACATGCATGTGATTTCATTATATTATTGTCATATTAACTGATATAATTTGGAATCAAACACTTTAGTTTTTTTTTGGACCTTATTCTAAGCACAATATCTTAAGTTATATATAATTTTCCTAAAATATATTTATATATCTCAGAGAACAACCAACCGAAATGAAAATAAGAAAATTAATCAAAATTTTAATATATTTAGAATAAAAATATTTTAGTTTAATTTAGAGAAATAGATGCAATCCAATATACTCAAATGATAACTACGTCAACTGTAAAAATAACAAAACCGACTAGATATAACATGTCAAAATCATATGTCGACTTGAAGTAATATAATATTATTAATATAAATTATGCATAGAAATAATAAATTAATTTTAAATTAAAAGTAAATAACAATCAGTTATTATAATATATTACTTTATAAATATTAAATATCAATACCCGTGTATGAGCATGAAAAAATTATCTAGTATATATATATACACTGAATTAAATTGTTTTAGATTGGATGTCTATTATAATATTGCATTGTTCCACAAATTTACCTAATATGCTTCCAAAACATAGACTTATGATACCAGTTACTCTCTTTAAGTTTGTTATTTTCTACATATGGAAGCCAATCTACAAAACTGAAAATTAATCTCAGTATTTGTGTGTTATGCTTCATACAGGTTCGGCGCCGCCCAAAGGCTACGGCTTCCCTCAACCTAAAGAAAGCAATCTGAGGAAACAAATTATTCAGCTACGCACAAGGCTTTCCGCAATTCGAAAACTTATCATAAATGTAAGTTTTGTCCTTCTAATTTCTCTTTCTAATTATAATGTTTCATAATTTTAATTATGGTTTAACATGGTGCAATCGAACAGTGTTTGGAATCTCGAGAATGTTTTGTATGCACTTGACGGAATTAGTAGAGATACCGATCCGGCCGATGTTCTTGGAGGCAATATCCAGAGATATATTTTACTGTTTGGTTTAAACTTGTCTTAGACATATTGCTGTCCTTTGTAAGGGATAATCTTAGACATATTGATATAGTTTGTAAGGGATAATTCTATTACTTTCATGATGCTTTCTATTCTAATTAAAACTTATGCTATATTCCATTGGAATGGTGATTTTGATAACTCACTTCATAAAACTTTAATGACCCATTTTCATGTGCTCTTCTTTAATAGTAAAGATGTGTCTCTGTGTTCTACAAAATCAATTAATAGTTATTTTACAAAAAATATTATTTTACGGTTCTTTTATAGGATTTTAGAAAAGTTAAATAACTTCTTTTCTTATTGAAACAACAACCTTTTCTCTAAATCTATTTTTAATCTTAACCAAAATAGTTTCGTATAGTATTTTTGAACATGCACAATCTTAAATTATTTGACACATGCCGCGATTATGCTAATTAGCATTTTTTTGAAATCAAACTTTATATAATAGATTTTTTGCTAAAATATTAAACAAAATATAAATGTAAAATTTTGTGTAATAGTAACTTTTATTTTCTAAAATCCTAAAAATGTAAAAAATATTTTTTGTAAGATTTTTTTCTTCTTCTAAATCTCTTTAATTTTAAGCAAAAGAGATTTGTCACAATCTTAAATTCTATTGACATATATTATGATCTTGTTACTTTGCGATTTTTAAGAATCAAATTTTATTCGATTATATAAAATTAAGATTTTACTTCATTAATATTTAGTTATACGCGTTTCTATTTTTTAATTTTTATTTTTAATTAAAATATATTTTTCGTAAACAACATAGTATATAGGAATTATCTTTTTATTTTAATATCTATTTTTGGATTCTAAAAAGTCACTTTGTAAATAAAAATATATTTCACTTTTCAGTCAATTTTTTTCTCTCTTTTTCGTGAGTTAAATTATAGTTTTTCTCTTTTTGGATCAAATAATAGTTTATCTCAATTTTATTTTGGTTAAATAATAATTTGATTTTTTTTGTGGGTCAAACAATAATCTGTTTCAATTTTTCTGTCAAATAGTAATTTGACTCATTTTTATGGGTCAAATAATAATTTGTTTCACTTTTTTTAAGTCAAACAATAACTTACCTTACCTTTGTTTTGTTGGTCACATAATAATAATCTACTTTCTTCTTTGTGGGTCAAATGATAATCTGTATTCTTTTTTTGTAGGTCATAAAATAGTTTGTCTCCTATTTTGTAGAACAGAAAAATCTGTTTTCTGGTCAAACAATAACTTTCCTTATTTTATGTTTTTTGGTAAAATAAGAACTAGCTTATCAAGTTGAAGAAATCGCTATCTCAAAATCTGTATTATAAAAGCCCAGAAAATCTCTCCAGCTTAATCTACTATAGTTTTAGTTAATAAAGCAAAGATTAACTAAACAATAAAATGAGTAAAACAATATTTCTTCTTCTCTTGTTCTTTGTCCTCTTCTTTTTTCACGCGTTTGCGTTGACAAGTGTCAAAAGTAACTGGAATCCTATCATGGATGTTAAGTATCCTGGGTGGACTCCCATAAAAGATGTTAAGGACCCTCACATCATAAAGCTCACTGAATTTGCAATCTCTGAGAATTTCAAACACACCAAACATATATTGAAGTTGGTGTCGGTTGTTAAGGGCATATATCTTGCCAATCTCCCTGGTGAAGAAAAAAATATTTCTTACCAAATTGTGTTCGCGGCCAATGATGGCGGCAGCAGCGTAAACAAAAACTACAAGACAGATGTTGATGAGGACAATTCAGGATTGAAACTCGCGGGATTTGTTCCATGTGACCAAGAATTCTCTAAATGTACTGAGTTCTCTAATATATAGCTAAACAAATAATAATAATAATAAATGGCAAAATACAATAATTTCATCTTTTTTTTTTGAAACTTGAAAATACCGGTGGATATTCTTCTATATTTTATAAGTATAATAATGTAAGATCATTCTCTCAACTCCTCCGTTTCAATCCAAACACATTTAACGATAATCCAAACATACGTGAACAATAACAAAAAAATTAAATGGAAGGAACCGGTACAACTTTAAGCACATACGAAGATTGGATAATCACATAGCAGATCTGATCAGGTAAAACTTGAACTCTTCTTATATTGTAAAAATGGTTATCGTAAAGATGTAATTTAATTCTCTCCTTGTAAAAACTGTTTTTAATGTCAATATAAAAAAAAATGAGAAAAAATGTTGATATTTTAACCAAAGTAAAAATCTTCTTAATTTGATATATATGTTTTTATTTTCGTTTAGTTTTACGATGTTTAGTTTTTGTTTGATTTAATTCCTTTTTCATTGTTACACTTTAAAAAAATGTTTTAGGTAGGATATATATGTTTTTTCTTGCTTTTTATCTTTGAAAATAATTATCATGTTTTAGGTAGGATATCCTCCCAATACCAAACGTACGAGGAAAACAATCCGAAAAGGTTTTCTCCCAAAACCATTACGTTTTATTAGATGTTAAAATTGTGTTTTACTAGAGTGAAGCTCGCTCTTATCTTCCTTTCTTGTCTATCATGTTTTCATTTGCTTGTTTAACCCAATGCTTGTTTAAATTTAAACTAGGTAGTTGCGTGCGTATAAATATACTTTAGAAAATTTAGATGTGATGTTGTATCTAAATTTAAGAGATTGAATCTTTTTTCAGCTTTACTTTTTAAGGTGGTAGATATTTGTAAACAAAAGATATCTAAATACCTTTTAATTAGTTTAGAATTTTTCAAACTTATATTAGTATCGAGCTTGGTTAGAAACAAATATATATCAATTTCAGATTATATATTGCATGTAACATTGTTTGGGCTGTTTAGCAATAGATGTAATTGTTTCTTAGATTAGTTTTTTCTTTATCTGAATTAGAAAAGTAAAAAAAAAAAAAATCAAACAATTAACTATAATTTCGAGAGATAAAAGACATGTCAATAAAAAATTATTAAATTAAATTTTATTTTTAATAAATAACCAACGAAACTCAGAGTTTGTGTGCGGCAGAGACATCAGCATCTCACTTGGACTACCCAGTTTCCTTACAAACTAGAGGAAACCATCGTCTAGATACAACCCTTGCCTTCAAGTGTCTTCTCTTTGCTGCTATCGTTCTTATAGCAGTACATGATCCTCCATCAAACTATTGATATCTCCATTGTAGATGCTGCTCCAGCCAAGAGATCAGTGGGAACATTCGGTTGCGTTATCAAGTTCGAACGTAGTTCGTTGTTTCTAATCGATAACGTTATATATACATTTAGATATTCCAATTAAATTTATCATCAATGTGTTACACCTTGTTGTTTCAAATGGTGGGAACCGAAATTCACAACGTCGATTTCCGTAAATAAAAGAACTTAGGAAAAACCCTAATTTATCAGAGGTCCCAGATATTTGCTTAACCACACACAAGCAATCAGAATACAAGGAATATAGTTAAACAATGTGAGAAATGAAAAAGAGAGCAAAGAGGTTTCTTATTCCGATTTTTTGTAAGAACGGTACAACGAGGTGAAAGCCTTTGCTACAAGAGCTGACAGCGAGTTTCCTAGTTCTACCAACCTAAGACTAAAACCCTATCTCGATAACAAAATGGAAAGTTGCCTAGATGCTAAGTTTTCTGTGTGAAGAGAGTTCTGAAAATTCGTCATTTGCTTCTGTCCTCGACCTTCTGCTTATGTACTCCTTCTCTAGGCGATTGGTCTTTCCTTTTCCGCCCTGATTCGTGCTTATCGGAAATCTTCTATTTATCTCGATATTTCCCTTTTTCTTCGGAAAACTTCTCTTTTATCTTCAATCTTGACATTTATCCACTCCTGCGGATAATGGGTAAATCGTCATTGTAACTTTGGACTGGATCTTTTTCAAAGTCATGAGTGGGTCTTTATCGCGTTTTAGGACTTTCCGAACCGTTTTGCGATTTTAGCCGTTTTGTGACTTTAGAAGAGATCGTTCCATGATACGATGCCATTTTTATAAAACATCTTGAGTTAATCATATAGTTTAGCAACATCCGGTGTTTCGTTTAACCGTTTGGCGTTTTATACGATTTACTCAAAGTTTTACGAGAAAACAAGTCTTTAGCGGTTTTTTATGAAATGTCTCGAGTTAATCGTATAGCTTGGGAATATCTAATATTTCGTTAACCATTGCCGTTTTATACGATTTACTCAAAATTTTATGGAAAACAAACCTTTTACGGTTTTTATCGTAAAACTCCAACGATAAGACGGATCGAGACGAAACGAGAGATGTTTCGATCACGGTTCAGAGTACAATCAAGTCAAGGGACACAGAGGGTTAAGTTCAGATCGCCTGTTGGCAAGATGGACAGATGTGCTCAGCTCGCCAACAAGCTAGCTGGTCAGGTAAGGCAAGCTCGCCTGTTGGCGAGTTGGACAGATGTGTTCAGGTTAGTTCTCTGTCTTCTGAAGTAATGTTATTTTGTCCGAGTCTTGAAACCACCTAACATGCTTGGTTTCTGTATCTACGTGTTCTGTAGTAATTTTATTTTTACCTGACTCTTAAACCACCTAATCTGTTTGCCTTCTGGATCTAGTTGCTTTTGACCAGGTTGTGGTTGTTTCTAAGCCCTGGATATCCATATGAAGACATCTTGAGCACCTTTAATAATCAAACAGGAGTAGTCATGTGCTCATACTTACCTTACTACAAAAAGTTTAAAAGAACCAAGGGTGAGTTGAGAGTACTTCACTGTCAACATTTCTTACTTTTTGTGGACATGTTGTGAAGAGCTATAACTTTGATCTCACCTATACAGGAGGTTTGATCATGTTGAACCATGGAGATCCACAGCCTCTTCAATACGCTGCAAATGCGGCTTTCTTAGCTGCGCTATTTAGGGATTATCTAGATGCTGCTGACACTCCTGAATGGTACTGTGGTCCTAAATTCTATTCTACTGAAGTCCTACGTGACTTTGCTAAATCACATGTATACAATATGCTTCCTCTATAGCATAAATGAAGCAACTAAATGACCTTATCTGATCAAACTCTTGCTGTTTTTTCAATCTTGGCAGGTTGATTACATATTCGGTAACAATCATAGGAAGACGGGTTATGTTGTAGGTCTTGGTCAACATTGTGGGAACCGAAATTCACACTTGTCGATTTCCGTTAAATAAGGAAACTTAGGAAAACCCTAATTTTCCAGAGGAACCGGATCTCTGCTAAAGCCAACGACAAGTAACCAAATAAATGCGGAAAAAATATGAAAAACATAATAAAACGAATTTATAAAGAAAGTCGATCTTATTTCCGATTCGCGTAAGAGCGTTGCGATCATTACAAGGAATTACAAAGGCTTTGGCCGCAGGGGCCATCAGCGAGTTACAAACGTAAAACCCTAGATCTAGTCGAGTCGCAGCTTGATAACGAAAAACGGAAAAAGATAGGAAAAAAGGTTTGAATGATTTCGGACTGAACCTTATGAAAGGCTGCCTACGTACCCCTTTCGGGGATCAAGTCGAACGTAGTTCAGTTGATAGAGCTGGACAAGAGATCGAACTGCCTGGGCGAGTTCGTCTAGTAATTGAGC